>CM040241.1:40756778-41238625 GCA_022545495.1 Chrysanthemum lavandulifolium | reverse complement strand
ATTATAAATATAAACTTGTCTACTACATATTCGAGCCTTCTAACAGACATACACTCATATGCAACGTCAAATAAACAAAGGTAAATGTGATAATACAATGAAACAAATGTTTACCAACATAGTCTACGTAATAAATTTTACGTCAAAGTTAACGTCTAACGTGTCCGAGTAAACATATCTATGTCAAAGGATCTATTAGTAGAAGATCATGTAATATAAGAGCAAATTTTGACAAACAAATAAAGACCACTATATCATTTTATCTTGTATTAAATTTAAAAGTCTTCAAAATTAACTCAAGAATTTTCTAAATACAATTAGAAAATAAATAAACTAATATTGATTTTGACAATACTATTAAGTGTCAACTTAATTAAGTGTATATACATTTATATACTTACTACTAGAAAGTCGTGATTATTTTGAAACAACTCTAATGTCGATAACATCATTATAGTGTCAACATGAAAAGTATATATACTTTCGTATACTTACTAGTAAAACCATATAATTATTTTACAAACTTAAGTTTAGTATTAATACAATTATAAAAACCATTGAACTATTTTAAGTAAGTGATACTTAAAAACAATGAACTAAACATTGCCCTCCTTATCTAGGTCGCGTGTCGGTGCCGCTTCACAACATTCACTAAATCCCACTTTTGGATTGCACATTTGCTAAGGTGAGTCTTCATAGCCCCTCTTTTACTTGATAAACTGTTTTATACATTTTGGGGTGAGAAAATATGCACAACCTTTTTATGGACCTAAACGATTGCATGATTACTATTACGTGGTTTAACCTAAGCCCTTATGTCCCTAGAGAATGCCCCTTTTCATGAACCGTCAGTTCCCCATTGGGAAGCGAATGTTATAAATAGATCTATTGAGGGTGACTCCTCCGTTCGGTTGGCACGCTTAGGCCAAGCGAAACGTATACCATGTCGAATCGAGTGTTGAGGGACAAAACACTCACATTGGGCCTATCTTGTATGATATCATTTAGCATCTGAAGCCGTCGTAATATCGTTGCATGAACTTAGTGCTAACGTGGTAGATTTTCATCCATATAACATTATATTCTCAATAATGATTATATGTCTTTAACTTTGGTCCATACCTTCTGTTTTAATTTAAACCTATGAACTCACCAGCTTATAGCTGACCTTTTTAGCATATCTTCTCAGGTGCTTAAATTGTGATCATGGATGCAAGGCAAGAGGTGGTAAAGGGTCGTAGAAATATCTAAAGAAGTGTTTTTACACATAATGATGTTTTTAAATTGGGACCACTGAACTTATGGGATGTGCCCATTTTATCCAAACAATGTTGTAAAATAATGTTTTAAAACAATTTTATGAAAATCAAACGGAGTATGTATTCCGTTCTTTATTACTTGTGTTGCGATCTCCGATTTCGTAACATTCCCCATAACACGTATGCTTCCGCTAAACCAAATTTGGGGGTGTTACAGCAATATTGCATGTTTCTAACCACTAATCCCTTAATTATGTTGTGAAGAATGTTTTAGGAAAAGGGACCGCATCACGAACTCGAGGAGCGAGAAAGAAGGAAGAAGAAATACCAATCCCAGAGTGCCACCCGAATCTTCTTTGGAAATGAAAGAGTGATGATCGTTGAAAGTATTTCAATGATGCTTTGTTATCTATTGGGGGAAACGAGGTACACCAACCTAGGATTATTAATTAGGAAGTATTGCAAGGGTTGGGTTGCCATGAGTTTTTAGAGGAGAAATTGTTGGTAAGAATGTTATGGAATAAACAGATTCTAACTACAGAAATGTGGAAGATAACTCTCAACATTAATGAGCCCATATACAAAGAATGGTGTTTAGAATTCCTATGTTCCTTTGAAATGAAGTCGGATATTACAGCTGTGGGAGTTTGTTCGGACAAATGCATTACTTTCAGGTTGGGTGGTCAAGCACATGTCATCACGATATGGGAATTTGGCAAGTTGTTAGGATTATACTCGGATGAAGATTTGAGAAATCGGGATTTCAAATACATAATTATGTTGAGTGATAGGAATAAGGAAGGATTTGATGAAAACAAATTTTAGAGGAAAATAAGCACGGAAAGTAAGCTAATGTATGGTGAAAGTAGAGTCTCGTCAATTAAAAAGCCACTTTTGCAAGTGTTTCACAGGATAGTAGTTGAGTCTCTATTACACAGGGCGTTTAAAGTGGACCGAATTCTCAAGGATGATTTATGGGTACTCTTCACTTTTGAGGAAAGGCATCCGTTAAGATCATTAGATGTAGCGTGGTTGATTGCTAATCATCTTCATAAAAAGGACACCTTAGGGAGCGTTAATTACATTTGTGGAGGACACTTCATTACTAAAATTGCAAAAGCCTTGGTTTATTCAACCCAATGGGAATGGTTTTGTTTAGCAAACCAGTTATGCCCGAAAGTACGGAAGCTGAAGGATTTGCTCACTTGAGAGATGTAGAAAGTGGAAAGCTAGAAGGATTACCAGAGGAACTTCATGTAATGCCCTTAAGATCGTGGGAATGATCGTGGATCATTCATGAGTTATGGTTTCAAAAACAATGGTTATCATGTGTTGAACATTATTGTCTCTATCTCTTAACTATTTCTTTAGGATGATTTTTAATACTTTGTTTATTTCTCATATTTTTAGTAGTATTTGGATTGTTTGTTTGTTTTGTTTTGTGTATTGCGTATTGCAGTTTTTTTGCAGGATGGATGTTATGGAAGCTTATTGTTGGTCAAATATTTGGAGTTGGATAACTCACATGCTTGCTTATGACCCAATATGCATATCGCATATTCTATCCCGTGGTATCTTTTGACTATTTCTTTTTCCCATTTTCTTTACTTTGAAGTTCATTTTATTACATTGAGGACAATGCAAAACTTAAGTATGGGGAGGAAGAAAATAGGAAAAATGATCGATTTTAAATTTTAGTTTTGGATTTAAGTAATTAGCGAAATCGCCCTTGATTGTCTAGTTGTTTTCACGTTATTGAGATATATTAAAACAACTTGAGTATTTCAATGGTAAAAATGAGGTTTCGAAATTTTTGATTTGAACTAAATTACGAAGTAATTCATTATGAATTCGATAGCATTTTCTAGCACGCATTATAGCCTTTTCCACTTAATTGTGAGGTTTCTTTTGTATAAAGCACATCTTTTGTTTTATATTTGCTATGAGTGTGCGGTGATTGTTTCGATTCTAGAACTTGTACTTGTTATGCATTACGGTTAAAATCACTCTCGAGTGATAAAAATATGTTCAAGTGATAAAAGGCATCGTAGGATTTAACCCAAATGGCCTTCCATTTTACATCTAATGTTTTTTTTTGCTAACCACATCGGTTGGTTAACCACCTTATATGGACCCATTTGTTAGTGCTCATTTTTAGCGCTAGATACCCTTAGTTACACCCTTCGAGCCAACCCTTTGGAAATTGATTGTGTATGTTTGTGTTGTAGGTATTGAGGGTTGTGGGAAGTGATATTGGATTGGATTTTGGTATGTCTCTCTGCTTCTCCTCTTGTCTGAGCATACTGTAGGCTTTGGAGACTTGTGGTAATGGCTGCATTAGAAGTAATCGACCTATGATGTTGGTGTAACTGTCATCCAACCCCATGAGAAATTGGATCAATCTCTTCCTTTGCTCTCTTTCACCATTGGTCTTGCCATTCTCACAATCACATCTACAAGTGCAAGCATAAGGGGCCTCTAAAGCATCCAATTCATCCCAAAATCCCTTCAGTTTGTGGTAGTACAACTCAACTGGTGTGTTAAGTTGTTTCAATTGGATTATTTCATTGGAAACTTGGTAAATTCTGTGACCATCCAACTGAGAGTAGTGTTCACTCAATTCATTCCACAAGTGATAACGCTCAAAATGAACATGTTTTTAGTAGCGTTATTGTTGGTTTTGTATATGATAATAGGCTATATTTACACATAACTGTTACAAAAGTGCAAAAGTTGCGAATTGTGTATGTGTATGTAGCCAGGTATCACAAAAGGTAAAGAAATGAAGTTTTCATGCACGTTTGGAGAATTCCCGAGGAAGGAAGTAGAGTAAGGAAATCTTGGACCCAATGACTAGGAAGCGCAAAGATTTCTAAGTATCTACAACAAGTTAAGATCAAGTTTTGTCTTGGAAATCATCAACGAAAACAAAGAAAAAGGCGCGAACCAAGAAAATTCAACAAAAGTCAAATATGGCGGTACAAGAGGCGCCCAACCGTTCGGTTGGCGCCCGCAACCGATCCGGTTGGGCGAAGTGAAGAAGAAGCAACCGATCCGGTTGCATGAACTGGAGTTACACAATTTCTCATTTAATGTTGCCTTAACTCCCCATAATCATTGGAGGCCGATAATTTCCTGTTATTTACTTGTAGAGAACATTTTTGGCCAATTAGTTATGTCTCTTTGGCTATATAATGAACCTAGACTTAGTAGTCTAGGTGTGACACAAAACCAAAGTGTAATAGTTTACACCAAAACTATTACCAACCATTTTATTCATCCCAAAAGTTTAGTTCTTACTGTAAAACGTCCAGAAGGTGGGAGAGACTCATTCTCATCCATTGTTTTGATCATTCGGAGTTATACGGTTAAGCTAGGTGATTGGAGGCGTGTGGTTGCTATAAGCCACGAATTCTAGTTCTTGTAATCCCAAAAGTTTAGGTATTCTATGAAACTTGTTATGGATTTCTATTCTCTTGAGTTATTGGAATTACTTTGTTATTACTTGTGTTTTTTTATAATTATCATGGAGTAGTTCTTGAATATACTTGTGTGTAGGATGTAGGAAATCATACTAGTGTTCTCATATGTGATGCATGTATATATGATCTTGTTTAAATGAGTTTGTTGGAAAACTAGTCTTGTTTGATTTGTTGGTAAAACATGTTTTAAGAAAAAGGACCGAAAGGATTTCTCTTGTGTTTTATTCCAAAAAGTTAAGTGACAAACTAGTATGGGGATATGGTGATTGATAACCACCATGTTTGCTTATTGAAACAAGACTAGAAACATTTTCATCACGAAAGGTCGAAAGATTCTTAGGAACGAATTTAATGAGAACATTTTACAAACAAATGGATTTTCTAAAGGATAATCATTAGGATAAGGACCGAAAGGATTACCTATATGTTATTGTTCTTAATAATTATTTTTCAAACATAAACCATGGGTTGGGAATTATTTGCTTATGATTTGTGCATCACATCAAGAGTTTACATCAAGCCTTCATGAACACTTACTATGATTGCCTATAGACTATACACAAGTGTATGTTTCTTTATATTGAATTTCACTAAAAACATCATTTTTGGAGAGAGCCTTGACAAAGCTTTCTTGTTACCAATCTTTTAAATCAATTTCAACAGCAAAATCCCTTGGGACGATCTCGACTTACCCACCTTTACCTTTGCTATCGCGAACGAGTATACTTGCTCGTATGTGTTTATAGTAATAATCGGATAATTCGTGTTTATAAATTTTTAAAACTTGCACACGGAAAGCACATCAATAAGGCAGCAGCAGAGTTCACAAAACTAAGATTATTTCCAATTTGTTCAGAAATTGTGTTGAGTATCCAAGAAATCACCATATCATTTTGTAACACCCCCAAATCTCGTTTAGCGGAAGCAATCGGGACATGGGTGCTACTGAATTGGAGATCACAACACAAGTAATAAAGAATAGAATATACATTTCATTAAAATGTATATATATTTTCATCAAGTACATATTCGAAAAGTGTGGCCCATAAATTTTAGTTGACCCATATCTATTGAGTCATGGTTTTGTTTTTATAAGCCTCAGAGGTTTGCCTATGACCCTTGCCTTGCCACCACATTGCCTACAAAAAGAATACCTGAGAAAAACATGCTAAAAGTCAGCAAAAAGCTGGTGAGTTCATAGGTTTAAATGTCTAAACATTGTAGGACCAAATTAGATAATAAAGCCATTTAAAGAAGTTGTAAACATATTACACTAGCACTAAGTTCATGCAACCGAAGCTACGACAGTTTATGTATGCAAAATGTATTCATACTAATAGGGCCCAAAGCGAGTGTTTATCCCAATACACTCGATTCCGACATGTTATACATTTCTCCTTGACCCATGCGGGGTCAACCGAACGGGGGAGTCACCCCCAATAGATCTATTTATAACATCCGCGCTTCCCAACAGGAATTGACGGTTCATGAAAAGGACAATATGGGATCTAAGGACTTAGGCTAAAGTGTGTAATAATATACAAGTATTGTTTATGGTCCTTAAAAGTTTTGCATGTTTTCTCACCCCATATTTTAGTAAACAATTAATAAAAGTGGGGCTATAAACTCACCTCGGCAATTAGTAGTCCGAATGTGGAAATCAATGTATGTTGAGGCACCGCACCGACACGCGACCTAAGTAAGTAGGGCAAAATCTAGTTTATTATTCCCATTTAAAGCTTAGTGACGTATAATTACGTTCAAAAATTTGGAAATGGTTAAACCTATGCTGCTTGTGTGACAGGGTTAAGTTTTAAAATGGTTATCGAAATATTAGCAGGTATTGGCTCCTTGTAGGTACGAGAATATTGAATAGGAAACTATATCAAAGACGGGTGAGAACATGGAATAGAAACTATATCAAAGACGAATAAGAATATGGAATAGAAACTATATTAAAGACGAATGAGCCTTCGATCCGATGGGGAACGAAAGTCGACGCACGGAAATGATCATTTATAGCACTAAGCGATAACAACCTATGCCATTATTATTGATATGGTATGTACATATGGGCTTATGTATATTTTTATGACACCATTTTAGGTTACAATAGATGTACTCAAAGTTTAATCTAGCTTAAATATATTTGTTTTTAGAAGGTTCAATGTGTGAAAGTTATGGAATATTCTTTAAAGCATGTTAAAAATATATGTATGCCGGAGATCGAGCATGGCCTGTATATAAATTGTTATTTGTACGTGGAGACTATCGTCAAAGTTTTGTAATAAGTTCTTAATCACTTGTATTAAAATAGTTCCGTGTATACAAGTTTATATTTTTACCCTTGGTTTGAAATGTTAAATTTTCATTAGAAGTTACATTTATTTTATTTATAGGAACATTCATTTGGATTTAAGAAACAATGTTTTCAACTTTTATTTAATATTTTAAAATGACATTTTAGCGTTAGAATATAAAACAGATGCAATCTGTTATGATCTTACGCGACATGAACGCACCCGGAATGCTTATGGGCTTCGGCCCAAATTTTGAATGGACAATACTTCTTTGATTTCGGGTAAAAAGAATACATGACTCGCTCATAATACATGGGATTTAGCCCAGCGATGTAGTGATAGGAGTTTAGGAACTTTGTGCAGCCCTTTTCGCATTTGCCTAGTTCTGAATGTTTCAGCTTGGTGGAGTCACTTGTTGACACCACGACTCGACACCAATCGTTCAATTCAAGGCGAGTTTTAGAGATTTACACTCACAAAGCTATATAGG
Organism: Chrysanthemum lavandulifolium; assembly: GCA_022545495.1. Classification (NCBI taxonomy): domain Eukaryota; kingdom Viridiplantae; phylum Streptophyta; class Magnoliopsida; order Asterales; family Asteraceae; genus Chrysanthemum; species Chrysanthemum lavandulifolium. The sequence continues at coordinate 41,231,094 of CM040241.1, read as the reverse complement.
AGTTAGGCTTATGTGACCATTCTTGTGGCTTCGGATTAATTGCGAGTAAAACATCACCTCTCCGGGTGGTGTTGAGTCAAGAAAGATAAACGAGTTTCATTCCTACTTGGAATGCTTTGCTAACCAAGAGTCAGGGTACCCGGCCAATAACCATAGGCACCCCTCATGGGTTTTCCCTATATGACCCGAGACAAAACATCTCAACACGAGTATGCACGCAACACTCGTCTTGCAATCACAACGCCCATTGTTGTTGAGGATGATTGTTTATCCAGGTCAAGTCACACCCTACATGGGTTGTCCTTAAACCCGAGTGTAGCCCAACTCAGTTCGCATAGCACAACTCTTATAAGTTTGTTTTGCTAAGCTAGACAAAACACCATCACGACACACACACCCTATGTGGGTCGTTGTTGTGCCAAGTATAAAACTTAACTAGGTCTATGGCGAAACAACGAGGTTAGAACTTAACAATACCAGACTTATGCATCTATGCACATGACCAGTTTAGAGGTCACAGAACAATTTAGCGAGTGAAGTGATATAATGTTGCCACCCACTGATCTAACGGTGGGTATCGACTATGTTTCAAAACGACGACATATTAACCATACTGAACTTTTCTTGACGGGATTTAAACCAACAGAACTCGTAACCAACTTTATTTGGTCGCTTAGATAAATGCAACTATGGCTATGATGATAAAGACAAGACCCAAACCAACACTCAGACCATGCCATTCCCATGGTGGTTCGACCATTGTGGGTTTCGGCTATAACTGGAAACCAACACGAACGACAATTCGAAGGTTAACAATAGTTTTAGTAGACGACCCCTTTCTGCATCGCTCAACCAAGAGCTAAACTAAGTCCTTTCGTCATTAGACTTTTTAAGGTGGGTCTTGTTTCTTACCACACATCAATAATAACAGCAATTCACAAGGTTCATCATGATCAATCGATGAAGACATAAATAAATCATAACATTTTGTTATAAAATTTTAGTACAATTGATTGAGGTCTTACAACACCATGAGTAATAAAAGAAAATGCTCCTTACAAGGAGATGCACACCCCACGAACAGAATAAATCCCACTTATTCCAACCCAAATCCGATCCTAGGAGCTTCACTTCTTTGCCCAAAGCTTGGATTCAAGATAATCTTGTGAGTGATTTTTGTGAGTGGGTGGGTGTGTGACCCTGAAGTGCTCGGATTCATAAAGAAGAAATTAGGGATGGTTTTGACTTCTCCTTCTTGACCTCGAACCCATGGAGGCACCCTTTTTGGCAAACATCACTATCCAGTGTTTTCTTCAATATTACTTTGTGACTTTGACCATGAGAAAGAGGAGATGGATGATTTTGATGGTTCGAAACTTGCTACAATTTATGAGTCATGGAGGAGGCGCAGGAGGCTAAGGATCCATTCTTATGATTTCTGCTTTTTAGTGTTTAGCTTTAGTTAGGTTTTAGATAAAAAGTGTTATAGGTAGACTGTGAGGAAAGGTAGAACAGACAAAAGAAAGAGATAGGTAAAAATTTTAGGAGGAATTACATATATACCCATTTAAACTTCACTAATTGCATATATCCCCAATGAAAGTTTAAAATAACAAATATACCCAATTAAATTTAGTAAACTCACAAATTTACCCATTTTGTCTCTTCTTGTATAAACAATTCAAGATATGACTATTTTACCCTTTAAATCTTCATCCGACTCATAATCCAAATCAGTTCGTTTCTTTAGAATGTAGAAACCTTAATGGAACCTCTGAAAACAATTGACTTTTTGTTACTCGCATTTGTGATTTATTTGAATTCTCTGGGGTCTAAAAATTGTTAATGAAGATCATGTCCATTTAATATTGTTCGCGTCTATTGCCTTCTTACAACCAAATGTTTATCTCTTAAATAATAAGCCTATGATTTATTACATTTTATATTCATACGATATCAATAAACAAGAAGTAAAGCAAAAGAAAAATAAAATACTTACATCGTCAAATCGCATCATGTAGCATTCAACGATACAATCAGTTTTTGTTATTATTAATTGTTTAGCCTTAGGAATTAAAAAGAGAGATGTATGATGGCATTTTAAAATAAGAATAGATGCACTTAGAATGTTTTGGCACCCAAATCGTTTAGAAAGAAGGATATAATCTTCTAAAAATTAAGGATGGATAAAGATGGGTAAATTTGTAAGTTTATTAAGTTTAACTGGGTATATTTGTTATTTTAAACTTTTGTTGGGGATATATGCAATTAGTAAAGTTTAAATGGGGATATATGCAATTCTCCCAAAATTTTATGTGATAAGTTTGTAAGTTTGATAATGTTAAGGGATAATTTATTGTATTTTTGTTCCCTGCGTCTCGCTGAGCCAACAACTGTAATCTATTATTTTGGCTTGGTGATAAATTTGCGAGATGATGTTTCTAAACATGCTTTGTCCAAATTTATTATAAGACAAAGTTTTCTATTCCGGGAATTTACTATATGTTTATTTTGCCTTTACTATAGTGTCGGTACACGTTGGTGTTGGGTTTTTGGTGGTAACGAGATAACCTCTCGTTATATAAAATTTATCATTAGAAATTTATATTAAATTATAAATTCACAAATTTATGATCAGATTAGATCATGAATGCAAAGGCTATACAGTAAGCTATAGTGTGCGAGTTAACTACTCAAATTGGCTATGCAAGCTAATGTGTGCTTAATTAAATATGCTTAGCAATAATAAATTATCATTTGCTAATTAATAATAGGTGAAAAATTACCGTGTGTCACACATTTGCCCTCTCCCATAGGGATCTCATAGGTGAAGTTGTTGAAGGTTCATCAAATTCTCCGTTGATCAGTTTTAACTTGTTCCTAGCATTCAAGGCTATCATCATGAACGCCTCCAACTGCTATAGTTTTACGATCGTGTTAGTTTCTTTGAGATCAAAATCAAACCGAATGATCATTTTGGTGAAAATACAAGGGATGGTGAATGGAGTTGACATCATTAGTGTTTTGTTCTCTGCAGTGATGAAGATGGACTGTTTGTGTTGTTATTTGAGTTTGTCATGATGATTGTGAAGATGTTAGTGGCAGAAAATGATCAAGAAAGGTGGTTATAAGTTTTGGCGGGAAAAGTGATTATGATGAATTTTGATGAGTTTTGATGGATCTTGAATGTATTTTGATTGTTTTGATCGATTCGATTGTATGATTGTGATTAGAATGATGATTTGAGTGTTGTGATGATAAAATTTGACGTTTTGGATGATGCATGGTGGTTGACGGTGGTCAAAGTTTGTTAGATGATGGTCAAAGTTTGTTGAGTGGTGGCGGAGTTTGTTACACGATGGCGAGCTAATGTGCTCTAATACCATATTAAATTATGAATGAAGTGAATGAAATTGTGATTTCTCATTAAACGAAATGATACTACATAGTAGTTACAAGATGTAAGTCAAAGGTAAAAGTCAACTATGCTACAACTATGCTACTATCATCTACACTACTTACTCTTTGTTACATGGAATAGAAATCTAGCTATTACATTGTGTTACATTGAATCAAACTCTTTATGTGTAGAATTTGCATTCCATGTGGACTATATCTTCTTGTAGAGTTGATCGTAGCATGTCCATGCGATGAAGGTGACTAAGTTGCTTCTTTATGGGTCGTCTACTCTTGTGCCATTGCATTTGCTTTAGCCATTTAGTTGTCATTGCTCATATGATGAGAAGATTATTCTCGTACCCATCGTGGTTGACAATTGGGCGTAGGGATCAACTCTCCAAACACCATCGACAATGAATTAATTCTACAAAACGAGAAAAAAATGATAAATTAGTTTTCCTTTTTAAATTAACCCAATATCTAAACTAGGTAAAACTCGTATAAGTTGTACCTTGGACATGTTTACGTTACTATTTTCTTTCTTCTTCTTAGTCTCACCATCTTCGCGCAAATAAGATTTCTCATTCTCTCCACCTTCCCGCTTATAAATTCCCACCATCTTCCTCAATAAAAAACAATTGTATTATAAAGTTCCTCAAGATCTCATAAGTAGAGTTCTAGAATAAAATACAATAAAAGTAAATTAATTTACCTTTTCATCAGGAATAAAATAATTTCTCCCTCTCGAACTAGTTACAAATCTACGCATCTGTTGACGCTCTCTTTCAACAACCTTTGCAAACTATATAAAGGCGATCAACTAAGATGTTCAATATTCAATTTACTACGCATTAAGTCATTGATCCGAAATGCAAGTTAATCTATTGTCTATATAATGAGTAACATCATAACTAAATAACCCCAAACACGATGAGCGCGACGTGGAGATTCCATCGATGACGTTCAAAGGAGGCTTTTAGCCTTCACCTTAGAATCCGTTTGGATCGATTTACATTTATCTGAGTAAATTTTTTCTAACACTTTTATATATATATGGTAGGGTTCTTTTCAGAACCAAAAAAATATCGAGAATTGCGAGAACCAGCATCAACCAATCAGATTTTTTTTTAATATTTATTATTTTTTTAACTCAAAAGGGTATAATTGTAAACTTATATTTTTTATTTTCTTTTTGAATTTCTTAAATAAAAAACGTGTTTTCAGTTCCTAATTTTAGGTTTTTTTTTTATATAATTTATTTTTCCAACATGCATGATTTCAAAAAGTAAGGTGCATATGTGTTTTTTTTCTTTATATAATGTAAATTTACATATATTTTTAGTATTTAATTACTTAAACCCCTAATGTGTTTTAATCACAAATATTTACACAAGTGCATGGAATAACAAACAAAACTATTTTATATGTACCGTATACATTTCAAAACAAAAGCATTGTATACAAGATCTAAAATCATGTGATATACAATTTTAAGAAAAAAACAAAACTTTATTTGGTTTTGCTGCACATGTATTTTTTCTTATTAGAGATTCTTGATTCTCTGTCTCTGTATCATGTCCTTATATATACGTACTCAAGTTAGTTTATGTGTACTTGTATCTACTGCATGCACTGTGCCTTTACTCTTTACTTCTTTATCATAAGTATCTTCTCGCTAGATGGTATGTACAAAACACATGTGCACTCTTAAAATAGCTCATCATACTCGTACGTGTAACTACAACCAATTAATAAATGAAGTATTTAATCATAACAAATAACAAAACACATATGCATAATGTATTTCCGACTTGTGCACGAGTCCATATTTTTACTTCTTTAAGAAATTAGTACAACCTTAAAACACAAAACACAAATACACCCTTGAATCAGAACTAAACATAAAACATCGTTACATTAGAACTAAAACATATGCACTTTCATATAACATCAGTGCATGAAAAGCAACAGGCAATTCATATGGTTGCTTGGCCCTTCATAGCTATTCGATAATGCTCAAAGAAAATGATCCATGTCCCACACTTAGTCCTGGTAGGCCTGTTTCATAGTTGACATAAGTTCTAACTCAGCCACAAGACAAAGACAAAAACAATCAACCAACTTATAAGTTGTATTTATAGCATGTGTATATGTGTTGTATTAAGCATAGACGTATGTTATCAATTTCTAAAGTCTGCACAGGCGCATGATCAACTGGGTTGTATCATGGTAAATACGACGATTTCCAGCAATAATACTGACTTAAATACTCTTCCTTGTACACACTACACAACATCACACACAAAACTAATGAATACTGAAAGGAAGAAACACAAATGAGTTGATCGATTACAGCAATCACAAATTGTACGAAATATAAAAAACAACACTTCTTATTCGATTAGTAATTATTTTACTTCCAACTCTTTCTCTTAATCTTCTGCAAAGAGATGAGTCACACACTTCTCTTATTCATCCCGCTTTCTGCAAACAGGCTTATTTGAGTCGCACACTCTTCTTTAGCAAGGATTTCCACTATCTTTCTCTTTCCCTGCACATGAATTTTCTAAAAATTGATAAAAAAAAAAGGGGGGGGGGGAAAGAAAAAGGTAATTAGATTAAAAAAATTAAAGTTCTAAACCACATAAAACTCGTATAAGTTGTACCTTAGACATGTTTACGTTACTATTTTCTTTCTTCTTAGTCTCACCATCTTCGCGCAAATAAGATTTCTCATTCTCTCCACCTTCCTGCTTATAAACTTCCACCATGTCCCTCAATAGCTACAATTGTATTATAAAGTTCCTCAAGATCTGATAAGCAGAGTTCTAGAATAAAATACAATAAAAGTAAATTAATTTACCTTTTCATCATGTTTAAAACCATTTCTCTTTCTCGAACTTACAAACATATGCATCTCTCGTCGCTCTCGTTCAGCAACCTTTGCAAAGTATATAAAAGACGGTCAACTAAGATGATCAATATTCAATTTACCACACATTAAGTCATTGGTCTGAAATGCACGTTAATCTATTGTCTATATTATGAGTAACATCATAACTAAAGTACCCACCTTAGAATCAGTTTGGATCGATTTACATTTTCATTTCTCTGAGTAAATTTTTTTTAACACTTACTAATATAACCATATTTTATACATTACTGCGTGCCAATATTAAACCCATAAAATTTTACACACTTTTTAAAAGTGGAAACAAGATGTGTAGATTTGAAATATTTTTTGTAGTGACTGTATAACTATTTCACTTAATGATACAAAACATAAAGTAATTAGTAGTCAAAAACAATATATATTAGTGACATTTTGGTAAATTGGACAGGTTCGTTGTCTGGGTTCTTATCTTTTACATCTCAAAAGAGAGGAGAGAAGGACTAGAATTTAGGCTTTACACATGCTTTAAGAAAGCCAAAACACCTACTAGGGGGTCGGGGTTTTTTTAAGATCTGAATAGGACTAAATTGTATGAAGCGGTGAGATGTTGGGCTCTTTAGAGTGTTTGATTGATTTTGAGTTGCGCTATTATATTATCTGAAAATCTTCAAAACATCTCTTAATATCTCGCTGCTTTATCTCTAACAGGCATGTTAGGACTATAACCCAACACTTTGCAGAAAAAAATGCTTGATATTGGAAATATCTGAGTTGATATATAGAAACACCTCTTAATTTCACAATGTACAATTTAACTAAACAAAGCAGATTGAATGTACAATTTGTAGCAGTATTGTAGAAGGAATAAAGATATCATACTATTCTATATTTGTATAAATACTCAAACTCGTTGTTTATTTCATTAGCTATCAAATTGTAAACATTTTTCTTTCACTCTCCAACTCTCTAAACATTCAATTGTAACAAATTATTCCGTTGTAATCCAATTTCAAGTTCAATTCCTTAATATATTAGTTGTTAAGGAGGTGTATGGAAAGATCTTAAGGAGGAATATCCTATTGCTAAATGGTGGAAGGCTGTATGGTTTTCTTATTGCAACCCAAGATGTGCATTCATTTTGTGGCTGGCTGTTAATAAAAGACTGCAAACCCAAGACACAATCATGAGTAACAAATGTAACAACACCATATGGAGTGTATTGAACAGAATTATAATTGCTTCTGCTGTGAACTACATCTGGAAATAAAGAAATGAAAGACTTTTCTCTCATAACCCAAAGACTGTTGAAGAGGTGTTGCTAAATCTAAAAGATAATGTAAGAATGCAGCTCATAAGTATTAAAGTCAAGAAATCTGCTCAGACATATAAAGTTGAAGAAATTTGGAATATTAAATTCCAATATGCCAACCACTAAAGTGTTCTGAAGTGATTCAATATTATGATTAGAAAGACAAAGATATCTGGATTGATGAGTTGAATAGCAGTTCTGTTTCTCTTTCTCAGCTCTGTCAGTTAAGGTGGTGTTTGGTTTTGAAAAATAAAGCAAGATGGCATGGGACTAAGGGGGTGCTTGGTTGGGGGTAATGAGGGGTGGGGAATGGCAAAGGTAATGATTAAACATGCAGGGTTAGAACTAGGAATGCAATCATTGTTTAGTATTGGGTAATGAGGCATTACCCGATGAAATTGGGAGGTATGGTAACGATTACCCACCACCACTAGGCAAGACCACGACAAGTAGTAGCCACCACCACCACCACCACCACCACCACTTTGAAGATAATGTGTTTATCTTAAACCAAGCACTATCAAAGATAATGATAATCTTCATTCCATTCCTTTGCATTCCTTTGCCTTTCCTTTCCCCATTTTGAACCAAGCGCACCCTAAGTGAGTTTGTTTGGAATACTAACCGCATGATTGATCCTTCTCTTACAAAGATCATTGTTTTTAGGCCATAACAATGGGAAAGTTCCTTGTACCTTGAAGTCTATTACGGTATGGTATGCGTTAGTAATCTTTATAGCTCTACTTGGTTGGCCTTGGGAGGAATCAAGTATCTATTTTGGGTGAAAAGGAGGTCTAATTAGATAAAATGTACCATAAAGTAGGGCTTTCTATTGTGTAGGGAATATGGCCGGGGGGACAATGTATGATGGGTGGAATAGAGAGTGTATGAAAGATGGACCTTCTTGGTCTATAACCAATACATTGTCACAGGAGGACATGGATGGGCTTCCCTCAAGGTGTGCGTTCCCAAACACCTGAAGCCATTCTTAGAGATGGAAATGTAAGATGTTTGGCATAGCCCTTGATTGGAAGGGATACGGTACCTAGTGATGCCATTCTCCTTATCTACTTTGATCACTGTGGTGGCAGGTTGAGTGGTCTTGGTGGAGGGGAGAATGGAAATGTAGCTAGATGGTAGGTGCATTTATAATGGTGAATTCAGTTCTTGTTTGAATGGTAGCAGCTACGTGGGAGATCTTCTGTATGTGACATGTTTGTCTAAGAAATAGTAGTATCTGATATATCTATAGTTGCATCAGAGATAGGATGATTGTACTTTAGGTGCTTTAGAAGGTGTTTTGGGACTTGTCCAAAACAACCTCTTATCTTTATGATTCATTTGGAGATTAATATAATTTTCACCATTGCACCAATTAATATATTAGTTGTTTTACTGGATCTAGACCTCATTTCTTAAGTGATTTCTGGTTAGGCGTACCAATGGTTTTGTGATATGAAAAGTTTTCAACTGATTCAAGCAGTTGATGTGAATTGGAGTAGAATATGTTGGTGTACAGCTTAATAGGAATCATGATGATGGTTTAGTTGTGTTGTATTCAGCTAGTTCAGAAATGTGGAAGATATGAGAAGGCTGGATCAGGTACATACAAATGGTGTAGAAGAAGTGAGGAACAAGGTTTCTGTTTGAGGGATGACAGTTGGTCAATGAAGTGGACATTGAAGTACCTGATCTAGTATATAAACGAGTGGGCACCGAAGGAAACAATGAAGAGACTGAACTTGACACTGACATTGAATTACATGAACTAGTACCTAACCAGATAGACACCGACGTAGGAACTGAACTTGCAATTATGGAAACTCGGGTGGGAGATATAAGTATCAGGTTGTTGCTAGGGTACCAGATTTGCTTAAAAGACTTACTTACTTGAGCAGGATGCAAAGGGCTGTTAAGTGTGACTTATATCCATGGTTTACAACATCTATTGATCATCATTTAGAAAAGGAGGGCAGGTCAGAATCAAGCTCGGATGCTAACGCTACTGCGACCTGATGCGTTAGCATTAGGCCGCATCCTGGAACAACCTCGCATCAGGTTTCGCGTTGCGTTTTCTCAAACGCATCACTCTGATACGCGATGCGAGCGCAACGATGCGCGCAATTTTAAACCAAGTTACATACTACACAAAATGATTAATAAAAAAAACATGATATATAATGAAAAACAAACCTTAGCACTCCCCGCGTGGCGTGGTATCTCGGTATTAACATAAGGAGATACAAGGCTTTGAGCATATATAGGATAACTAATTATATCTTTCACAGACCTTAAAATACAAGGTTCATCATCACAAAAGAAACCCATCCTCTTCTTCGTTGGTGAAGTGTAATCATATAATTTCATATAATATATGGCATCAGGAGACTTGATCTCGTAATCATTTGGAAAAAATTCCCATGAGTTGTAGTTTGGCATTACCCAAACACCATAATAGGATAGTTTTTCGTCAACACAAGAAAAGCATAGGTTGTTTTGGAAAATCCCCAATGTGCTATATGGTACCACATATCTTGAGTCATCAGGCAGGCGGATTACTTTGTACTCCTCCCGAGATAAATCAAAAGAAAGGATTACTAACCGGCTCTTCTTGAAGTTGATGCTATAATCATACGCAAACCAATGAAATGCCCCATTGAGTAAAACACCAGGCTTTCCATAAGTTATGCAATAGTTTACGTGTCCGATTAGTTTCCAAGTCATTGCTTTCAATGAAAAAACTTGAACAATTGACCCTTCCACATGCTCCTTATTGATTCCCATAAGGAGCTTGTAATCATCAGTTGATGAATCATACCCAAAACTCAGAGATAGATGATGTTCACGTGTGACTTCTTTGGGAGGTAGGTTAGGCATTGGCAGTTCTCTCACCTCTCTAGTCCAAGGATTAATTAACAATATTAGAGCATCGTCTTCGCATAGTAAGAACGAGACGCATACAAGGCCATTGGAAGAACCAACAAGCTTCCATCTATTGAATTGATACATATCCTCAACTCCTAAATAATCATCAGGTATTTTCCAGATTTTTGGCATAGCTATCCTTGTACGCCCAACATCATTATTGTTAATTCTAGTATTCCAATTATGCTTATGATGTTTAAGATGAGCTTTAACAAAACAAGGACTTGATATCAAAGAATACCATGACTTACAAACACTTTTGCACCGGACAAGATCTTTCACATCCGATCTTGTAAGTATATCCTCAACAACATCATCAGCCATATTTGGGTTTCTGATGATCTAGGGTTAGCTAGCTAGTTAGTTAGGGTTGTTAGAAAACAGTGACAACATATAATATAATAATATGTATATATAGCTTGCTTCGTAAACTAAAGCCTAGCCCAAAGCCCAAATACTCCCACTTGACATACCGACTTTTTTTTTTTGAAGCTAAAAGAGGTAACTTGAACCAACAACTACAAGTACACTTCAAACTAGTACACAAGTACACTACACACACATTTTGACTTTGTTTACCCGGTGATACATTGAGCGATCTCATTTCATGTAATTTAATAATGTCGGGTTTCTAAAAATGGATGTCGTGAATTTTTTATATTATTTATTTTATTTATTTAATGTAATTTATACGAATGTCATATATTTTGAACAATTAATTCAGAGAGACAATCACAAAAAGAATCAATGAATTACTCTCATATCATATCTAAATCAACTGTCAAAAAATGTATGCATCGACACTAAACATCACGGGTGTGCAAAAATTGTCGAGATCAGCAACATCGAAGAAGCAAACTAGTTGGAACATGAACAAGCATATTCTGTTTAGTGCTTGGTTCTAAACAGGGCAGAGGGTAGATGTGGCAAATGGGTCGGTTTGGGTCATGGGTCAAATGGGTCACGGGTCAAACGGGTCATACTATAAGAATGGGTTGAATGGGTATGTTTCGTCCATTTTTTTATATCTAATCCGTCTTTTTACGTTTTCATCTGTTTTTTTACGTGTTCGACCGTTTTTTACGTTTTTCCATTTTTTAACTTTTTAGTGAGTATTTTTATGTTTTCGTCCGTTTATGGACGTTTTCGTCCCCTTTTTAAAGTTTTCGTCCGTTTTTTACGTTTTCGCCATTTTTTAACGTTTTCGTCCGTTTTTTTACGTTTCCGTCTGTTTTTGCGCGTTTTCGTCCGTTTTTTCCGCTTTCGCCCGTCTTTTTACGTTTTCATCCGTTTTTGCGCCTTTTCGTCTGCTTTTTACGTTTTCGTCCGTTTTTGCGCGTTTCCGTCCGTCCGTTTTTGCGCGTTTTCGTCCGTCTTTCTAGGGTTTCATTTGTTTTCGCGCGCTTTCGTCCTTTTTTAACGAGTTCGTCCGTTTTTGCGCGATTTCGTCTGTTTTTTTATGTTTTCGCCTATTTTCGTCCGTTTTTGCGCGTTTTCGTCCGTTTTTATCCGTTTTTGCGCGTTTTCGTCAATTTTTTACGTTTTCGTCCATTTTTGCGCGTTCTCGTATGTTTTTTTACGTTTTCGCCCATTTTTTGCGTTTTCATCTGTTTTTGCGCGTATTTGTCCATTTTTTACATTTTTGCCCGTTTTTGAACGTTTTCGTCTATTTTTTAAAGTTTTATCCGTTTTTGCGCGTTTTAAATACTTTTTACGTTTTGACGAGTTTTTACGCTTTCTTGCTTTTTACGTTTACATTTTTTACGTTTCGTCCTTTTTACGCTTTAAATCGTCTTTTACGTTTTCGTATGTTTTTTTACGTTTTCATCTGTTTTGTGTGTTTTCGTCCCTTTTTTTACGTTCTCGTTCGTTTTTTTATGTTTTCATTTGTTTTTGCGCGTTTTCGTCTTTTTTTTACGCGTCCGTCTGTTTTTTTACGTTTTCGGCCGTTTTTTTACTTTTTATCCGCTTTTGCGTGTTTTTGGCTGTTTTTTCCGTTTTCATATCTTTTTTTACGCTTCTTAAGTTTTCACCCGTTTTTCCGTTTTCATCCGTTTTCGTCCATTTTCTTTACGTTTTTGCCTGTTTTTACGTTTTCATTTGTTTTTTTTCAATTTCGTACGTTTTAAGTGAGTAAACGGACAAAAACATAAAAAAAACAAACGAAAACGTAAAAAAACACACGTAAATGTAAAAAACGGACGAAAACGTAAAGAAAAAGATGAAAACGCACAAAAACAGATGAAAACGTAAAAAGCGAAAACGCAAAACGCACGAAACGGATAAAATGGACGAAACGCGCAAAATGATGAAACGTAAAACGGACGAAATGCGCAAAACGGACGAAACACAAAAAATTACGAAACGCGAAAACGGATGAAAGCGTAAAAACGGACGAAAACGCGCAAAAGCGGACAAAACGCGCAAACGCGTCGAAACGTAAAAACGGATGAAAACAAAAACGGACGGCGTAAAAGCGGACGAAATGCGCAAAACGGATGAAAACGTAAAATGTATTTAAAACCCCAAAACGGACGGCGTAAAACGGACGAAAACATAAAAAAGCGAGAAACGCGAAAATGGATGAAAACGTAAACGGACGAAAACACGCAAAATGATGAAAATAAATAAAGGCGTAAAGGGCGGCGAAAACGCCAAAAACGATGAAAATGCAAAAAGAACAAAAGCGAAAAAGCGGATGAAAACATAAAAAGCGGATGAAAACATAAAAAAGGGACGAAACGTAAAAACATAAAACAACGGCAAAACATAAGAATAACGGATGAAAACGTAAAAAAGGACGAACACGTAAAAACGGACGGCAACGCGCAAAACCGGTGAAAGCGTAAAATAACGAACGCAAAACGCGCAAAACGGGCGAAACGTAAAAAGGAACGAAACGCGCAAAAGGGATGAAAGCGTAAAAAAGCGGACAAAAGCGTAAAATTGACGAAAACTCGCAAAAGCATGAAAAGCGTAAAAAAACAAGCGGCGTAAAAATGACGAAAACGCGCAAAAACGAATGAAAATGTTAAAACTGGCGAAAAAAATATAAAAACGTATAAAAACATAAAAAACACAAAATCTAATGGTGGTTGAGTTATCATCCGACTCTTAAGTGACCCATTCGACCTATTTGTTGACCCATTTGTTGATTCACATAAGTCCAATTGTTGACCTATTCTTTGTCAATGGGGTAACCCAATCCAACCAATAAGTTCTTATTTTTTACCCATAGCAACCCATTTTTTTCTAAGGGTTTTCTATTATGTGCCCTAGGACACATGATAAGAAGTAAAAGAAGTACATAAAAATACATGGGGATCCACAAAAAATACATTTTTTTTTTTATGTTTTTGTGTCTTTTTTCGTGGATCCCCATGTACTTTTATATAATTTTTTCACTTCTTATCATGTGACTTATGGCACATGTTGACGCATGTGCCGGACGGTTCAACGTCCGGCCAAACGCATGCGCCGGACGTCAAGACACACAGGCCGGACGATCATTCTGACGTCCGGTCAAAGAATTACAACCACCGACCATGTCAGCAGATTTTAGGGGATTTCCTACCACGTGGCCTACTAAGTAGAATAGCTATAGGCCTGCGGAACAGTGGCTGAACAGTGGAAGAATAGTAACATGAATAGTAAGTTGGGGTAGTATAAATACCCCAACACATTTATTACTTTGCATTAAGTTTTACACCTACTTTCTTACCACACTTATTACCCTTTACTCATCTTCACGCCGGAGCTTGGTCTCGGGATAACACCCGAGGTGAGGCTAACGCGTTCGTACATTTTGCAGGAGACGATCATCTTTCTACCAGACCGCTAGGACTGGCCGGAGACAAGATTTTGCTTCAACAAATTGGCGCCATCCGTGGGACCCTGATTCATTCTACCAAAGGATCGAATGGCAGGTGCGGGACCACCACCTCCGCCGGAACCCACCTCTCCTCCGGAACAAATAGGGGGAAGTGGGGTCTTCAATACTCAAACCTCCGGATTACCGGAGCAAATACAAGCCCAGATGACGTCTTTGGAGGCTCTCTTTAGAAAATACAATGCAACAGGGACCGGTGTTATCAAACCGACTCGGCTCACTTTCACAGACGACGATGAGCCGGAGGAAGACACCGCGCCAAAACTAAAAGACGATCTCAGCAAACCTTATAAGGAATTGGCCCGGTCACCCTTTACAAGAAGGATAGTAGAGTTCGGCCCCAGTGCATAATGCCTACTAACTTGAAGCTGTACGACGGCTCGGCCGATCCGGATGATCACATCAACCGCTTCGTTGGAGCAGCGAATCAAGGAGAATGGCCAATGCCGGTATGGTGCAGGATGTTCCAACAGACCATGGATGGAGCAGCACAAGGGTGGTTCAGCAATTTGGAACCGGGAAGCATTGACAGTTGGGGTGAACTGAGAGAACAATTCACCACAAGGTTTGCCCTACGACAAAAGAACCTGAAGGATCCCACGGAAATCACTCGGATTGTTAGGCAGGCAAACGAGACACTTCCGGTATTCAAAGAGCGATGGACCGACGAGGCTAGTCGGATTCCGGGAGTTCCGGAGCTCATGAAAATATCAGCGTTTATGGGTGCTCATCGGTGCCCTGACTTGTCTAAAAAGTTTTCTGATCAGGTCCCGAAATCCGTAAAAGAAATGATGACTAGGGTGGACGATTATATTCGAGCGGAAGAGGCTTATAAGAACACCGAGATGCCGAAGGGTGAAACGGGCGAGTGGTCCCGGAGAGGAAACCTTCAAACCACAAGGGATAATGTAACACCCCCAAATTTTGTTTAGCGGAAGCATACGTGTCATTCGGGAGCGTTACGGGATTGGTGGATCATAACACAAGTAATAAAGAACGGAATACATACTCCGTTTAACTTCATAAAATATTTTAAACCATTATCTTACAATATTGTTTTAGATAAATGGGCACATCCCATAATTTTTAGTGGTCCCAAAGTAAAAACATCATTTTTGTGTAAAAACACTTCTTTAGAAATTACTACGACCATTCATCCGCCTCTTGCCTTGCATCCATGAACATAACTAAGCACCTGAGAAAATATGCTAAAAAGGTCAGCTAAAAGCTGGTGAGTTCATAGGTTTAAATTAAAATAGAAAGTTGGACCATAAGCAAAGTCATATATTCATTACAACGAATATAATGATATATGTATGAATGTCTATTACGTTAGCTCTAAGTTCATGCAACCGATACTACGACGCTTCAGATGCTAAAGATGTCATACAATATAGGGCCCATAGCAAGTGTTTTGTCCCTCAACACTTGATTCGACATGGTATACGTTTAGCCTTGGCCTAAGCATGGCCAACCGAACGGAGGAGTCACCCTCAATAGATCTATTTATAACATTCACGTTTCCCAATGGGCAATTGACGGTTCATGAAAAAGGGCGATCTCTAGGGACATAAGGGCTTAGGCTACACCACGTAATAGTAAACATGTAATAGTTTTGGTCCATAAAAAGGTTTTGCATATTTCTCACCCCAAAGTGTTTAAAACAGTTTATCAAGTAAAAGAGGGGCTATGAAAACTCACCTTAGCAAATGTGCAATCCAAAATGTGGGATTAGTGATTGTTGTGGAGCGGCACCGACACGCGACCTAGATAAGGAGGGCAATGTTTTAGTTCATTGTTTTAAGTATTGCTTACTCAAAATAGTTTAATTGTATTAAAACTAAACTTTAGTTTGTAAAAGTTATAAAAATGATCTTACTAGTAAGTATACGAAGTATATATATACTCTTCATGTTTACATTAATATGGTTTTAATATCCAAAGTTTGATATGAAAATAATTATAACATTCCACTAGTAAGTATATAAATGTGTATATACTTATTTAAGTTGACACAAAATGGTATTGTCAAACTTATATATATATTATATAATATATATATATATATATATATATATATATATATATATATATATATATATATATATATATATATATATAATTGATTTATTTTCTAATTGTATTTAGAAAATATTCAAGTTACATTTGAAGACTTTCGAATTTAATATATGATAAAATGACATAGTGGTCTTTAGTTATTTATCAAACTTGTTCTTAATATATAAAGTTCTAGACATGAAGTTTACTTGACATGCATTCATTTACACATTGTCGTTAAATTTTGACGTAACCATATTTAAGTGAATTATGTTTTTAAAGCACTTGATTCTTGTATTAATACTTTTACACTCTATCGTTTGTCGTTACAAGTATGTTCATATTTAAGTTAGAGGATTTCGAATTATGCGAAAGAAAAATATATATCATTGGACAACCGGTTTACGTTTTGAGTTCCTGACTTTGGTACAATGGTATATTAGTCACTTTGATGTCACAGTGGGCTGTGGCTCGTCTCACGTTCACCAGTCTTGGGCTCAGGCCTGAAGTGGGTTTGTACTAGGAAAGATTTTTAGCTTCTTGGTTAGCCTATACACTACCATGGATAACATATGGGCTATGGCCCATCGTGGCATGAGAGGAATTTTTACACAACTTTCTAGTATTGCATAATTTCATTTCAAAGTTTTTGTACTAGTATAACTTTATAAGTAGACTTATACCAAGCTTTTAAGAGGACATGTTACCTTCCAAAACTCTATCACTAGCGAATCAATATTGACGCAAAAGGGAAAGTAGCCAAGTGCTCCAACTTGATTATTTTGGTGACACAAAATACCTCCTCAGTTGAGGCCTTATGACTAACCATTAGTCTTACACAAAAGGTTATACCTTTCGACCTGAGTTAATGTGCAAAACAAACCTGCTGGTTTTTGTTTCATTACTGTCGTGGGTATACTCGAGGTGTAAAGGAGTTTTCAAGCGATATACCATTAACTCGAGGTTAGACTCAAACCAAGAGTGTCGTGACTGATGTGTTCGACACACACCTTGTCCACCTGATTCGGACATAACAATCCGGGTGATTCTCAAGGGCACATATTAACTTAATATGCTAGAACAAGGATGCGGTATGACCTCATGATAGTTGAGTACTACTCAACCCGGCTTCACTAGATTATCATACTACGCAAATCCTCGAGTACTAAACAAGGTGGTGAACTAACATTAAATTTCGGATCAATACAATGGACATAAACATGGTGCTTCGTCCTACAAGATTTATAGAGCTAACTTTCACCGATCTTGGGTTCGGATACTCGACGTGAAAACAAGACCCAACAAAACAACACTTCACAGTTTAGTAAATGTCTAACTTGTTTTCGGTTTTAACTAGTGATACCCACGTTTCCACCAGATTTACGACATCTATGTTACTCGAAATTTTTATAAAACTTAACTGTCATGTCTCCTTGGTTCATACTCTCGGCAGACAGAAAACTCAAACAAATAGAAACCTTAATAACATCTAGTTCCTAGACTCAATAAAACAATCACTAGTAGTTTTTATGAAAATTCATCTTTGTCCAGTTTCTTTGCTTTATGCTTTCGACAGGAACAACACAAGAGGACCCAACAACAAATAAATTTTTACACGAGGCAATAACCTTTACCAAAAAGAAATAAAACTTATACATATCAAGACACTTAGTTTCATAATCAAGTATTCATCAACTCGAATGGTAAATCTTAACAAGATGAGGTTTAGAAATTTCTTACAACAAGCTTGATGACAAGAAATCCGAAGGCCAACCCAAGAGTTTATCACCGCCACAAATTCCAATCGATTTAGAGCAAAACACCAATGATGTTTCTTCACTCCTTAGAGCTTCCTTATCTTTTTGTGGTGGGATTTGAAGTGTGACACTCTTGGGGGTCTCGGCTGAATTAAAAAGGAAACACAAGAGGAGTCTTTGACCAAGCTTTCTCATCTTGTAACTTGGTTTGAAACCAAATTTAGTTAACTTCCAAAACTATGCGAATCTTGGATATTGGCTCAAGATAGATTGGTGTGAAGATATGTTTCTTCTTAGGTGGTTTATCTTGATTTTCCTTGGATTCCATCGAAGGGTAGCCGGCGCATCAAGAGGGGATTTGGGAAGCATAACTTTCATGGATTTGGCATGAGATAGGGGGATATGTTGGATGAACATGTTGGGTTATCCCCTTTTGGGGAGATTCGACCTAGGTGGGATGTGCAGGGCTAGAGGAGGAAGAAGAAGATATGATATCTTCATTCTCTGCTTTTGTGTTTGGCTTTTGTCGTGTGTGGGATAAGAAGACAAGGGAGATTATCTCACTTTTTATTTAGTGTATTTATTCATTCATTTATGTAAGTATATGTATGTAGGATACTTATTGTATAAAATGTATGCATATACATTATACTTATGTATGTTTGTACTTGAGTCTTATAAAAGTTATTGCTCAAATGGATGTGTGTTAAATACTTTGTGTCACGTGTTATTAAATTGTGACCGAGGTATCATTGTTTGATAACTTTTAGATGTAATAACTTATGGTCACGCATCGGAGATATTATTATTTTTGTAATATTTTTCTTTACGGTTGTTTGTCATTTGCTTTATCAAACCCTTATCATAGTGTCGATGCGCGTGCGATTAATTGCCTTGGGGAAAGCGAGATAACCTCTCGCCTTACAATTTAAATCATAAGACAAAATGAAATATTCATAAAATGATATGAATGCAAGAGTGGTGAAATTTTTCTTGTATGCGAGTTATCTACTCAAATGATCGAGCAAAGCTTATGCATGCTTCATGACTCATGCTTAGTAATAATAAATTACTAATATCAGTTAAATTTTAGTGAAAATTTACCGTGTGTCACATCCTCCCGGCCTTGAAAGAGAAAACCGTCCTCGGTTTTCGCTTAGATTACTTGTTGAAGTAAAGAAAAGGTGTGGGTATTTGCGGTTGAATTGGTCTTCACGCTCCCACGTGTATTCTGGACCTCTTTGAGAGTTCCAACGGACTTTGATGATCGGGATGCGGCTTTGCTTAAGCCGTTTGATCTCTCTATCCATAATTTCAATGGGTTCCTCGACAAAATTCAATCTTTCGTCAACTTGGATTTCTTCCAAAGGAATAGCAAGAGTTTCGTCAGAAAGACATTTCTTCAAGTTGCATATGTGAAACACGTTGTGTACAGAGCTGAGTTCTTGTGGTAATTCGAGTCGGTATGCTACCGGTCCGATTCTAGCGAGAATTTTGAAAGGTCCAATATAACGAGGATTTAACTTTCCACATTTTCCAAAACGGATCACGCCCTTCCACGGCGCAACTTTGAGCATAACTTTATCTCCCACTTGAAACTCAAGTGGTTTCCTCCTTTTATCCGCGTAGCTCTTTTGACGGTCACGAGTCGCTTGCGATCGGTTTTGATTTGTACAATCTTCTCGGTAGTTTCTTGGATTAACTCCGGACCAGTAAGTTGACTTTCTCCAACTTCGGCCCAACACACAGGTGATCTACACTTCCGACCATAGAGTGCTTCATATGGTGCGGCTTTGATACTTGTGTGATAACATTATTGTAAGAAAATTGACTAATGGCAAGTGCTTATCGACCATTTCAAAGTCTATCACACATGCTCTTAGCATGTCCTCCGATGTTTGAATGGTTCTCTCGCTTTGTCCATCGGTGCGAGGATGATAAGCGGTGCTCATGTCGAGGTTAGACCCTAAAGCATCTTGAAGTGATTTCCGAAATTCGAGGTGAAACGGCTATCTATGTCTCGAAATGATGGAAATTGGTACACCATGGCGTGCGATGATTTCCTTCGGTATAGTTGTGCAAGTTTTCCATTCCATCACTTTCTTTCATCGGTGAAAATGTGCTGACTTAGTGAGACGGTCAACTATTACCCAAATAGTGTCGTAGCCTTTAGAGGTTTTAGGTAGCTTAGTGATAAAGTCCATTGTTATACGTTCCCATTTCTACTCGGGGATTTCGGGTTGTACTAGTAGACCTGAGGGTCTATGATGTTCAGCTTTAACCTTTGATAAGGTTAAACACCGGCTGACATATGTTGCAATGTCGGCTTTCATGTTCGGCCACCAGTACAATTTCTTCAGATCAAGGTACATCTTTTCGGATCCTGGGTGTATGAAGTATTTAGACTTGTGGGATTCGTGCATAATAATGTCGCGAATTCCTCCATAGAGTGGTATCCAACTTTGCTCTTTGAAACACAAGGTTCCATCCGACCTTTTCACGAATCCATTTTCACTTTCTCGCATTCCGTAAAGGTTCTCATTCGGACGATTTTTCTCCTTGAGTGCTTCCAATTGAGCCTCACGAATCTTGGTTGGAAGAGGTGAACTAATTGTCATACCCAAGGATCTGACTCTAAGAGGTTTTGGTCGCTCTTTCCTACTGAGAGCATCAGCAACTACATTCGCTTTACCCGGATGGTAAAGAATCTCGCAGTCGTAATCACTGAGTAATTCCAACCATCGGCGTTGTCTCATGTTCAGTTCTTTCTGATCCAAAATTTGTTGTAGGCTTTTGTGATCGGTGTATACAACACACTTCGTGCCATACAAGTAATGTCTCCAAATTCTGAGTGCGAACACAACTGATCCTAACTCCAAGTCGTGCGTTGTGTAGTTTTTCTCATGAGTCTTCAACTGGCGAGAGGCGTATGCTATCACTTTCTCTCTTTGCATTAACACCGCTCCTAGCCCCTTGTGTGAAGCGTCGCAATAAACAACAAAGTCTTCACTACCTTCGTGTAAGGCCGAATGGGTGCACTACACAACTTTTCTTTAAGGGTTGAAAAGCTTCTTCTTTTTCTCCCAGTCAAACTTGGTGTTTTTACTGGTTAGCTTGGTTAAAGATTTGGCAATCTTTGAGAAACCTTCAATGAATATTCTGTAGTATCCAGCGAGTCCTAAGAATTGGTGTATTTCAGTAGGAGTTGTGGGTGTCTGATAACGCTACACGCGTCGTTCGGGGTTAAGGAAACTTCCTTTTCTTTGAGCAAGTTTTATAACACCCTAGGCAGTGAACCTAATCGTTGTAGTGTAGTAATTAGGGTAAGTCACGGGTATTGATATCGTTCTCTAGGGGAATAGGAATGCTAGTAAGAAGTTACTACGCTAAGGTTAAGGTTGTGGAAGATTATTTTTTGTATTTTATATTTTATGAAATGGAAAGGTACGAATCTCGGGTATTGGATTTGGGGGTTGGTATTTCTACGATTACTCTACTATTATCTAATTATCTAAACTAAGGTTGTGGGAGTCTATGTCTAATTAATGTGTGCTCGTATGATAGTTTAAAGATGTGTTTACTTAGGTTGTACTACTCCTTAATTATCTCCTATTGATGGTTGATTTGTCACGTCCTTATTCTTAGTTGTGTTGTGTGTCTAAAGTTGCGGTGGCATCGTTTCTCCCTAACTCTTTGAACTTACCAAAGGGTCTCGTCTACAAAACCCACTAGGATGATAAACTCTTACTCTAAGGCACTCTTTGGATAATTTAGCCTACAACTACTCGGTAATCATATTCTAAGGTTCACAAAGATGAATCAAGCATTAAGTACACAACGAATGACCTATCGCATTACTAGATCATTGATCAACTAAGATAAGAAACAACCAATCAATATTCAATAATTAAGTTTCATACTTCCTAAGCAAACACACAAATAAATTAGTGGGACATGGAGAACATGCAAGCATACACACAAATAATCAAAGACATAATTGAATTAATGAAGTAAATACTTATCTTGATGTAAGTTAGGGTTTAAAACTCTAAAATCTTGTACAAGACACCTTAGGTTCGGTTTTAGGTTTTACTCCAAAAGACTCTCTAAAACGAAAAATTCGGATTCTATATATAAGATTACATATGCGACGGCGTCACCTTATGTTTAAATGGCGCCGTGTGTCGCCGTCATTAGGGTTTCATCTTGGCCACGTTAACCTTGCGACGTCGTCACCTTATGTCCGTGACGCCGTCCTCTTGACCGACGTCGTCTGGTTGCATCTAGGCCGTCCGAGTAGCAACGGCCTACTCTTTAAAGCCCGACGTCGTCACTTGAAAATAGGGTTTTGCCACTTGAATCGTCACAAAATCCTCGGACGGCGCCGCAATCAACACCGATGCCGTGCTCGCATTTCAGCAGACTTTGAGTGTCTCGATTCGACTTTGGCCATTTTCTTTATATATTCGCCTTTTCGTCCAAATAAGTGCCATTCCAAGATTTTTCCTTCAAGAGACCTAAAAGTGAAAAGGAACGATATTCAAGTAATAATGGATACAAAAGTGATCAAATAAGGACTTAAACGACCCCTCAAAATGGTACCTTTAAAACCTTATCAAATATCCCTACACTTGTTATTTGCTTGTCCTCAAGCAAATGTGCTTTTAGCCAATTAATTTATAAGTTAGGGGTCATGAAGCATTAATTCAAAACGGTCCACAACACATATAAGCCCATAAAGTCATAACAAGCACGGAATTACATACTAGCACCTCACATGGGGTGTTTGGGTACTCACATCTCTCTCGGTGTATATATGAAATATAACAAATAGGAAATGGAAGATAAACACTCATTAACCGGTCCTAGTACATAGATTACCATAGGCTTGAGAATAGATCAAACCTCCATCGCTTTGGCGTAAGCACCTAGGAAAGACTATCAAAGAGGTCTTTTAAAGGGTTGTAATGTTAGGCTTACGGTAGGGAAACAAGGGTTTGGTGGGATAGGCTATTTAGTGGTGGCAAGTCAAAAATCTCTATGTTAAATGCATACGAAGAATGGCGTTGCTAAGCCAAGACTCGACACTCTAAAACTATAGGTAACGGAAATAAACAAACATAAATTTAAAGGATAGATGTAGGATGGTAGCAGTATTTTTTTTTTTTTTTTTTTTTTTTTTTTTTTTTTTTTTTTTCATACACTTTTACTCTACCATCCTCTATGGTAACATCAAAATGATAGGGATTTATAGGCACATCCCTACACTTGAGTTTTATTACTCTAACACTAATTTGACCCGAATTGAAAAGATCAAAACACTTGGGGTACATTATTACGCAAACAAAGGGAATTTGAATTTAACGTTCCCTTCCGTCATTTCATAAACTTTAACTTTTCCATGAATCCCAATCGTCCCAAAACTATATACAAAGGATATGACTCGACTTAGCAACTCATGCAAGCAACTAGATAATTGAACTAAGGGTTTAGGGTGATAACAAACGTTTGCACTAAAAGTGAGTGCATAAGGGTAGGCTAAGGCGATTTGGGTGTATATTTGGGGTGGGGTGTAAACAATGCTCTTCATTGATATTCCGAAAACCGAAACATCACGAGAACCGCGAAAAGGATAGGCTCGAGGGTTAACTAGGGTATCGTGTACTAAAGATGAGTACAACGCAAAGGGTGTGGGGAATTACTCAACCGATGTGGAAGAAGTAATTATATTACGGGTATCAAACAAGGGTTTATCCTAATGCCTCTTATCATTTAGTTATTCCTAACTACACAAGTGTAGCCTCACTTGCGATCTCGGAATGCATCACAAAACAAGTTCTAGAATCTAATATACTACCGGTTCACACTCTAAGCATTGAAGATGAATGCTTAATTCCTACTAATCTAAGGGCGATCCTCACATTTTTGGTGGAATTTAAGTGGTAAAGGGTTTTTGTGCTAGTCATGCAACTTCCTATCCGTGAGACGCTTTTGTTAAGACTAATGGCCCACTCCTATATGTCATGAAAAATTTTAAATTTGGTGCCAAAATTACCCTAACCGACATTTTCTCATGGTTTATTACACAAATGCAATTTGGACAAAGCAAATAATCAAGGATAAGCATAGTTTCAAAGTTCCCGTTTTATTTTCCCTCCCTACACTTAAACTGAACATTGTCTCCAATGTTTCCCGAAAGTATCAAAGTTATGATAATGGAAGGTAATTAAAAACGAAAGAAACTAATACTCCCCTGATTAGCTTGGTAGGATCCGTGCAAAGTGGTGGTTAAATCCTTTTCAAGAAGAATTATTGCGTGAAAAGCTCCTTCCAATCTTATGTAACTTCTTCTTGGCAAACTAAACCTGCACACTTGAAGAAAACAAACGAAACATTCGCGTAAAATCGGCGGTAATAATATATATAAGACTCGATTTAAACTAGGATATAATGCTTGTGGAATGGATGTTTACAATTTCTAAGAAAATTAAGACCGGAAAATTCCAAAATTTATAAGTAGCTCGAAAACGAGAAAAAGTAATCGATGTTTTACTCCTTCCGACGTCGTCGGTTGCAATCTGACGCCGTCGGTTATCTGACAAAAAGCGGTGCGATTTTCTAGAAAAATTCGGAAAATTTACATCTTTAGAATCTGAAAAATTTTGCAAAACATCCATTATGACTCGATACAAGCATTTGACTCGAACAAACAAACATAAATATCTTTTAGTTAATTGTTATTCTCATGTTTACGTTTCTTTTGAAAACGTGTGTAATCCTCCCTACACTTATCCCGTATGTAAAATACCTTTATATGCAATTAAGACGAGGTTAAAAACAAAATAAAGCATTTTTACAACTTTAAACATGAGGATAAACAAGTAATAAAAGATATATGACACTAACAAGCAAACAATTAAGCATGGGTTGCCTCCCACGAAGCGCTTTTCTTTATTTAAAAGTCTTGTAGCTAGACTCATAGTCGTGCTCCTACGTTACTTCACTACCGCCCTCTTGACGGTCTCTAATGGGGGATTCCATGTTGTAGAAGTGCCCTATAATGCACTTCTCTAAGAGTTCATCCTCTCCCCAATCGGTCCTATATTCCGGTCCTAGGCTCAAGCAATCCTTATAGAATCCGAAAATCTTAGCCATAACATAATCTACACCTTTCTCCCTATCCTCATCATTCCTATAATAGACCGACAGTTTAAGTTCCTTTTCATCATTAGAGAGTGATGAAAACTTCTCAATCTTAAACGGCATTTGGTAAGCTATGTCATCGGTCTCATTCTTGAATCGCACTACTCCTAACGAGGGATTATAGGTCATCCGGTGCTTTCTATGAAAGGTTTTCCTAGAATAACATGGGACAAGCTAGGGTCTATGGCCGTGCTAATATCATCCACAATTATGAAGTCCGTAGGAAACGTGAAACTACCTACATAAACGGGCAATCCCTTAATTCTTACGAGAAAATTGCAACTAACATTAGGATCATTGGGGTCTTGCCTAGTTGAAATAGGCTTCTTCAATATCCAATTGTAGTAGGTGCTAGTCATTATGTTGATTGGGGACTTGCGATCAATGTAGGCCTTTGCCACAAAAAGGTGTCCTATGCAACATGGTATGTTAAGATTCCAAGGGTTCCCAAACTTGATTCTAGGACTTTTCCTAACATACATGTGACGGAGGTCACGCACTAAGTGAGGGTGGCGGGATAGTTCTTTTTCCGTAGGAAATTTGTTGAAATAGTCAATGTCTACTTCATCTACTTCCTCGGGTGTTTCATCATCCACAAGTGTATGGTCCTCTTCGTCATCTGTTCTATCCGGTTTCACTAAGGCGATGGTATTGACGAATTGGACGTGCTTAGTTAGCTTGCTTGGATCCTTAATCTCTATACCTGAAGGCTCGGGAGTTGAGATAGCACTAACCTTCTTATCACTATTAGTAATGGCTTTCAAAAGGTTGTCTATTTTCCTATCCATCTCGGCTTGTTGATGGTTAAAGCGGTCCGAGAGCTTAGCCATTTGGGTTTCTTGGGATGCAACTAGGTTTTGCAACATCCTTCGACGTTTTGTTGGTTAGGACCGTTAGGTGGGGCCATGAGAAATCATTGGAGGTGAATTCATTGGTTTGTCCCCGTAGAAGTCGGGCTTGCCTTTCCATGCCTCTCGGGTTTCATTGAAATTCCTAGGTCCGGGTATTGTAGGAATCTTCCTCCGTTCCATTAATCGTGAGGATGCGTAGTCAACGGAAGCATGTTCGGGATCGAGTGCTAGTCTTGCGTGTTATGAGGATCACAAAGCGGCTCACACGAGGAAGAAACTTTGTTCACATGGTGTGAAGATTTAGGATTTTCGTAGGAGCTCATTAGGAATTTAACTTGATCTTCAAGTTCGATCATCCCACGATCGGAAGGAGGCAAGGAGATTGCCTTAACGGTTTTGGGAAGCTCACGGGGTCGTCCCAACTTTCGTTGTCATAGAGGCGAGGTCCTCTATTATACCCCATGATTCTTCCGGTGAGATCACTAAGTTTTCCACCGCCGCTTGGTCAATGGATCGCTTAGTGGGGAAGTTGACATGATCATAAAAGATTTGGACTTGGAGCCAAAGATCAATGCCGTGATGAGGACTTTATGAAGTAAGTCCTTGAATCGAGTCCATGCTTCAGAGAGATTCACCTTGGCGTTGTTGGAACATCAAGATGTCATTCCTAAGCTTAGTGGTTCTCCCGGTGGAAAAAATTGAGCAAGGAAGTGAGAGGTAAGATCATCCCAACTTGAGATGGAGCCGGGGAAGTCGCTCAAGCCAATTACTAGCTTGGTCTCGTAGAGAGAATTGGAAGAGACGCAGCGCGTGGTCTCCCGAGTAGTAGCATCAAGGTCGATGGAATCGACAATCTTGAGAAATCCTCGATGATCTTGATTTGGATCTTGAACGAAGTCCATGGAATGCACATCCGCTTTGCACCAACCGGATGGTGTCGGATCGCAGGGCCGTAGTTTGGGCTTGGTCGGGAAGCTCAATGGTGTTCCTATAGCCTAGGTGGCTTGGTCTTGAGTATTCACCAAGAGTACGGGCTCTTGGCGGGTCATTTGGTGGTGGGTTGATGAGTGGTGGTTGGTTATCATCCTCCATGATGAAAAGTGATGGGTGTTACGAACAAAGGTCACGAAGAAGGGGGTATACTAAGAGAAAGCTAAAAATGAGAAAATTTTACTTGATAGGAATCAAGCAAATAACCTAAGCGAGGTGGACTACTAACTAGCTATTCTATTCCCGGCAGTGCGCCAAAACTTGATAATGCTACACGTCGTTCGGGGTCAAGGAAACTTCCTTTTCTTGAGCAAGTTTTATAACACCCTAGGCGATGAACCTAATCGTTGTAGTGTAGTAATTAGGGTAAGCCACGGGTATTGATATCGTTCTCTGGGGAATAGGAATGCTAGTAAGAAGTTACTACGCTAAGGTTAAGGTTGAGGAAGATTATTTTTTGTATTTTTATATTTTATGAAATGGAAAGGTACGAATCTCGGGTATTGGATTTGGGGGGTTGGTATTTCAACCGATTATTCTACTATTATCTAATTATCTAAACTAAGGTTGTGGGAGTCTATGTCTAATTAATGTGTGCTCGTATGATAGTTTAAAGATGTGTTTACTTAGGTTGTACTATCTCCTATTGATGGTTGAGTTGTCACGTCCTTATTCTTAGTTGTGTTGTGTGTCTAAAGTTGCAGGGTATGCGTTTCTCCCTAACTCTTTGAACTTACCAAAGGGTCTCGTCTACAAAACCCACTAGGGATGATACACTCTTACTCTAAGGCACTCTTTGGATAATTTAGCCTACAACTACTCAGGTAATCATATTCTAAGGTTCACAAAGATGAATCAAGCATTAAGTACACAACGAATGACCTATCGCATTACTAGATCATTGATCAACTAAGATAAGAAACAACCAATCAATATTCAATAACTAAGTTTCATACTTCCTAAGCAAACACACAAATAAATTAGCCGGACATGGAGAACATGCAAGCATACACACAAATAATCAAAGACATAATTGAATTAATGAAGTAAATACTTATCTTGATGTAAGTTAGGGTTTAAAACCCTAAAATACTGTACAAGACACTTAGGTTCGGTTTTAGGTTTTACTCCAAAAGACTCTCTAAAACCGAAAAATTCGGATTCTATATATAAGATTATATATGCGACGGCGTCACCTTATGTTTCATGACGCCTTGCGTGTCGCCGCTCATTAGGGTTTCATCTTGGCCACGTTAACCTTGCGGCGACGCCACCTTATGTCCGTGACGCCGTCCTCTTCGACTTCGACGTCGTGCGGGTTGCATCTAGGGCCGTCCGGTAGCAACGGCCTACTCTTTTAAAGCCCGACGTCGTCACTTGAAAATAGGGTTTTGGCTCTTGAATCGTCACAAAATCCTCCGACGGCGCCGCAATCAACACCGACGCCGTTGCCTTACATTTTCAGCAACTTTGAGTGTCTCGATTCGACTTTGGCCATTTTCTTCATATATTCGCGCCTTTTCATCCAAATAAGTGCCATTCCAAAGATTTTGCCTTCAAGAGACCTAAAAAGTGAAAAGGAACGATATTAAGCAATAACGGATACAAAAGTGATCAAATAAGGACTTAAACGACCCTTCAAAATGGTACCTTTTAAAACCTTATCAGTGTCGCCCAATCCTTTATTGACTCGATCTTAGCGGGATCTACATGAATACCCCGACTGTCGATTACATGACCTAGGAATTGCACAGTAGATATCCAAAACTCACACTTCGAGAACTTCGCATACAGTTCTTCCTTCTTCAACATTTCCAAGATCACAAATTTATCCAAGTAGGGTTTACACACTCGGTTCATGAGGCCCATGAACACAGATGGTGCGTTGGTTAACCCAAAAGGCATGACTTGGAACTCGTAATGTCCATAACGAGTTCTGAAGGCGGTTTTGGGAATGTCTTCTTCCCGAACTCTTAGTTGATGGTATCCGGATCTTAAGTCGATTTTTGAATAAACGCTTGAACCTTGAAGTTGGTCGAATAAGTCATCGATTCTCGGTAGTGGGTAGCGGTTCTTAATGGTTAGTTTATTCAATTCACGATAGTCAATGCACATTCTGAAAGTTCCGTCCTTCTTCTTGACGAATAAGACTGGTGCTCCCCATGGTGATGAGCTCGGTCTAATGAACCCTTTTTCCGCAAGTTCCGTCAACTGGTTTGATAACTCCTAGAGTTCCGTTGGAGCTAATCGATAAGGTGCTCTTGCCACTGGTGCGGCACCAGGCACTAGATCGATCTGAAATTCAACTTGTCGGGTCGGCGGGAGTCCTGGCAAGTCTTCAGGAAAGACTTCAGGAAATTCTCTCACTATTGGTACGTCTTCCAGACGTTTTTCTTCCTTTTCTTTTTCGTCCTTTCCGGTGACTTGTGCTAGGAAGATGTGACATCCTTCTTCGATACACCTCAACACCTTGGTATAGGAAATGACATGCAGTCTTGAAGCGTTTCTTCTGTCACTTCTGTCCCCTTCTATTGTTAGGACTTCATCTCCATAAGGTAATTGGACGAGCTTCTCGTCACAAATGATGGCAGCATGATATTTTGCTAACCAATCCATTCCGACGATGACATCGAAACTACCCAATGCTACTGGTATTAAGTCGATATTGAATGGGTGGTTTAACAGGTTAAGGGCGCAACCTCTTATGATGGTATCTACCCTTTCTACGTTACCGTTAGCTAGTTCCACGTTGTATGCATTTCCTAATGCAGTTGGGGCAATATCGAGTAGTGGACTAAATGCATTAGAGACAAAACTCCTATCGGCTCCCGTATCAAACAATATGGATGCATAACGGTTATTTATAAGGAACGTACCCGTCACAACATTCGGGTCTTCCTGAGCTTCCACTTTGGATACAGCATAAAATCTCCCACGAGCTCCTTCGCCATTTCCCTGATTACTCGGCTGTCCAACATTACCCTGAATCCTGCCATTCCCATGGCTTCCTGGATTTCCTCAGTTTCCTTGGTTCCTGGTCTTTCGGCATTCGTTCTTATAATGCCCTTTTCACCATAACCAAAGCAAGTTATACTAGCTTTTGGGTCTGAGTGAAATTTGTTTGAGCCGCCAATGACTTGGACCTGCAGCCTGGTTAAATGTCGATTTTCGACAATTCTGACTTGACTGTACAATGTCCCTTGTGATGCAGTGTGCATCGGTTACACAATGGTGCAGTCCCTGAGTACGGTTTCCTTTCCCCAACACCCGGTGCATAAGCTCTAGCAACATTTTGCCTCTTACTTTGATTGTTGTTGTTGTTTCCACTGTTGTTGCCACGGTATAAATTGTTGTTGTAGCTTTGAGAATGGTCGTCCCATTTCCTCTTATTGTCAACCACTTTGTCCATGGAATCCTCAATCACTTGGTCCATGAGTTTGTTGGCTACTTCGATAGTTTCATGAAGATCAGCAGCCTTAGAAGTGGTAACATTGCTCTTGATAGGTTGGGGTAGTCCTCCGATGTATCTCTCTAACAATCGAGTCTCAGTGTGAACCATTTCAGGACACAATAAGGCTAGTTCTTGAAATCGCTGATTATAAGCAGCCATATTGGTGCCTTGAACCTTGAGGTTCCAAAACTAATGCTCGAGCTTCTTGATCTCGTTACGAGGATAGTACTTTCGAAGTACCATTTTCTTGAAGTTCTCCCATGGCATGGCATAGGCAACATCGATACTAGCGATTTGAAAATTGTTCCACCAGTCAAGGCAAGATCCGTGAAAGTGAATGATGCATACTTAACCTTAGACTCTTCTTCACAATTGCAGATTGAACACGGTCTCAAGCTTTTCGATCCATCTAGTCGACCGACAGCTCCTTTGGTTCCACTAAAGCCTCTAGTCATGGTTTCTGAAAGTCCCGATAAGTACAAGTGCGGCCGTGAGTGGGTGGTCTCGAAGTTCCAACATTAGTAGACGAGTGGTTTCTTTGCGGCTAAAGCGGCGTTCACTCGCTCATTGACTAGTTGGTCAATCATGGCTTGATTCATGATAGGTTGGATTGGAGTAGCCCTAGCGGGAGTAGTGGCTTCAGCATCGATCGTGTGTGACTGCTTTTGGAATAGCAGCGTTTGCAGCTTGGTTGCGAGTGACTCTCGCTGGAATTGGAGCATTGGAAGCTCCACCAGGGTTGGTACGTTTTGATCTTCGTTTTGGCGGCATTTCTGCAGTAGGAAAGGTGATAAGATATATAACCTTTTAGTCAAGGTAAGTGCCAAGTAATAGTGTAAATATCGCAGATAGATCATATGAGCAATCTATAAAAGAAGAGACAATTGGATAGGAAAATAAGTTTGACATAGATAGAACTTCGGTTACAAGGTTCCTACGGTACATGATGAGATACTAGATGGAATATAACCGAAATACAACGGAAATACAATGGAAATACAAACTGAAGTACAAGAGTGATAACTAACACTAACTGTTATAAATCCAGTTTAGTGTGATACATCATGAAATCATATCTAAGGATATCCATGCTCGGTACGGAGTCGCTCAATGGTAGCAATCAACTCTCGCTGCGTATCCTCCAAACTCGCGATACGTCTCATCTGAGATGCTAACATAGACTCTAAACCAGTAGTCCTCTGCCATCCTTCTCTGGCAGTATCTCTCGCAATCCACTGGACGCGCTAGCTCCTCTAGTCGTCCGTGCATCCGGCTTGACCTCGCCCAAGGCTCGTGCTCTGTTGTCCAACTCTCGGCGTCCTCAACCCGAGTCTCAACCCTAAAACCCGGTCGAATCCTCTCGTGTCTCTCGAGCTCCATGCTCTCAAACAACACATCGGTAACTCGGTCTAAACCATCAACACGCCGCTCGCAAGCTTGCAAGCGTGTTGGATCGACTCTCTGGGCGATCGGATGGACTCTAGCGAGTCTCTTGAGAGTCAAGCGAATAAATATCCTCTCGGTGAGGTCGATCACAACTGGAGATCCCGATAGGTCGGCTCGACGTGCCTCAACCGTGCGGCTTCTCGATGGTCTCAAGTTTGTCTAGTGGCGCGAAAGGCGCCCATGTCTGCTGCGCAGATGGTATGAATGAAGGTGATGATGGACTGTAGCTCGGACTGGCGATATGTGGTACAGAACAAATCAAGCAATCAATATCTCTCCAAGCAACCTCACTACTCTCCTCCCGACTGTGGAGGAAAGCAGCCCTCTGTCCTAGTCCAACTGGTGCATCAATGTCCATGTCATCGCTCAACCTCTGAGCCATCCTGGAGCTCTGTCCTAAATCCTGAATATTTTGGACAATTTCCAGATCCTGTGTACTCATATCAGTTGCTGTGGAAACATGCCCGGGAACACTCTCAATCGGCATAAGCTCTGGTAGTTCCTCCTCAGGATCCTCTTCCGGATCTTCTTCCGTGTCTTCCTCTCGAGTAGGAATCGGTAGATCTCGGAGTCTCGATGAGGTGGTGACTCGGTGGATGATGGTGTCGATGACTCAAGTAGTAGAAGGACCCATGTAAGCAGTGCGGGTCATCTGAGAAGCTAGTGCAGGCAAAAATGAATACCGCTCTCGATATCCAGGTACTCTCACAATCATACGGGGTTTATGCCTGCGCGTCAACAAAGCTGATGGAGTGGTGGTAAGGGTAGGTATAGATGGAGTAGGTGCAATAACTAGCTGAGCTGCTAATGTGGCCTGAATATACGGATCAGTGGCTAAGTGTGCAAGCTGACGGATGGTAGGTGAGTGAGCAAGTAGGATGTCCTCCTGAACATCGTGAGGGAAGGCTGGTGAAGGCATGGTCTGTGACAAGATGGTGCATATGTGTAAGTATGTGGAAAAATATGCTCATGATGAATATGAAATAGTGCATAAGTAAATAGGAAATAAAACATGTAATCCTATTTAAATAAACTCTAAGTAAAATGGCAAGTAAGGCAAGCGGCAATCGGCGGTCGTAGTATGATATTTTTGTAAAAAGTAGTTATAGTTTAGGGTTTATATGTACCTAGTTCTCTACAACTCAGGCTCTGATGCCAATCTGTAACACCCCCAAATTTTGTTTAGCGGAAGCATACGTGTCATTCGGGAGCGTTACGGGATTGGTGGATCATAACACAAGTAATAAAGAACGGAATACATGCTCCGTTTAACTTCATAAAATATTTTAAACCATTATCTTATAATATTGTTTTAGATAAATGGGCACATCCCATAATTTTTAGTGGTCCCAAAGTAAAAACATCATTTTTGTGTAAAAACACTTCTTTAGAAATTACTAATACCATTCATCCGCCTCTTGCCTTGCATCCATGAACACAACTAAGCACCTGAGAAAATATGCTAAAAAGGTCAGCTAAAAGCTTGTGAGTTCATAGGTTTAAATTAAAATAGAAAGTTGGACCATAAGCAAAGTCATATATTCATTACAACGAATATAATGATATATGTATGAATGTCTATTACGTTAGCTCTAAGTTCATGCAACCGATACTACGACAGTTTCTGTATGCTAAAAGATGTCATACAATATAGGGGCCCATAGCAAGTGTTTTGTCCCTCAACACTTGATTCCGACATGGTATACGTTTCGCCTTGGCCTAAGCATGGCCAACCGAACGGAGGAGTCACCCTCAATAGATCTATTTATAACATTCGCGTTTCCCAATGGGGAATTGACGGTTCATGAAAAAGGGCAATCTCTAGGGACATAAGGGCTTAGGCTACACCACGTAATAGTAAACATGTAATAGTTTTGGTCCATAAAAAGGTTTTTGCATATTTCTCACCCCAAAGTGTTTAAAACAGTTTATCAAGTAAAGAGG
Source organism: Chrysanthemum lavandulifolium (assembly GCA_022545495.1). Classification (NCBI taxonomy): domain Eukaryota; kingdom Viridiplantae; phylum Streptophyta; class Magnoliopsida; order Asterales; family Asteraceae; genus Chrysanthemum; species Chrysanthemum lavandulifolium. The sequence goes on along the minus strand of CM040241.1, from coordinate 41,196,979 downwards.
GCTATGAAAACTCACCTTAGCAAATGTGCAATCCAAAATGTGGGATTAGTGATTGTTGTGGAGCGGCACCGACACGCGACCTAGATAAGGAGGGCAATGTTTTAGTTCATTGTTTTAAGTATTGCTTACTCAAAATAGTTTAATTGTATTAAAACTAAACTTTAGTTTGTAAAAGTTATAAAAATGATCTTACTAGTAAGTATACGAAATATATATATACTCTTCATGTTGACATTAATATGGTTTTAATATCCAAAGTTTGATATGAAAAATAATTATAACATTCCACTAGTAAGTATATAAATGTGTATATACTTATTTAAGTTGACACAAAATGGTATTGTCAAACTTATATATATATATATATATATATATATATATATATATGATTTATTTTCTAATTGTATTTAGAAAATATTCAAGTTACATTTGAAGACTTTCGAATTTAATATATGATAAAATGACATAGTGGTCTTTAGTTATTTATCAAACTTGTTCTTAATATATAAAGTTCTAGACAGAAGTTTACTTGACATGCATTCATTTACACATTGTCGTTAAATTTTGACGTAACCATATTTAAGTGAATTATGTTTTAAAGCACTTGATTCTTGTATTAATACTTTTACACTCTATCGTTTGTCGTTACAAGTATGTTCATATTTAAGTTAGAGGATTTGAATTATGCGAAAGAAAATATATATCATTGGACAACGGTTTACGTTTGAGTTCCTGACTTTGGTACAATGGTATATTAGTCACTTTGATGTCACAGTGGGCTGTGGCCCGTCTCACGTTCATCAGTCTTGGGCTCAGGCCTGAAGTGGGTTTGTACTAGGAAAGATTTTTAGCTTCTTGGTTAGCCTATACACTACCATGGATAACATATGGGCTATGGCCCATCGTGGCATGAGAGGAATTTTTACACAACTTTCTAGTATTGCATAATTTCATTTCAAAGTTTTTGTACTAGTATAACTTTATAAGTAGACTTATACCAAGCTTTTAAGAGGACATGTTACCTTCCAAAACTCTATCACTAGCGAATCAATATTGACGCAAAAGGGAAAGTAGCCAAGTGCTCCAACTTGATTATTTTGGTGACACAAAATACCTCCTCAGTTGAGGCCTTATGACTAACCATTAGTCTTACACAAAAGGTTATACCTTTCGACCTGAGTTAATGTGCAAAACAAACCTGCTGGTTTTTGTTTCATTACTGTCGTGGGTATACTCGAGGTGTAAAGGAGTTTTCAAGCGATATACCGTTAACTCGAGGTTAGACTTAAACCAAGAGTGTCGTGACTGATGTGTTCGACACACACCTTGTCCACCTGATTCGGCCATAACAATCCGGGTGATTCTCAAGGGCACATATTAACTTAATATGCTAGAACAAGGATGCGGTATGACCTCATGATAGTTGAGTACTACTCAACCCGGCTTCACTAGATTATCATACTACGCAAATCCTCGAGTACTAAACAAGGTGACTAAACTAACATTAAATTTCCAGATCCAATACTATGGACATAAACATGGTGCTTACGTCCTACAAGATTTATAGAGCTAACTTTCACTGATCTTGGGTTCGGATACTCGACAGAAAACAAGACCCAACAAAACAACACTTCACAGTTTAGTAAATGTCTAACTTGTTTTCGGTTTTAACTAGTGATACCCACGTTTCCACCAGATTTACGACATCTATGTTACTCGAAATTTTTATAAAACTTAACTATCATGTCTCCTTGGTTCATACTCTCGGCAGACAGAAAACTCAAACAAATAGAAACCTTAATAACATCTAGTTCCCAGACTCAATAAAACAATCACTAGTAGTTTTATGAAAATTCATCTTTGTCCGCTTTTTGCTTTATGCTTTCGGCAGAACAACACAAGAGGACCCAACAACAAATAAATTTTACACGAGGCAATAACCTTTACCAAAAGAAATAAAACTTATACATATCAAGACACTTAGTTTCATAATCAAGTATTCATCAACTCGAATGGTAAATCTTAACAAGATGAGGTTTAGAAATTTCTTACAACAAGCTTGATGACAAGAAATCCGAAGGTCAACCCAAGAGTTTATCACCATACAAATTCCAATCGATTTAGAGCAAAACACCAATGATGTTTCTTCACTCCTTAGAGCTTCCTTATCTTTTGTGGTGGGATTTGAAGTGTGACACTCTTGGGGTCTCGGTGAATTAAAAAGGAAACACAAGAGAGTCTTTGACCAAGCTTTCTCATCTTGTAACTTGGTTTGAAACCAAATTTAGTTAACTTCCAAAACTATGCGAATCTTGGATATTGGCTCAAGATAGATTGGTGTGAAGATATGTTTCTTCTTAGGTGGTTTATCTTGATTTTCCTTGGATTCCATCGAAGGGTAGCCGGCGCATCAAGAGGGGATTTGGGAAGCATAACTTTCATGGATTTGGCATGAGATAGGAGGATATGTTGGATGAACATGTTGGGTTATCCCCTTTTGGGGAGATTCGACCTAGGTGGGATGTGCAGGGCTAGAGGAGGAAGAAGAAGATATGATATCTTCATTCTCTGCTTTTGTGTTTGGCCTTTTGTCGTGTGTGGGATAAGAAGACAAGGGAGATTATCTCACTTTTTTATTTAGTGTATTTATTCATTCATTTATGTAAGTATATGTATGTAGGATACTTATTGTATAAAATGTATGCATATACATTATACTTATGTATGTTTGTACTTGAGTCTTATAAAAGTTATTGCTCAAATGGATGTGTGTTAAATACTTTGTGTCCCGTGGTCTTCACTCCTGGATTTAAGACTTCTATTATTATTATTATTATTATTATTATTATTATTATTATTATTATTATTATTATTATTATTATTATTATTATTATTATTATTATTATTATTATTTATTTATTTATTTTTATATAAATCACACTTTATTAAAACTCATAGGATTACAAAAATTAGTGGGAGCCTCGAAATCAATTGAGCCCCACACCTCTAGCAATGGTAAAACCAATCCTATTAAAGATATGAACTGCACGCACGCTCCAATGTCCTGGGTCATAGAGAATCGTCGAATACGCTTAAGTAAGGTGGCGCATCTTTCTCAAGTTCTCCAAAAGAAGAAAAGAGAAGGGAGAAACCCATATCAAGTATCCGCACATTTAGCATCGTGCTTGACCCGTTTATTGTGCAACATCACTAATAGCTCGCCGGTATAAAATCAATCAACCGGATTGCGTCAAAGGCGACGAACCCGTAAGATCAACACATACGTCGCGTCCACTATCCCAAGAGTAGAGTAATATGTCGACCGGTCGCAAGGATCATCCCCATCTCCAAAAGCCCAATATCCACCTCCTTGCGAGCGGAAATCCGACCGAGAGCATATATCGCCAAGAACATCGTGCACAAGGTTGTAACGATGTTTAATGCCAACAATACCCGCACATGAAACAGTGATCCCGTAAATATCTCCGGAAAAACCTTAGAGCGGGCAAAACACTTGCACTGAACGGTGAAAAGAGGAACACCCAAACGATAACACAAAGACACAACGATAAGCCACGGCATTCATAGTTTGTCCCAATCCGGATATCGGAGCCACCCTAAGCCAATCCGAGGTGTGATCCTCCTTTAAAGAACTCCATAACGCCATCTGTCGGGGAAAGATGGAAAGTAGATTCAACAGTTTGGGAAACCCGAGCGAAATATATATCTCGCCAATTTCTTCATAAGTTTGGGGCAATGACCTCGCTAGGGTTACTCAAAAGGTCAATATCCATATTCACATTGAAAGTACATAGAGCATCATCAAAGAGGACCGTAGCTTACAATACCCGAACCATGAAGAAGCTTAGTCGTAGGCGGTGATTGAAGTCTAGAAGCAAGGAAGGTATAGTTCAAGACATCACCGCAGAATATAAACCAAGTCCCCAAAGCAAAAGGTAAGGTGGCGAGTCTCCACTGCCGGTCACCAAACCAGTCCGAGCGGTGACAATACGCTCCAAGGAAGAACGGTGCCGCATCAAAAGAAACCCGAGCACACTCAAAGACCCGAGGAGAACATGCGCGCAGAAAAATAGAGCTTAGAAATACCAAAGACATGTAATGGAGTAACAACAACTCGCATTGAGGGTCATTAAGTTTGGCAACCGCCTCCATAAGTTCAATAGTTTTAGCAACCCTTTTAGTGACCAACTTACTACCAAACTCAAAATCCACACTAACAGGTCCTCCCAATAATTTAACACCATGTGAGGGGCGAGAATTATTATTATTATTATAAAGGGGCAATTGCATATATACCCACTAAAACTTGCATATTTGCATGTATACCCAAAACATGCTTAACTTGCATTGTACATCATACATTGAAAACTTGTATTTTGGGGAAATATGCAAGTTTTTAAGTTTTAGTGGGTATATATGCAATTCTCTCTATTATAAAATATACTAAAACCCATAATGAAACGGGGTTCAAAACAATGCAGAATCGATTTGTTCGATATACGGATCCATTCAAAACGATTCACTCATGGCCGAAAAAAGGTGATTTAATAGTGGTTTTGGTTATGTTAGGATATTAAAGGGTGATGCTGTTTTTCATCCGCATATTTTTGGCTAAGCCAGAGGTCGTAGCTACATCTTGAGACAGGTTAAGCCATCAGTTCTTCATCCGCATGTTTTTGGTTATGAGGAAATGATATCATCAATTCTCAAGGAAACCCGCATTTAAAATGATATCATCATTACGTGTTTTTAAATTATTGAAATTAGTTGTGGTGATTGCAATGTTTGTCTACTTTTATGGGTTTATTCGTTTGATTCTGTTTTCTTTTGGTTTCTTAGATGAGAATGATGATGTCTTTATTGTAAGAGGTTGTTGTGGGGTGATGGTCGGCTTTCGGTCTTTGGCTTATACAACGGTTATTGTTTATTGTTGTGAGCCTTTAAGTTGATATTCCCTTTTTGAGCACGGCCTTTCGTACTCCAATCCGTACGAAGAGAATTATTCAGCACACTAAAATCGAGTGGATCTGCTTACATATTCATGAAAAGCCGGGGTTGCAACATGTTATGAAACTAAGACAACAATTATTACTAATAATAAGAAAGAGTTAAACGCCTCCAAGGCCTATAAATAGAAGCTATGTTATAATCATTATGTGTAACTTGGCATGGCGATATACTTTTGTCGCAGCCACAGCGTGCACTTTGTTTCGTATCTGTATCCACGAGGTTTCTATGGAACTCAAGCCTCGTTTACAGCTGCGTGCAAAAAGAAATGCTCTACTATCATTGGCTTTTGTATATCCAACTAAAGCCAGTCACACCTTAAAGGGTTGTAAGACCTCATTTGTTTACTTTATGTTCACACAATTTTTGTTGAATACATTAAGTTTCGAATGTTGTTTTGACTGTTTATTAAATAATAATAGGAAAATACTAACGACAGCCAACTTTTCACAAAATTCGCTAATATAAAGACATAGTAAGAAACATGCTCCGCATTTTTCGCTAAAATGACCAATAAAAAGAGTGAGTTGAATTTGTGTATGAGAAATTTTAGGAGATATTCGATAATTTTAGATGATTTTGAATGATTTTATTTAGACATGGTGCATTGTCTTAGCTAAATTTTTGAAAATTAGTTGTTAACAACAACCCTAAAGACTGTTGTTAGCAAAACCCATAATAATATGGCTATTCTGTACCAACTGCATAATTAGAAAAAAGAAGTTTCTTGATTACCGAAGTAGAGTTAAATCTTAAACTGCAACCAAAATACATGGTAACCTACTTAGCTAAGAGGCCAAGGGCCCTTATGCATGATACCTTAGTGATTATTTAAATCAAGTTTTTGCTTTTCCTATTCATACTTAGCCCATGCCTGAATTTACATAAGAATTAATTTTTGTTTATGCAATAATGTATGGATTTTCCTAAATTGATTTCTAATATTCTTAATTACATATTCTTATTGTATTGTAACTTTCGGGAGGCTAACACAATTCTGTATTTGTTGGCGACGATAAGCCATTACAACGTGAGAGCCTAATTTTTTTTTATTAATACTTTGAGATAGATGGAGTTAGGAGTTAATATCTATTAATTCAATTATTTTTATTTATTTATTTATTTATTTATTTATTTATTTATTTTTGAGTATATTTTGTTGTAGAGACAATATACATAGTGGTGGTTGTTTTGTGAGATAGATGGAGTTAGGAGTTTGAAGGTGCATAATGAAGAAGATGTTGGAATTATATAACATGACAATCATAAATATAAACAATAAACATCAAAGTAAGTGCGGAAGCGTAAAGGATGTATTAACGAATAATTAATTAACATAAAAGAATATGCGTACCTTTTCTTGATTCTAGCTGAACAAGAATCAAATCCACAAAACTAGCAATTAGGATGAACCCTAATTAGGGTTTATAGGATTATAAGAATTACCCCTCACCGCTTTGTAATTCAATCCAAGATAATAACAAAAGTATGTTATTACTATGTTCTTGTACACGTACTAAACCGAATTGAAGTAATGCTAGTTTTATCAAACAAAATAACTTGGTTTGTGGAAAGTAATGGATCGACACCCACAAAGGTGTTCGACCGGTTTGGAGAAGAAAAACACACACAAAACAATTTTAGGGTTTAGCTAATGAGCACAAGAGATGGAAAAATAAAACCCCAAGCCTTGTTTATATACCCAAGCAAACTTGGTGAACAAGTTGGTTTTTCTTTCCTTGTTTTGTGTCCCTAGGCCGATCGATTAAGGAGTCCCCAAAGGGATTCCGGAACCTTCCCAACTTTTGCAATTTGGTCCTTTTCCATAAACATTTAACGACCGTTAGTCCATTACATTAATTACTTAACGTCCGTTAGTTATTTCGTTTAATAAATAAATAAATACAACATTTATATTTAATTATTAACTTTAAATTCTCATACGTAAAGTGTGCAATCCCATAGTCTCGAGTTCGATCTAACTCACGCCTACTAATTTATATCCATAAAACCAACAGCTCCCACTTGGATATATCTTAATAGAGTGATCACATTCGGTTGGCGTCTAGCAACACTTGATGCCTCTAGTACAACTCGAGCAAGGCTCACGGAAAACATTTTAATGATTTCTCATTATTATTATCTTTTGTTTCTAATGCCATGTTAAATAAAGATATGGAATTAAGTCATTCTTTATCCAACTATTCATTTCTCGTTATAAGTGATTGAGCAAGATTACCAAATCTTGAACATATTCTGGGGAGATCTTTGGGCGTGCCACGCAAACATCTTGTCAACCCTACGAGGGCCCAAAGATATTAAACTCCAAATAAATTTGAAGGAACAAATTCTATCTTGACTACAAGAATAACCCACAAACTTTGCAACACTTGTGAAATAACCCTTATGACTACCGATTCGTATAGCGTTAAGTTGTTCCACGTATGCACACACATTCATGACACTTATCCGGTATCTCAAGTCCGAGGATAACTATTCATAATTTACTTAACAACAATATCCATAAAATAAATTATGTAGTTGGGATAAGTCCTATATTCAATTCATTGAATATCATCCGAAATTGGTATGCATTCTCATCAATATACTTTCAAGTATATTCTACCATATCTCTCGATTGTCTTAGTTTAATGATACTCCCATATCATTAATTGACAACAGACGATTTAGAATAAATAAATTTATTCACGGATTAAACATGTAAATATAGGATACAATATATTATAAAATCAATCATATCAAGTATTTGATTTATTATAACAATCGTTTAACATCCCTTATCCAAATACCAAATAGATCAATGCATGAAAATTCCAGTTGATGAATTATGCCTCAAGTAATGACAATCATACTTGTTGACAAGACATAAATCAACCAACTTGATCTATCGTAATTTTGAGAATACTTATTTCAAGAATTCAATTAATGAAGTCCTTGTATGTGTGCATTCAACAATCCACATAATAATTCATAAAGTGTGTGACATCCTCTATCACCAATTTATGACAATTAAACTTCCAAACATTTTTAAGTTTAAAGTATTCTTATTCTTTTAATGTATAATGCAACTGCGCTCTTAGTAGCATAACTAGTTCACATGGCCATTAACAAGGATGAAATCCTACCATGACTAGTATTGAGTGTCATTTCAATTAAACCAGCATCATTGTATACAAACAACAATATGCTTATTAAAACTCCATAAACTTTAATATCTCATTGTGTAATGTTTGATGCTTTCCTAACTTTCAAGTTTAAAGCTGATGACAATTTTCATAACATTTGACATATTGTTCATCCATAGAATCTAGGAGCAATTCCAGGCTGAGGATGTAATTCTATTAGAATATTCATTACACAAGTTATCTAATAACTTTTAATTAGATATCAATGTTGTCAAATCATCTATCATTCAAGAATGATACAACAATTTGAATACACAACATGATGTACATGATGAATCTTCAGGTCAAACTTAGAATTCATTCACGTTCTATCTTGTCAAAAGATATTTATCAATTTCCCAAATGATATATCATGTTTTATTAGAATCATTTATTTTACCGCACATGTTTATTAACAATAAACATATATTTCAAGCTTGTATGTTTTAATTCTTAAATCTTACAAATGAAGTTTCATTCCAATCTAAGACTTAACATTTAGCTTACAAGGAATGTTACTTACTATATGTTATATAACATATAAGATTTAAGAAACTTAACATAATACTCCCACTAGCTTTCAGGAATACTTAAAATTTATCTTATTTTAATTATAAATCGAAAATGGGATTTAATAATTAAACATAAGAATAATTTCATAGATGCATGCACTTATCCATTCATGAATTATTGCACTTCGTACACTTTCAAAGATTATATGAATTCAAAAAACCTTTCAATTACTTACCGTCCTCGCTCAAGTAATTTCTCAAGAAAGAGTTTTGATATTCCATTGTCATATTTCATATTAATGAAAACAAGAATGACAATTATCATCTTTATATATTTAATGTGTCTAGAAATGAATATTCAATCATAATTAATTGCTTAAGTATGATTAATAATCTTTTCATAAAACATGCATTAAATATGTACAATATTGTCCATATAATTTCTACATAGAAATTCAAACCACTAGGGTTTTCATATCTTTGAAGAAACTCATTTCCATTCTCTAGTCTAACTATTAAGATAAACCAAATTTCCAAAATTGATTATCTTTATGGACAAACATCTTTAACATTCATAGTATGAGTAATTTACCCAATTCAATATTTGTTAATCCATCATAATGATTATCGGGTTTACTATAATCCCGTAACTCATATTTCTCAACATATAAGTCAAATATCGAGATATCCTTGCGATCTATGAATGAAAATTCCATCATCTTGAGGTCTATCATTTACATGTCTAACCTCATCATGATATTTACTAGTGTGTTTTAGAAGATTATGTATCTTGTAATTTTATCTTTCAAGATAAAAACTCCCACTTGCCTTTTGTAATATATAGACTATCTATATATACTTAGCAATTAGAGCAAAACTACATTGTTCTCTATTTTGGGACATTACAAATACACATTGATAATTCGACTTAAGTTTGTTAACAACCTATTCATAAGTAGTTTAACAAATTCAGAATTTTCAATTTTAAAACTTAATGTGATTCATCACATTCCATAATGAAATGGTGTTTTATTAATCTTCTAGGTTGGAGTCATATTGAGTATATTCAATCCATACTCAATTTTCTAACCTTGTTACTTTTTAAGAAAGAAGTTATGGTTATCATGAATTAAACAAATCAAATGGAGTTTGATTTTCCTAACTGAACATACCATCAACTTGTGGTATTCATTAGAATTAATATTGTAAGACAATCTAACAATATATAAGATAAACATATTCCTTTTGGCTTACCTATTTACCAACTAAGTCAACTTAATGGTATATAGACTTTCCAAGCCAATTACATGCTTTATAACACAAGTACCTTTTAACCAAGTCACTTCATATCCATGTTTCAACAAGAAAAATAAACATTATAATCCCATTATCGTTACAAATCATTGATCAACTCAATGACTTCTTGTATATGTCTTAATTAAAAACATAACAAGTTAACGTCTTACTTTATTATAAGTCTTAAAAGATTTTATGTTTATGTCTTTACAATGAATCATAAACATGTTTAACTAAAGTAATTATGAACACAACTCTTGGTTTCAATAGTAATTTCAAGTTAATTTATTTTACTTCATAATAATGTAGGACTACATTATTTTCATTTATGTCATTCAAAATACATAAATAAACAAATTGAAGTAGGATTAGATTACTTCATTTAATTTTATGTCATTCTAATAATACACAAATATTTAATTTGAAGTATTCTTATATATCATTTTGACACATGTTCTAAATACTTGTCTAATTTAGAAACGCAAATATGTCCATGCAAGGTCGACTTCACATAGAGATTTACTTTGTTGTTGCAATCTCGCCAAGTTCTCACATGACGTAAATTGCAACACCAAGTGTTTCTTGAATTAGATATGTTCAAGTTATATTAGAACGTTAGTCTCTTACCTTGCGAACAAGAGAATCCGTTAAATCATATACTTATATGTTGTACCTTGCACACAATATATATTTCTCCCACTTGTGCATGGAACAACATCATGTAGCGATAAACAACACGACATATGTTTGTTTATGTGACTAATATGATTGTGTCATTGATATTAGCATAACTAGTAGATGTAGAACCACTTCATTGTCTAATAAGGAAGCGCACATGACTATCCTTGAAAACATAAGTGTCTACAAGTGGAAAGTAATTATCTTAAGACATTCTAGAGATAATACGGGTTACTACCAAGATGACAAAGCTTGTAACTCCCACCTAATAAGAGATCATTACATTAATTCCTTATTCAGTAATAAGAACAAAATACTCCCACTGGATTTGACAACATTGTAAGTGTTGCATGAACCAGTGAAAGAAAATAGCGTTCTATTTACTTCCCTACACCTTTGAGAAAGTCCATACATAACAATTACTTATGTACTTAAAAGAATGTATTCTACTATGTAGATGATGAACTATCCATCAATGCTATTAACTTGAAAATTTGGGCATGCAATTTCTTTTTTAATAGTTATACTATTCCAACAATTGTAAGTAGTACTTTTAAATGGTCAAACACAACAACTACATAAAATATGCTAGTTTGTCTTTTCCAATTATGCGATAATTAGTCTAGCTTCTAATTTAATAACTCGTAAATATGCAATTTTCTTAACTAATAAAATTTGCTTACGAGTTATGTATTTAGAATTTAGACAATTCTAATTGTCCTATCATACCTTTCTTCATTCATGAAAAGGAATAGGATTGAATCTCACTCTTTCTTATGAAAAGAGGACTAGGTTCATTCTTTTAGTAACGTTGACTCTACTAAAACCCTTACAGGTGTAGATCAATTTTACCAATACAGGAATAACCTACGTTTACGGTTTAATGTTGCATTAATACATTTAAAGAATTAGCAAAATTCAATTTTAGTATTTTCGATAATTAAACTTTTCAAGAAAATAAAATACCCAAGGTAATATTCATATAACCATAGAATTTTCTCGAAAACTAGGATCCAAATTATCATAGGTTCATTACATCGGTTGATCCGCTAGCAACGAGCATATAATAAGGTAATCATCGAACATTAATTGGCAAACAATTTCCAACTCCTAGATCATTATGGGATTTATATTTTCCAACGCTATTGCAAATATAAACATGTTTCATCCCATCTTATGCCATTGAGTCCGTGTCTCACTTCCTACTCAACTTAAGTGTCTAACTTAAGAACGCAAATATGTCCATGTAAGGTCCGACTTTACATAGAGATTTACCTCTCCATCACAATCTCGCCAAATCTTGTCATGACGTAAATTGCAACTTCAAGTGTTCCTTTTAATTAGATGGCATATTCTTAATTTAAAGGGTACTAGTTTTGATTTTATGTGGTCAAATCAAATATGTACAAAGATGTCATGCATTCATCTTGTAGCATAATTTTAATAAAAAACTTTTATTACCAATTCATAAAGATCAAATTATCAAAGTTTTGATTGAGGTATTGGGTTCACCAATCAAGGAATTTAGTGTTAATTATCATCCATTATACCGTACTTTTGCATAAGTGTAAACACTTAGTGTTTGGATAATTACCACCGAAGTGGCGCATGGAATTAAAACTAATTCGCCCTTAAGATGAGCTTGTACTTTTATGGCTTACTAAGTAGCTCCATTCGAACTTACAGAGGCGGAGGACCGTAAGCGCAAAAGCATAACCTTAGACATCCTTTCGGTGTGGTATTGCGCACTTCTTTATTAACCCTTTATAGTTCATTCTAGTGGGTGAGCCGTTCAGTCATTGTATCAAAGTCACCAATCAATTAAACTATTGAAAACTTAACTCTTCCAAAACAAATCAAATTTCGCCATTGTTTAGTCCGTATTATTTTTCTATTCAAAATTACCCTTTGCTTAAAACTGTCTAACATAATAAACAAACAAGTAATAAATAAAAAATAAACTACTACAAAACAATGCACACATAATAAACAATTTATACGTGTAAACAAGTAGCCACATGCAACTTATTCGATAAAACCCTATTAATAATCAATGTCTAGGTTAAATTAATGTATATATTAATTTAGGGTTTTCACTCCAACAATAGAAAGTGAACCACATACATCGATGAATCGATTGCGTAAACCCTTAATTAAATTATACCAAATTGCACATAATTGATTCATTAATATATATATATATATATATATTGGAGTCTTCCCCAATTCAAGATTTATCGTAATAACATGTCTCAACAATTAAACAATTATCAAAGCAACTTATCCATGACTAACATGCATGTATAATCATGGATATCATAACAATTTATACAAATAAGTCACAAGATCGCATATAAAAATTCCATGACACATAACAAATTATTCACGAATTAATCACGTAATCAATATTAATTCTAGGTTTTAATAAGGTTAGCAAACAATTTTCAAAACCCTAATAATTTTTAACGTATCGACATTAAAAATATGGGAACGCCCAATTTTATAAAAAAATTCGACCCAAAAAATATAACATAAACCTAGATTAATAATATCAAACAACATACAAGTATTTGTTTTATTACGCGTTTATGTAATTAATCACTCATTAAAACCAATGACTAGTGATGCCACTGTTGGAATTATATAACATGACAATCATAAATATACAGTAAAAACTCTATAAATTAATGGTGTTGGGACCGACATATTTTATTAATTTAGCGAGATATTATTTTATCGATAAATTAATAAATTATTAATTTAAAGATGGTTAATTACGAGTATGCATTATCAGCACAAAATGGATATGAATCACTTGCTACGTGGTTTAAGGAATTGAAGAAATTATGGCGGATACCATTCAAAATCCGGTTGATGACGAAGTTGAGGATGATTCAATAGCTTTGGAACCAGTCACTAAAAAGAAGCATTACAAGCGGCAATAACTCTTCACAATTTTTGTTATACGAAGACAACGCCCAACTCTTGAGTGCAATAGGGAGATCTAAAGATGAAATCAATATAGATTTGAAGTTCAACAAAAAACAAGTGACTATAGATTCATTTTTTACTAAACAATCTTAGAATTTTGAAGTGTATCACACATATATAATATATATTATGTAATTTTTTAGTGATTATTAATTTATAGTTTCGTTGGGACTAATATATATACACTGGGGTTACAAAAAAATTATTATCTTATTATTTTATCGATTGGGGTTCAAATTTGCACTGGTCCCAAGTTGGGACCGGACAAATTATTAGTTTTATTGAGTTTATTAATTTATCGAGTATTAATTTATAGAGGTTTTACTGTAAACAATAAACATCAAAGTAAGTGCGGAAGCGTAAAGGATGTATTAACGAATAATTAATTAACATAAAAGAATATGCGTACCTTTTCTTGATTCTAGCCGAACAAGAATCAAATCCACAAAACTAGCAATTAGGATGAACCCTAATTAGGGTTTATAGGATTATAAGAATTACCCCTTACCGTTTTGTAATTCAATCCAAGATAATAACAAAAGTATGTTATTACTATGTTCTTGTACACACGTACTAAACCGAATTGAAGTAATGCTAGTTTTATCAAACAAAATAACTTGGTTTGTGGAAAAGTAATGGATCGACACCCACAAAGGTGTTCGACCGGTTTGGAGAAGAAAAACACACACAAAACAATTTTAGGGTTTAGCTAATGAGCACAAGAGATGGAAAAATAAAACCCCAAGCCTTGTTTATATACCCAAGCAAACTTGGTGAACAAGTTGGTTTTCTTTCCTTGTTTTGTGTCCCTAGGCCGATCGGTTAAGGAGTCCCAAAGGGATTCGGAACCTTCCCAACTTTTGCAATTTGGTCATTTTCCATAAACATTTAACGACCGTTAGTCCATTACATTAATTACTTAACGTCCGTTAGTTATTTCGTTTAATAAATAAATAAATACAACATTTATATTTAATTATTAACTTTAAATTCTCATACGTAAAGTGTGCAATCCCATAGTCTCGAGTTCGATCCTAACTCACGTCTACTAATTTATATCCATAAAACCAACAGAAGACAAGGCCAAGATTGGTGTTCATGGTATGGACCGTGTTGTGGCGGGTGTTAAGGAGGTTTTGTTTCGGTATTTGTTTTAACTTTGGATCGTGCTTGATTAATATAGATTTGGGTTGAAACTATCGTGTTGTGGCGAAACTTTTTAAGCAACCTACTGTTGAAAATGCATCATCTGTAAAAAAAAGGCATAGTTGAGTCGTATCTTTGAAGTACCTGAGTCTATTAATTATTTGGTGAGACTATCTTATTAATTTCTTCTAGCGTTAGTTAATCATTTATGGAATCGGTTGGATTAGCTTATCTTCTGACTTCAAACTCTTCTAGAAGTTGCATATAAAGATTCATATTTTTATGTAAAAATCATTCAGCTAGACTAATTAACGATATTGTCTGTCCAGTTATAAATCTTATAACTAATTAAGGGTTTTATGTTTTTCAGGCTTCGTATGAGCTTTCAAAGACCTTATTTGAGGATGTTGTTGTTGAATTTTCACAAGCATATGGTTTTGAGCTGCTATATCTTGCACATTTTGACTCAGTACATATGGCTTATCAAAACTTTGGTCATAGCAACATTGCACATAAGTTAGGTGTATGTCTCTTTTCCATATGTTGGCGAGAAACTTTACAAGGCATGTATTGGTACATATGTTGTAAGTTTATTCCTTTAATGGAATTTGATATATGAAGCATTTGCAGAACAATATTTTGCCCGCATACCAACAGCCCATCAACACGGCATTCCCGTAGTAACGCGCGGGCTCACCTGCTCGTTATTAATATTATTTATAGGCCTGAGAGCGCTGGTGTTTTTTCGCAACTAAGGGAAACCAACCACTCTTTGTTCCCGGCTGGGACAAACCAAAGAGGGTGACATGGAGCATACGAGGATGACATGGAGTATAATTTACGTCCAGGATGGACTTATGTAGTAACTATGGGGGGCCGGTGCCCCCCAAGGCTAGCCGAAAAAGTTGAGATTTTAGTGTAATTTTTTTTAAATTTTTTACCTTTTTTCGAAAGTGATCCCCATCCAAAACTCAAATTGTCCCTCATCCACATACTAAAACCCAACATTCAACACTATAAAGCCTTATAAATCCTTCATCTCTAAGTAAAAATACTCGATTTGTCATTACAATCTCAGTTTTTTCTTCCGTATTTTGTTGATTTGATATATATATTAAGTAGGAAACTTTCTTTTCTTTGATCTATGTGGGATTCAAGACTTTGTTTTCAGACAAGTAACTAGCCCGAAGTTCTAGAGACAAGTAACATCATCTTTGTCGTAGTAATCCATATTATTTATAGGAAGTATTTAAATTCAATAATTCTGTTATATTACGCATTCTATGAACTTGAATTGTCGATTTGTTCAAAATCATAAGTACAATACTGATATTTTCTTTTATTTATAAGCTATGGGAAATTAGTTGCTTTGCACCTATAGATTAACGAGACTCACTCATGAGTACATGTAATATTTCTTGAACCGGTCTCCTTCTAGAAGCTATTTTGTTGGGTACAAAAAATAACACCATTTACCTTTCAATCGCGTCATAACAGTGATCGAAAACACGTTTTAATCACCATAACATAATCGCCACCTCCTTCGTTGTATATCACAGCCGCAGCCTCCGCTGAATGTCGCCGTCACCATTGTCTTAGGGAATCATTATATATCTAATGGAACCATCAGCTTTCCTCCTTATTTGTGTGTATCTTCACTTCTGATTCATTTGGTCTAATATTCTTGCCTTACCATGTTCTTCATTTTGTTAGTGATCTTGGTTATATTGCAATGTATGTACTTATTAGTAATTACATTAGAAGGCATATCAAAGGTCCTACGTTTGTATGATTTAACCTAGCATGAAGTTAGGTCTGGTATTGTTGATATATGGGTTTATAAATACCATCCCGGAACATCATCTAGGACTACATGGTACAAACAGCAACCCAAGTGACCCATGTAACAGCTTCAACGATTGACCAATTAGAATAGATGCTGTGCACCAGCCTTGCATTTATCATGTTTGGGGGTGAATTTTAGAACTTAAAGTTTGCAAATTTTTGTACCTCATAATGAAAGTTGTTCTAGAGACGTAATATTAGAGCTGGATATCACAAACCGCTAACTCAATAACGGGTCCATATGTGTTTTTTTTAGACCTGGGCTGCAGGTTGATATGGGTGAGTTGTAGAGTTAGGCTAGATGATTAACAAGTCATACGGGTCACAGACGATAGACAATTCACTCAGAACATGGAATCATGGGTCAGACAGTGGTCACAAAGTATGCATGGATGTGAACCCATCCTTGAGTTGTTCATAAATCGTTCTACCCGCCTTCAACTTACCTTTGACCTATAGGACCCGTTTTCTACAGTTTGGGTTGCCCAAATCAACCAAGCATCAGTAAAAATTCAACACAATTGTACCCGTAACTTGAACAGCAGGTTATAAATTCCGGTTCTAGTTGTAACCAACTTTAGTGGTGATGGCGTTTACATATTGTCATAACATAAAAAAGATCAAATTGGTGACTTATATTGATCGGGTGTTAATGACAATGTAAGTGTTGAAGTCATTGTTATGCAATGTTTCCCATATTCAACACGTCAATTACTGACAGGAAATTATTATTCAAGTGAGATACAAATTACGTAAAAGAAAAACTCCTAAATATCTTTACTCAACGGCAAATTTTTACACGTTTATATCATCTAGCTTACACCTAATCTCTTCTCTTCTTCTCTTCTCTACTAATATAATGGAAAAATGGTCAATTCTTGAAAGTAAAAACTTAAAATTTGGTCAACACCCAAACAATGCATTCGAACTAAGATACTGAAAACTGAAAAGTTTGGTCAACACATTATAAGAAAATCTCTACTAATATGGAAAGGAAGCTATGAATAATTAACATAATATGTAATCCTTTCTAATATTTAATTGATTCCTTTGTATTTCTATGAAACCAATAAAAAACACTTCATTAAGAAGTCATCATCTTTAATATCTTATGTATATATTGATTTGAACTAATATGAAACCGAACATTATATAACACACTAACAATCGAAACGCCGAATGAGTCAATCGATGAACGTCATCATTTACCTAATAAAAATTATTTTCATTCCTTCGTTATTTTTTTGTTTGAATAATGCCATAGGAATTATTATAAACGTATTCGTAAAAAACGAGAAACGTAAAAGACGAGGACATTATAAGATGTTGATAATATCATAAGATGTTGATAAGTTATTGATCAACATGGTCAATATACCAAATTGGTTTTTCAAAAAGATCTTATACGAGTTCCTATAACAAACAAAAAAAACTCCATACATCTCTACTAATCACTTAGTTGTATTCAACTAGGTGTTTGCAATTATATAATAATCTTTTTTTTATGGAAACCAAATCAATTAAATGCCTCCTTCTTCAATCACTTCACTCTCTCAATGGCGGGAATTTAATTTTTATAAGAGATTCAAACTTAATATGGCAAAGGTTTTCCATTACCTATATAAAGAACCTCAATGTAAACATTCATTTCATATATTCATACTTTTGTTAGAGTTAGGATTAGAATTACAGGTAGAAAGAAAGGAAGCGTGGAAATAAACAATCACAAAAAAGTTGATGATGATCTTGAGGTTGGTTTTCTTATATAATGTGCCGAGTATCTATAATCTCCTTTTACTGTTATTTTGTTCTAAAATCTCCTTTTACTGGTTTTTTTACAGTTGCTTCCCCAAAACCCTCTTCCACATCGTAACCCTTTTTTCAACCCATAACTTATATCCTTTGGAATTCTTAAACTCGCACAACGTGAGTGGATTGCCTCCTCATTATTTGCGTTTGAAAATTGGATGCCCGATTATTCTTTTAAGGAATCTCGATCCGGCAAATGGATTATGTAATGGCACGAGGTTGATATGCAAACGTTTTGATCCTAATGTCATCGATGTTGAGATTGCTATCGGACAGCACGCTGGAGTTAGAGTGCTCTTGCCAAGAATTCCTCTTGCTCTATATGAAGAAGACATGTTCCCTTTCAAAATAAAGAGAACAAAATTTCCTGTGCAACTTAGCTTTGCGATAACTATTAATAAAGCTCAGGGCCAAACAATACTTATTGATATATTCACCCAAAACACGTGACATGATAAACACACATATAAATATAAACGTTACATAAACGTTAAGATAAATATATTATAAATCTACTCATAAAATGAATTTGAATTTATAAATTTCATATTATATTAAGATAAATATTTATTTAGTTATTTAATCATATTATATTAATTAGATATTATTATATAATAAAACCGGTTCGGTTCGGTTTGGTTTTTGGATGAAAACCGAAACCGAACTGCATTTCTCGGTTTTTGAAAAAATGAAAACCGAACCATCGGTTTTTAGTTTCGGTCGGTTTTTTCGGTTCCATTTATTCGGTTTTCGGTTCGGTTTCGGTTTCGGTTTTTCGGTTTGTTTTGCTCACCCCTACTTTTTTATACCTAGTAGTCAAAATATCCCAAAGATATAAGATGTTAAGAAACATATATCAACTATATTCGGTCTAGATTTAGCTTATTTATATTAAAGTCAATTTTAAGTAAGAATGTGTAGGTTTGTCATAGGCAATGGTAGAAAGATACTCAAAGTTACAAAAACCAAATATTGAAAGTTAGAAATGACCGAGTTACCGATATTTTGTTAGTGTATTATTAGTGCAAAGTATAATAGTCGTATAATGTTGTTAATTCTTCATCTTGTATGCTGGTTGGTACAATAGTTGTATTATTAGCGATATGGCTGAGAATTCAGAATGTATATATGTTCTAAGCCTTTTGTTTTCTCTTTGTAAGGCACCAAACCCGCAAGAACAAGACGACTATTAAAGGCGCCATTTTCCTCAACACCACTTCAAAGCTCCTTATAATCCTTCCCTAGTTTCAACAACATCACATCATAACTTGAGTTGAATATCAAACTTGACGGTTCAACTAGCCGGTGGAGACTGCAACAGTGACATCTGACAAAGGCATTTAGATTGTGTATGGTGATTGAAAGGTTTTTTTGATCACTTTTATGGCGGGGTTGAAATCTATATGGTGTTTGTATTTCCACTCAATGAGTAAATCACATGTGACGGGATTGAAAGTTGATCAAAGGTGAATGGTGTTTGTATTTCACTCTAAAGTAAATCGTCTGTGATACAACGTACGATTATGTGTTAAAGTATGTAGTTTGTCATGGCGGTACAACTTTTATCGCTATAACTTACCTACAAATATGTTTTCGATCAATGTTATGACGGGATTGAAAGGAAAATGGTGTTTGTATTTCACTCTACGAGTGAATCCAAAACTGGTAGCCAAACTTGTGCGTGTAAGTTTGTTGAGCATCTTTTTTCAGGACATGTATTGAGATGTTTTTGGTCCCACATGGGTCGAAGAAAGAAAAGTGAGCTTTTTCATATATTATAAATTTTTAATTCACGTCGAAACGACGTCGTACGCTACAGTGCTTGACCCGGCCCAACCTGTTTGTTTGTGAGAGACGCCTACAGTACTTATTCCTTTTTCCTGTTGTAAAAAGGCAACATTTGTCGTTTCGGGTTGATAGAACCCCGATTACATCACCGCCATACTATTACCTCTAAATCTAAATATACAGGGTATGTGAATGTATTGAAGTTAACTTATAGTTGGTGTGGTTTACTATGGTGGATTGGATTTGAATTTGTTGTTGCAACCGCTGCAGGTTCTGTTAGAGTCACTAACCCAGGTGGTTGTGACAAATTACAAGTGATTGTCGATGATGTTAGAGGAAAAAATGTGCCTTCAAGTGGTTTCATCATATTTGTATAATGTTTCTTGATTTTAGTTTTGATATTAATACTTGATATTAATACTTGGCGGGCTGTTTATTCAAAATATTGGACTCAATTGGTGGCGTTTTCTTTTCGTTAGTTCCGGTGTCTTGGCAAGGCAACCTGTTTGAAATCAGGTTTGCAGCCATGGTCGGTATTGCTACATTTGTTTAAATGCCATTGCCCATGTTTGTATTTTGGCAACGCAACCACTGTGTTTGGTGGTTGCAGCCATGGACCATCTTTGGCGATGGTATTTGTTGCTTGCTGATATGTGATTAAAATGGTGGTGATATTGGCTGTGGTGAGTACAAATGGCTTCGAAGAATATGAGATTGTTCGCGTCTTGGCGGGGCAACCCATGATGGTTGCAGCCATGCCGGATGCATTCTCTTTCTTCGATTGTTAGCCGATCTGAGGCTTATGCACAATGATTTTGACAATTCTTGCAGTGCGTTTTGACCTTTGAGTTTTTGACAGTCACTTTAGTTTAGTGCAGTCGGTGACATTGGTTATAAGTAATAGGAGGTAATGATGAATTTGAACGGGTTTAATTAAAGTCGTGAATCTCTGTGTTTTGGCGGGGCAAACTATTAGGTTTGCAGCCATGCTAGATGTATCCGCTTTTTGAGATTACTAATCAATCTAAGCCTCGCAAATTACTGTATCAACATATTTTATTGGCACATGTGTTGGAATTATATAACATGACAATCATAAATATAAACAATAAACATCAAAGTAAGTGCGGAAGCGTAAAGGATGTATTAACGAATAATTAATTAACATAAAAGAATATGCGTACCTTTCTTGATTCTAGCCGAACAAGAATCAAATCCACAAACTAGCAATTTGGATGAACCCTAATTAGGGTTTATAGGATTATAAGAATTACCCCTTACCGTTTTGTAATTCAATCCAAGATAATAACAAAAGTATGTTATTACTATGTTCTTGTACACACGTACTAAACCGAGTAAAAGATTATGCTAGTAATAATAACACAAAACGATTTTCTTGACAATCAAAATTCGATCATTATGAAGAAGGAAAAAAAACCACCACTGCTTGTAATTGGTCATGCATATATAATACATGCATTAAATATTAATTCATGCGTATGACCATTCAACAATATCATGCTCTTGAGATAATCATAAATAAACCAATTATAGCACATGCATAATACAGTGTCACACATGTATACATGCATATGAATTTTCAGATTAAAAAATCATGCTATGGAGTTGTAATATGTCTGCCGATCGTCTTTTCGTTTTCTTGTCCAACCGAATAATCACAAAAGACCAAAAGGGTGTGTGTATATATATAGCATTAAACATTGTCTAACAAGTCATTGCAAGCACCTCCTTAAGTTTCAAAACTCGACACTTAACCCCTTCTTTTTCATAGTTCGACCATATAATTATTTTGTGTATATAATAATTAAATAAACATCTTATAAATAATTATTAATCATTTACTCTTCATACGCAAAGTGTGCAATCCCGTGATCTCGAGTTCGATCCTAACACACGTCTATTAATTTATTGTCCATTAAACCAACAGCTCCCACTTGGACATATCTTAATAGAGTGATCACATCGTTAGCGTCTAGCAACACTTCGATGCCTCTAGTACAACTCGAGCAAGGCTCTGGAAAACCTTTAATGATTTCTCATTATTATTATCCTTTTGTTTCTAATACCATGTTAAATAAAGATATGGAATTAAGTCATTCTTTATCCAACTATTCTGCTTTCGTTATAAGTGATTGAGCAAGATTACCAAATCTTCCGAACATATTCGGGGAGATTTTGGGTGTGGCCACACAAACATCTTGTCAACCCTACGAGGGCCCAAGAAGATTAAACTCCAAAATAAATTTGAAGGAACAAATTTATATTGACTACGAGAATAACCCATGAACTATGCAACACTTCGAGAAACAACCCTTATGACTACCGATTCGTATAGCGTTAAGTTGTTCCATGTATGCACTACATTCATGACACTTATCGGTATCTCAAGTCCGAGGATAACTATTCATAATTTACTTATAACAATATCCACAAAGTAAATTATGTAGTTGGGATAAGTCCTATATTCAATCCATTGAATATCATCCAAATTGGTATGCATTCTCATCAATATACTTTCAAGTATATTCTACCATATCTCTCAGATTTGTCTTAGTTTAATAATACTCCCATATCATTAATCGACAACAGACGATTTAGAATAAATAAATTTATTCACGGATTAAACATGCAAATATAGGATACAATATATTTATAAAATCAAACATACCAAGTATTTGATTTATTATAATAATTGTTTAACATCCCTTATCCAAATACCAAATAGATCAATGCATGAAAATTCCAGTTGATGAATTATGCCTCAAGTAATGACAATCATACTTGTTGACAAGGCATAAATCAACCAACGTGATCTATCATAATTTTGAGAAAACTTATTTCAAGAATTCAATTAATGAAGTCCTTGTATGTGTGCATTCAACAATCCACATAATAATTCATAAAGTGTGTGACATCCTCTATCACAAATTTATGACAATTTAAACTTTCAAACATTTCAAAGTTTAAAGTATTCTTATTCTTTTAATGTATAATGCAATTGCGCTCTTAGATAAGCACAACTAGGTCACATGGCCATTAACAAGGATGAAATCCTACCATGACTAGTATTGAGTGTCATCTCAATTAAACCAGCATCATTGTATACAAACAACAATATGCTTATTAAAACTCCGTAAACTTTAATATCTCATTGTGTAATGTTTGATGCTTTCCTAACTTTCAAGTTTAAAGCTGATGACAATTTTCACAACATTTGACATATTGTTCATCTATAGAATCTAGGAGCAATTCCAGGCTGAGGATGTAATTCATTTAGAATATTCATTACACAAGTTATCTAATAACTTTTAATTAGATATCAATGTTGTCAAATCACTTCTTATTCAAGAATGATACAACAATTTTAATACACTACATGATGTACATGATGAATCTACATTCAAACTTAGAATTCATTCACGTTCTATCTTGTCAAAAGATATTTATCAATTTCCCAAATGATATATCATGTTTTATTAGAATCATTTATTTTACTGCACATGTTTATTAATAAACATATATTCCAAGGTTGTATGTTTTAATTCTTAAATCTTACAAGTGAAGTTACATCCAATCTAAGACTTAACATTTAGCTTTCAAGGAATGTTACTTCTCATATGTTATACAACATATAAGATTTAAAACCTTAACATAATACTCCCACTAGCTTTCAGAACTACTTAAAATTTATCTTATTTCAATTATAAATCAAAAATGGGATTTAATAATTAAACATAAGAATAATTTCATAGATGCATGCATTTATCCATTCATGAATAATTTGCACTTCGTACACTTTCAAAGATTATATGAATTAAAAAAAACCTTTCAATTACTTACCGTCCTCGCTCAAGTAATTTCTCAAGAAAGAGTTTTTATATTCCATTGTCATATTTCATATTAATGTAATCCAGTATGACAATTATCATCCTTATATATTTAATGTGTCTTGAAAAGAATATTCAATCATAATTAGTTGCTTAAGTATGATTAATAATCTTGTCATGAAAAATGCATTAAATATGTGTACAATATTGTCCATATGATTTTCTACATAGAAATTCAAACTACTAGGGTTTTTCATCTCTTTGAAGAAACTCATTTCCATTCTCAAGTCTAACTATTAAGATAAACCAAATTTCCAAAATTGATTATCTTTATGGATGACATCTTTAACATTCATAGTATGAGTTATTTACCCAATTCAATATTTGGTAATCCATCATAATGATTATCGGGTTTACTATAATCTCAGTAACTCATATTTCTCAAGATATAAGTCAAATATCCGTGATATCTTTGCAGATCTATGAATGAAAATTCCATCATCATGAGGTCTATCAATTACATGTCTAACCTCATCATGATATTTACTAGTGTATTTTAGAAGATTATGTATCTTGTAATTTGATCTTTCAAGATAAAAACTCCCACTTGCCTTTTGTAATATATAGACTATCTATATATACTTTAGCAATTTAGAGCAAAACTACATTGTTCTCTTTTGGGACATTACAAATACACATTGATAATTCCCGACTTAAGTTTGTTAACAACCTATTCATAAGTAGTTTAACAAATTCGTAATCTTCAATTTTAAAACTTAATGTGATTCATCACATTCCATAATGAAATGGTGTTTTATTAATCTTCTAGGTTGGAGTCATATTGAGTATATTCAATCTATACTCAATATTCTAACCTTGTTATTTTTTAAGAAAGAAGTTATGGTTATCTTGAATCAAATAAATCAAATAAAGTTTGATTCTTCTAACTGAACATACCATCAACTTGTGGTATTCAGTAGAATTAATATTGTAAGACAATCTAACAATATATAAGATAAACATATTCCTTTAGGCTTACCTATTTACCAACTAAGTCAACTTAATGGTATAATAAACTTTCCAAGCCAATTGCATGCTTTATAACACAAGTACTTTTTGACCAAGTCACTTCATATCCATGTCTCAACAAGAAACATAAACTGTTATACTCCCATTATACGTTATAAATCATTGATCAACTCAATGACTTCTTGTATATGTCTTAATTAAAAAACATAACAAGTTAACGTCTTACTTTATTATAAGTCTTAAAAGACTTTATGTTTATGTCTTTACAATGAATCATAAACATGTTTAACTAAAGTAATTATGAACACAACTCTTGGTTTCAATAGTAATTTCAAGTTAATTTATTTTACTTCACAATAATGTAGGACTACATTATTTTTCATTTATGGCATTCCAAAATACATAAATAAACAAATTTAAGTAGGATTAGATTACTTCATTTAATTTTATGTCATTCTAATAATACACAAATATTTAATTTGAAGTAGTCTTATATATCATTTTTACACATGTTCTAAATACTTGTCTAATTTAGAAACTGCAAATATGTCCATGCAAGGTCTGACTTCACATAGAGATTTACTTTGTTGTTGCAATCTCGCCAAGTTCTCACATGACGTAAATCGCAACACCAAGTGTTTCTTGAATTAGATATGTTCAAGTAATATTAGAACGTTAGTCTCTTACCTTGCAGTCAAGAGAATCCGTTAAATCATATACTTATATGTTGTACCTTGCACACAATATCGATTTCTCCCACTTGTGCATGGAACAACATCATGTAGCGGATAAACAACACGACATATGTTTGTTTATGTGACTAATATGATTGTGTCATTGATATTAGCATAACTAGTAGATGTAGAACCACTTCATTGTCTAATAAGGAAACGTACATGACTATCCTTGAAAACATAAGTGTCTACAAGTGGAAAGTAATTATCTTAAGACATTCTAGAGATAATCTGGGTTACTACTAAGATGACAAAGCTTGTAACTCCCACTGAATAAAAGATCATTACATTAATTCTTTATTCAGTAATAAGAACACAACACTCCCACTGGATTTGACAACATTGTAAGTGTTTCATTAACCAGTGAAAGAAAATAGTGTTCTATTATACTTCCCTACACCTTTGAGAAAGTCCATACATAACAATTACTTATGTACTTAAAAGAATGTATTCTACTATGTAGACGATGAATTTTATCCATCAATGCTATTAACTTGAAAAATTGGGCATGCAATTTCTTTCTTAATAGTTCTACTATTCCAACAATTGTAAGTAGTACTTTTAAATGGTCAAAGCACAACAACTAGATAAAATATGATAGTTTGTCTTTTACCAATTATACAGTAATTAGTCTAGCTTCTAATTTAATAACTCAGAAATATGCAATTTCCTTAACTATTAAAATTTGATTACGAGTTATGTATTTAGAATTTAGACAATTCTAATTGTCCTATCATACCTTTCTTCATTCATGAAAAGGGATAGGGTTGAATCTCACTCTTTTGCGTGAAAAGAGGACTAGGTTCATTCTTATAGTAAAGTTGACTCTACCAAAAAACCCTTACAGGTGTAGATCAATTTACCAATTCAGGAATAACCTTCATTTACGGTTTAATGTTGCATTAATACATTTAAAGAATTAGCAAAATTCAATTTTAGTATTTTCGATAATTAAACTTTTCAAGAAAATAAAATTCCCAAGGTAATATTCATATAACCATAGAATTTTCTCGAAAACTAGGATCCAAATTATCGTAGTTCCATTACATCGAGTTGATCCGCTAGTAACGAAAGCACATAATAGGGTAATCATCGAACACTAATTGGCAAACAATTTCCAACTCCTAGATCATTATGGGATTTATATTTTCCAACGCTTATTGCAAATATAAACATGTTTCATCCCATCTTATGCCATTGAGTCCGTGTCTCACTTCCTACTCAACTTAAGTGTCTAACTTAAAGAACTGCAAATATGTCCATGTAAGGTCCGACTTTACATAGAGATTTACATCCATCACAATCTCGCCAAGTCTTGTCATGACGTAAATTGCAACTTCAAGTGTTTCTTTTAATTAGATGGCATATATCTTAATTTATAAGGGTACTAGTTTTGATTTTATGTGGTCAAATCAAATATGTATAAAGATGTCATGCATTCATCTTGTAGCATAAATTTAAAAAAAACTTTTTATTACCAATTCATAAAGATCAAATTATCAAAGTTTTGATTGAGGTATTGGGTTCACCAATCAAGGAATTTAGTGTTAATTATCATCCATTATACCGTACTTTTGCATAAGTGTAAACACTTAGTGTTTCGGATAATTACCACCGAGTGGCGCATGGAATTAAAACTAATTCGCCTTAAGATGAGCTTGTACATTTTATGGCTTACTAAGTAGCTCCATTCGAACTTACAGAGGGCGAGGACCGTAAGCGCAAAAGCATAACCTTAGACATCCATTCGGTGTATGTATGCACTTCTTAAATAACCCTTTATAGTTCATTCGAATGGGTGAGCCGTTCACCATTGTACCAAAGTCACCAATCAATTAAACTATTGAAAACTTAACTCTTCCAAAACAAATCAAATTTCACCATTGTTTAGTCCGTATTATTTTTCTATTCAAAATTACCCTTTGCTTAAAACCGTCAGCACATAATAAACAAACAAGTAATACCAATAAAAATATAAACAACTAAAACAATGCGCATAATAAACAATTTATACGTGTAAACAAGTAGCCACATGCAACTTATTCGATAAAACCCTATTAATAATCAATGTCTATGTTAAATTAATGTATATATTAATTAGGGCTTTCACTCTCTCAATTGAGAGTGAGCCACATACATCGAAGAATCGATTGCGTAAACCCTTAATTAAATTATACCAAATTGCACATAATTGATTCATTAATATATATAATTGGAGTCTTCCCCAATTCAAGATTTATCGCAAATAAATATGTCTCAACAATTAAACAATATATCAAAGCAACTTATCCATGACTAACATGCATGTATAATCATGGATATCATAACAATTTATACAAATAAGTCACAAGATCGCATAACAAATTCCATGACACATAACAAATTTATTCATGAATTAATCACGTAATCAATATATTAATTCTAGGTTTTAATAAGGTTAGCAAACAATTTTCAAAACCCTAAAAATTTAATGTATGTGTCGACCAAAAAAAAATAGGGGTATGCCCCAATAATTAAAAAATCGACCAAAAACATAAATAAAACATAAACCCTAGATAAACATATGAAACAACATACAAGTATTTGTTTTATTACGCTAATGTAATTAATTACTCATTAAAACCAATGACTCGTGATGCCACCGTTGGAATTATATAACATGACAATCATAAATATAAACAATAAACATCAAAGTAAGTGCGGAGCGTAAAGGATGTATTAACGAATAATTAATTAACATAAAAGAATATGCGTACCTTTCTTGATTCTAGCGAACAAGAATCAAATCCACAAACTAGAATTTGGATGAACCCTAATTAGGGTTTATAGGATTATAAGAATTACCCTCACCGCTTTGTAATTCAATCCAAGATAATAACAAAAGTATGTTATTACTATGTTCTTGTACACGCATTAAACCGAGTAAAAGATTATGCTAGTAATAATAACACAAAACGATTTTCTTGACAATCAAAATTCGATCATTATGAAGAAGGAAAAAAAACCACCACTGCTTGTAATTGGTCATGCATATATAATACATGCATTAAATATTAATTCATGCGTATGACCATTCAACAATATCATGCTCTTGAGATAATCATAAATAAACCAATTATAGCACATGCATAATACAGTGTCACACATGTATACATGCATATGAATTTTCAGATTAAAAAATCATGCTATGGAGTTGTAATATGTCTGCCGATCGTCTTTTCGTTTTCTTGTCCAACCGAATAATCACAAAAGACCAAAAGGGTGTGTGTATATATATAGCATTAAACATTGTCTAACAAGTCATTCGTAAAGACTCCTTAAGTTTCAAAACTCGACACTTAACCCTTCTTTTTCATAGTTCGACCATATAATTATTTTGTGTATATAATAATTAAATAAACATCTTATAAATAATTATTAATCATTTACTCTTCATACGCAAAGTGTGCAATCCCGTGATCTCGAGTTCGATCCTAACACACGTCTATTAATTTATTGTCCATTAAACCAACAACATGTTCAGCTGAATTCGAGCAAAGATGAGATTATCCGCAGCATGGTGGGCCAAGCTTGCTAAGCTTGCAGCCATGGCAGATATACCTGCTTTTTTGGACTCTTTGCCTATCTGGGTCTGATAATCAAAAAAGAGACTGAATTTGAAAGTTTTGATTGTTTATGTCTCACGTCTTTTGTTGGCACGTGTCTGGGAAAATTAGTAAAGGGGAAAAAGAGGCTGTTGTCTGAAAATTGGCTTGGCTTATGAACACAAATATTAAGTTGCTTATGGAGTTTCCTGACTCATTTCAAAACTGTTTTTTTCTCTTATTTCTTGATTTCGGTCTTTGGACAAAGTCGCAAAACCATTTTTGTTTTTGCATACAAATGTGTTGGCATGGCTTTTGGTAAGCCATAGCATCCTTTAGTTATTCACATTTTTTGATAAACAAAAGTGGCCTAACAAAATGAGTTTTTATATATTTTTTTAGGGAACATAATGGATGGTGGACCAACGACACCAACTGGACTTATTTCAGCACCAATAGCACATGATTTTGCACTATTTGTTGTTGTATCGATTGTTGCTAACATATCAGGAGGTCACACGAACCCTGCTGTCACTTTAATAATCTGATCAGGTAACCACTCAGAAATGGAAAAAAGAAGTTATTTAAGTTATTTGTTCTT
Organism: Chrysanthemum lavandulifolium; assembly: GCA_022545495.1. Taxonomy (NCBI): domain Eukaryota; kingdom Viridiplantae; phylum Streptophyta; class Magnoliopsida; order Asterales; family Asteraceae; genus Chrysanthemum; species Chrysanthemum lavandulifolium. Next base: position 41,166,905 of record CM040241.1, on the reverse strand, counting down.
TTTTTATGTTTCAAGGATTTTCATTTAAAATATGTTTGCTTATGTTTTACTCTGTCAACCCTTCAGGTATCATTTTACTTCACAAAAATTTAGAAACCAAAAAACCCTTTTATAATCTTATATCTGCACAAAATTTTGCATAAAAACTATTTGCAAAGGGGTTGTTTGGATAAAAGGTGTTTGGAATTTCCAGCAGAAAATTTTGTATACAAGCTTTTTGGATAAAAGGCTTTTGGAATTTGGAATATTGTGTTAAATACGATTGAATCAAAGACTAATGATCAGATTTCTTACATAACAATAGGAATTAACTCCTGTATTTTCATGAAACAGGTGAAGAGGGATTATAATAGGCTGCGGCCACTGAATTACAGATGTACGTAGGTGCATATGTTTTTCTATTGGCAACGCCCGACCGACAAGGGTAAAGGAATCACAAGTAATGGTGTCATATCAAAGCAAACATAAATATCCAAAAGAAATCTCAACATAAATATTGAAATAATCCAAGTCAAAAGACTTCAATACATAGGTCCCAAATGAAAATAAACTCCAAATGAAATGTCTAAAATATAAAGTCTAAATGGCATCATAAGATCAAAGCTAAAATCTCTAAGGTAAGTCCACTCAAGACTCATCCCAAAGCAATACCAGCCCAATGCTTAGATACCGCCATGAAGAAAAGAAATGCGGCCGAGCTTCAAAAGCCCAAAGGAATGATATACAAGCAAAACGAATACGAAACGAGAACGAATACGAAATAAAGTGAAAGAAAGATAGTGAAATCATAATCATTTCAAAAGATAAATCGTGATATAAGAATAAGTTTTATAGCTAACTACCTCGAGCCCATACACATATGCCATATCATAAACATATCATAATCACATAAGGCAACATTTGTAGGGAGACCTACCAGAGTTATGAAGGACGCATGCACGCAAAGATCAATCATCAAACAACATATAGCATATAACATATAATATATAACATATAATGATCTAGGATGCACCCATACGCCCACAAACATACATTGATAATATAATATAAATTGAGCTCATAACAAATATCGATAAGGGACGTGGCGTAACTTCACTCTATCGCCTTCTAGAGTCATGTCGGTGCATTTATCGACACGGACATGGAACCCCATGACTAGTTAATAATTGGCTCGGTGTCAAACTATCTTAGGTCAAATAAGAATGTCATAACCGATATAGATCATATTTTATCAAATGTTTAATCATGTTTTCAAAATCAAAGGTTTTATGATTCAAAATCAAAGTTCGATAAGCAATAACTCAAATAGACACATTAGGGTTCATAGCAAAGGCTTAGGAAATCCTAATATGAAAATTAACGAAAAGAAAACATTATAAGAAACCTTTATCGAAAAGGTCGAATATCTCGTACTTATTCCAAAGCAAATGATCGAAAAGAAGACACAGGAAAGCAAAGAATTACTCCTTCTTCACGTAACCTATACACATTAATGGTCGATATATTATTAATGATTCCATAATCGTTAAATGATCTTTTAATATTTTAGGTTTTATAATTAAATGAGACTTAAATGTTTTATAATTAATATCGTAGATTAGGGTTCATATGTCATTTATTAAAGTTTAGGTTAAATGTGAAAATAGTTTAAACGTCATAACTCACACATAAAATAACGAATTAATATATTTAGTTTCAAAACCCTAATCACTCTCATTTATGTTCTAGGGTTTCTCATCTTTAATATCTCATTAATATGCTTTTACTTACATGTTACGTCTTTTAATGACTCGTTACTTAACCTAACACGTCATAAAATAATCTTTCCTTTTATGTTTCACCATATACGTTTTATGATTTTATGTGACATACAAGTTACTTATTACTCGAATTAATTCACAAACCATTAGGGTTTCCTTATTCGATTAACATATCAAACTAGGGTTTACTTTTACATGACCTTTACTTAATTAATGCACTTTCAAAACTTATACATGGTTCGGTTCAATCTAGGGTTTCGGCTATTAGGTTTTACGCAAGTCCTAGCTCATTTACATACTTAACTCATTCAAGTTATCAAGTTTTTATACCTTATTCGAAAGTCATGCATGGTTCGGTCCTTATTCATATGTTCGCCCTTATTAACTCGACACAACCATGACCCGATTCAATATTACATATTACATACGTAACTCTTTAATACTTGTAAGGTTTAATCATTAGGGTTTTCTTTGTTTTGGTTTCATTAGGCTCGACACAAAGGAAAGAAAAACACAACTCGACCAAACGAAACATGATACATTATACAAACGTAAGGTACATCAAAGAAAGACAAATAGGTTATACCTTAGCTTGGTTGAGCAAAAATCTCGACACCTATGGTGTTTGATATTCGCCGAGCAAGAGAAAAGAAAAGAAAAGAGGCAACACAAAACTAGGGTTTCACTTTTGAGATTATGTGTTGTATATATAGTAGTTGTATTTGATTTAGGCTTAGAAGGGGGATTGGGTTTCGGTTTGGCCCAACCGAACACACAAAACCCACGCACACCATATGGGCTTCGCCTTGTCCATTCGAAACAAAACAAACACGACCCAAGTTATTTACTTAAACGTCCAATCTTCGCGTACTAAATTCGATCACGTAATATATTTTAGTTAGGTTTTAATTATTCACAAGTTAACTTTTAATTTCATTAAATGTTATAAATATATTTTACGATTTTATAAATTTCGATTCCAAGGGTATTTTAGTCTTTAATCGATTTTAGATTTTCGTGTTTTACAATTCTTCCTCTAAAGAAAAATTTTCGTCCTCGAAAATTGAAATGAAACGAAATGAAAACGAAAAAACGAAAACGAAATGAGAACATACCAAACTATTCAAAGAAATGAGGATAACTAGCTCGATCGACCCTCGGTTTCCCAAGTAGCCTCACGCTCGTGATGATTTTTCCAAAGAATCTTAACGAATGGAATGACTTTATTCCTCATAACTCTTTCTTGTCTTTCCGTAATAGCTTCCGGTTCTTCGATAAAGACATATCGGATTGAATTTGATCAAACGGATAAGAAGCAACGGTAACGGATGATAGTTGTATCCCCTTAAGAGTGATACATGGAAAACGCCATGAACATGCGATAACCGAGGCGGAAGTGCTAAACGACACGAAACTTCTCCTATACGCTCTAGAATCTCAAACGGTCCAATAAATCGAGGACCGAGCTTGCCCTTGATTCCAAAACGCTTCACACCTCTAAACGGCGAAACTTTCAAAATACACGATCTCCAACCCGAAATTCTAAATCACGACGATGCTTGTCGGCATAACTTTTCCGACGAGACCTAGCTTCCTTCAACTTTTCTCTAGCAACAACTACTTTCTCATTAGTGATCTCGATCATTTCCGGACCTTCAATCAAACGCCACCTACTTCATCCCAAAAATAGGTGCTCTACATTTCCTTCCATAAAGAAGTTCAAACGGTGCCGCTTTAATGCTAGCATGCCAACTATTGTTATATGCAAACTCTACTAAACATAAATATTCATCCCAACCGCCACCCATTCTAAAGCACAAGCCCTTAGCATATCCTCTAAGGTCTCAGATAGTCCTCTCTCGATCGACCATCCGCTTGAGGATGAAATGCCGACTAAAGTTAAGTCGAGTACCCCAAGCTTTTGCAAACCTTTCCGTAAACGAAAGTAAAACGCGGATCTCGCTTGACACAATAGATGCCGGAGTACCATGAAGTCTAACGATCTCTTGTCAAAAATCTCCGCCAATTTACCAATACCATAATCCTTTCTCGATTGGCAAGAATGAGCGATTTGGTTAGTCGATCAACAACTACCCAAATCGCATCATGCTTCTTCCGAGTAAGAGGTAGTCCACCACAAAATCCATAGATATCTTATCCCACTTCCATGTTGGAATATCCAATGGTCAGAATAATCCACTAGCCCTTTGATGTTCAATCTTAACTCGCGACAAATCATACACTTCGACACAAACGTCGCCACATCTTGCTTCATGCCATTCCACCAAAAGTATCGCTTCAAATCCCTATACATCTTGGTAGAACCAGATGAATAGTGAAAGGAGAACTATGAGCTTCACCATAACTTTCTCAATGGCACCGATCATTGGGAACACAAAGCCTATCTCCATACCATACAATACCGCTATTATCAACCTTAAACTCCGTCTCGCTTACCTTCTTCAACATTTTGCGCCACGGCCCACAACCGCCATCTTTCGAGCCTCTTTAATTTGCAGATAAGGTTCGACTCCACCTTCATACTAGCCCAAGATCCATCAAAACCTCGACACACAACTCAACATCCAAACTCTCTAAGTCACGAATAATCCTAGGCTCAATCTTGATACTGCAAGAATGCCCGATTTCGCTAAGGCCAAGAACTACGTTAGCCTTACCGGATGGTACCGAATGTTGGTGTCATAATCCTTAAGAAGTTCTAACCATCTTCTTTGTCTCATGTTAAGTTCCTTCCGAGTGAAAATATACTTGAGACTCTTATGATCGCGAATATATCACACGCCTCCATACAAGTAATGTCTCCGCATCTTCAACGCAAACACCACCGCAGCCTAACTCAAGATCATGAGTTGGGTAATTCTCCTCATAAGGTTTTAGCCTCAAGCATAAGCTATTACCTTTCCATGTTGCATCAAAACACACCTAATCCTTTCTTAGATGCATCATCAGAATTTGAAATCCTCCGAACCAGTTGGAAGAGTCAAAATAGGAGCCGACACCAATCTCCGCTTCAACTCTTCAAAACTCTTCTCTCGCTCATCCGTCCATACAAACTTTTCACCTTTCCTCATCGGTTGGGTTAGGGGTAGAGCTAAGCGAGAGAAACCTTCAACAAAACGTCTGTAGTAACCAAAGAAGTCCAAGAAAACTCCCGACCTCAACATCGTCGTAGGTCTTGGCCATTTAGTGATAGCCTCAACTTTAGACGGGTCCATGGTGATACCATCACCGATACAATATGACCAAGGAAAGCGACTTGTCTTAACCAAAATTCGCACTTCAAAATTTGGCGACAACTTCTTCTTCCTCAAAATCTCCAAAACTATCCGGAGATGTTCTTCATGCTCTTCTTCGACTTAGAGTAAACTAAAATGTCGCCGATGAAAACAATAACGAACTTGTCGAGAAACTCATGGAAAACACGATTCATCGTGTCCATAAACACAAGAAAGCATTGGTCAAACCAAAAGGCATAACGAGGAATTCGTAATGACCATATCCGTACGAAACGCGGTCTTAGGAACATCTTGCTCCTTCACACGTGAATCGATGGTAGCTGCACTCAAGTCAATCTTCGAAAAGAACTTAGCTCCTTGCGCTTGATCAAACAAATCATCAATACGCGCAGAGGATAACGGTTACGAATGGTAATACGATTGAGTTCACGGTAGTCGATACATAAGCGCATGCTTCCATCCTTCTTCTTCACAAACAAGACAGTGCACCCCATGGAGAAACACCGGGCGAATAAATCCATTCTCTATCATCTCTTGCACTGCTCCTTCAACTCCTTCGCCTCTACAGTGCCATACGACACGGAGCCTTCAAATCGGTTCAAGACTGTGAATTAACTCAATGCTAAACTCAACTTCTAGCTGGGGAAGTCCAGGAGTTCATCGAAAACGTCAAGAATTCGCAAACAACCGAAGATTTTCAATGTTAGGACTCTCCAAAGATATGTCCTTAACAGATGCTAGAAAACCTTGGCACCCATGAGCAATCATGATCCGCGCCTTCATAGCGTAAATGAGTTTAACAGATTTAAGAGGTTGAGAACCATGATAAACGAATTCGGATGTTTTACGCTCCAAAGATCACCGCTCTAGCATAGCAATCAATTGAAGCTCTATGGTAAGCCAACCAATCCATGCCTAGAATGATATCAAAGTCGACCATATCGAGAGGATACAGATTTGCAAAGCGAATACGATCATCAAAACGAAGAGGACACTTAACGATTTATGATCAATGATCACGTGATTTTTCATAGGCGAGAAATCGATAAGTGATTTGTTAACGGTTTGGGCTTCATATTAAGTTTCTTAGCAAATGTGATAGATATAATGGAGTGTGTGCACCGTATCAAATAAAACGAAGACAAGATAATCATCAATGAAAAGAGTGCCCGTAATGGTACTCAAGTGCGCCCACCGTTACGAGTAGTAGCATAAACACGCCCAAGAGTAGTCGGCGGCTTGATGTAGTTTCCGTGAATCGCCGGGTTCTTCTTAGGGCAATCTTTAATCTTGTGAGCAAGTGGAACCACAAGCAAAACAACCACCAGGGCCTTGTAACACCGCCTGGATGAGCCTTTCCACAAGTAGTACAAATAGGTGGGGTGGCAAACTTCACCGTCCTCCGTTGACTAGAAGATCCCAAGCACGACCGATTTGTTCCTCGAGTGGTCGATCCTTGTTGTAACGCCGGTTATTGTTACCTTGGTTCCGACGATCACTTCCATTCTTACCAAAGATTTCTATTATCTTGACCTCGCCTCGTGGCGCCAAGGTCAACATTCCTTCCCGATCGACCCTCCGATCATAACTCCTATCCACTTGATTCCTCGAATCATAACTCCTACCGAATTTCCCTTATAGTCATTGCCTTGAGTCCTACCTTGAATCCGATCACCATCGCGACACGCTTGTTGGAACCCGAAACCTCATGAAAGATCTCAATGTTACGAGTCGCATCATTGCAGCCGACACATTCTCATACTCAATATTAAGCAATCGGTCCAACACCCACTTCTTCGGTCCCCACTTGAAGTGCTTAGCTTGACGCCTACCATCTCCAAAGAATCGCTCCAACAAAACTCACCAACCTCATAAACCTACTCATGTACTCATTGGAATTCTCATGATCAAACCGGTAGATTGCCCGATAATCCTCTCATACCTTTGTCGCCAAAGATCGTGGAAGTAACGGTTATAGAAGATAGTCCAAACTCATTCCGTGTACAAGTCACAAAGAAAAGCGCCTCCTCCTCTTGCTTGTTTGAGCGCCTTCCACCAATTTAAAGCATCACCTTCCAATTTGAATGCAACCAAACGAGTCTTAAACTCGCTCCACAACCCAAGATTTCAAACAAATTCTCAATATGAGTGATCCACCTCGGCCTCGAGAGGGAGTAGCAAGAAGTTAAACGAAAGAGGCTTGAGCTACCAAACGCCGAGCCAAGTGTGAATACCGACGGGTTGATTTCCTCCACCACTACCCAAGCACCATTCGACACGAATGTTGTTGATCACCGCTCCATCATCTCGTGTAGTAAGACCAGTGAAAAGAGAGTTGAGAGCATTCGCAATCGCAGATCCATGTTAGTAGCATCATCGCTCCATCCGCGCCACCAAAGAGTACGAGTTCGAACCATCCGAACGATTAGCAAAATGAACAAAGGTGAGATACGAAATGGAAGTACGCAGAAGGAATCCTAAAGTCTACCCAAATCCTCACAGTCAAATCCTAAGCTCTAAGGTCTCAAAACCTAGGCTCCATATGTCACAGTGTCCCGACTACAAGTCAGAAACTGGGCTCGATGCCATAAATTGTAACGCCCGACCCGACAAGGGTAAAGGAATCACAAGTAATGGTGTCATATCAAAGCAAACATAAATATCCAAAAGAAATCTCAACATAAATATTGAAATAATCCAAGTCAAAAGACTTCAATACATAGGTCCCAAATGAAAATAAACTCCAAATGAAATGTCTAAAATATAAAGTCTAAATGGCATCATAAGATCAAAGCTAAAATCTCTAAGGTAAGTCCACTCAAGACTCATCCCAAAGCAATACTCACCCAATGCTTAGATACCGCCAAAAGAAAAGAAATGCGGCCGAGCTTCAAAAGCCCAAAGAATGATATACAAGCAAAACGAATACGAAACGAGAACGAATACGAAATAAAGTGAAAGAAAGATAGTGAAATCATAATCATTTCAAAAGATAAATCGTGATATAAGAATAAGTTTTATAGCTAACTACCTCGAGCCCATACACATATGCCATATCATAAACATATCATAATCACATAAGGCAACATTTGTAGGGAGACCTACCAGAGTTATGAAGGACGCGCATGCACGCAAAGATCAATCATCAAACAACATATAGCATATAACATATAATATATAACATATAATGATCTAGGATGCACCCATACGCCCACAAACATACATTGATAATATAATATAAATTGAGCTCATAACAAATATCGATAAGGGACGGGCGTAACTTCACTCTATCGCCTAGAGTCATGTCAAGTGCATTTATCGACACGGACATGGAACCCCATGACTAGTTAATAATTGGCTCGGTGTCAAACTATCTTAGGTCAAATAAGAATGTCATAACCGATATAGATCATATTTTATCAAATGTTTAATCATGTTTTCAAAATCAAATGTTTTATGATTCAAAATCAAAGTTCGATAAGCAATACTCAAATAGACACATTAGGGTTCATAGCAAAGGCTTAGGAAATCCTAATATGAAAATTAACGAAAAGAAAACATTATAAGAAACCTTTATCGAAAAGGTCGTAATATCTCGTACTTTATTCCAAAGCAAATGATCGAAAAGAAGACACAGGAAAGCAAAGAATTACTCCTTCTTCACGTAACCTATACACATTAATGGTCGATATATTATTAATGATTCCATAATCGTCGAAATGATCTTTTAATATTTTAGGTTTTATAATTAAATGAGACTTAAATGTTTTATAATTAATATCGTAGATTAGGGTTCATATGTCATTTATTAAAGTTTAGGGTTAAATGTGAAAATAGTTTAAACGTCATAACTCACACATAAAATAACGAATTAATATATTTAGTTTCAAAACCCTAATCACTCTCATTTATGTTCTAGGGTTTCTCATCTTTAATATCTCATTAATATGCATTTACTTACATGTTACGCCTTTTAATGACTCACATTTAACCTAACACGTCATAAAATAATCTTTCCTTTTATGTTTTACCATATACGCTTTATGATTTTATGTGACATACAAGTTACTTATTACTCGAATTAATTCACAAACCATTAGGGTTTCATACCTTATTCGATTAACATATCAAACTAGGGTTTACTTTACATGACCTTTACTTAATTAATACACTTTCAAAACTTATATGTGGTTCGGTTCAATCTAGGGTTTCGCTATTAGGTTTTACGCAAGTCCTAGCTCATTTACATACTTAACTCATTCAAGTTATCATGTTTTATACCTTATTCGAAAGTCATGCATGGTTCGGTTCTAATTACATATGGTTCGCCCTTATTAACTCGACACAACCATGACCCGATTCAATATTACATATTACATACGTAACTCTTTAATACTTGTAAGGTTTAATCATTAGGGTTTGACTTTGTTTTGGTTCTATTCGGCTCGACACAAGGAAAGAAGAAACACAACTCGACCAAACGAAACATGATACATTATACAAACGTATGGTACAACAAGGAAGACAAATAAGCATTATACCTTAGCTTGGTTGAGCAAAAATCTCGACACCTATGGTGTTTGATATTCGCCGAGCAAGAGAAAAGAAAAGAAAAGAGGCAACACAAAACTAGGGTTCAAATCTTGTGATTATGTGTTGTATATATAGTAGTTGTATTTGATTTAGGCTTGAGAAGGGATTGGGTTTCGGTTTGGCCCAACCGAACACACCCACAACGCACACCATATGGGCTTCGCCTTGAGGTCCATTCGAAACAAAACAAACACGACCCAAGTTATTTACGAAACGTTTAATCTTCGCTGCACCAAATTCGATCACGTAATATATTTTAGTTAGGTTTTAATTATTCACAAGTTAACTTTCAATTTCGTTAAATGTTATAAATATATTTTACGATTTTATAAATTTCGATTCCAAGGGTATTTTAGTCTTTAATCGATTTTAGATTTTCGTGTTTTAAAGATGAATGCATGCAAGTTAAAGCATGCCCGGTGCTAAAGATCTCGGTTTCATGAACGGATTAACAATCCGTAACTCATCAAGCGGTTGAACGACAAAATCCTCAAACCTTTGATGAGCTCATGAAACGCCTCGGTCCTTCGTCTGTGAGAAAGCGCCATGGATAGCAAAAGAAACTACTCGAACTACCGTCACATGAACAACCCGGGAAACAATCCACCGACCGGGTAGTAACTGTAATAGAGCTATCGCAACCGTGGAGCGGAGAGATAATGACAGTACACCTCACGACCAAGACCCCAAGGAAATACTCGAACGGAAGGTGCGAACTTTCCAAGATCCGCAATGCGCACCGCAGGATTGGCGCACCGGAACGGATATCGTGATTACCACGCACGTAAGGGCCACACCACTAACGAATGTGTCCAATCACACACCATTGACAAAATGGTTAAAGAAGGCGATTGGACCATTTGGTCAAAATATTAAGAAAGGAAAGGATCGGCGTAAGAGTGGAACAAGAAAGAGACACCCAAGGAAAAGGTCGACACCATCTACATGATACAATCATGGCGCGGGTCACTAGACGTAAGGTCACCAGAGTTTTCCCGAGGAAGCGAAATCTCTTTCCCACCTTAATCGCGGACAACGCAATAGTTGAGCCACCACCATTGAGATTAGCGCGGGGGTCACGACATCCATCGCATGTATGTTGATGGTGGCGCATCGCGGACATCATGTATGAACATTGCTTCAAGCGATCGCGCCCCGAAATACGCATCGGCTTAAGTCCGGTCGAACGGCGTTGACCGGTTTTACGGTGAAAAGATATGGCCTATGAGGCAAATACGATTACCAACAAGATCGGAAACGAAAAACACTCTGACGGCCTGGATGGAATTTATGGTGATCAAGTCTCCTCGCCATACAACGGCATTATAGGAGACCCGGATATCGACTATGCGCAAGACCATCAACAACAAGACGGATGCTTAAATTCCCGTGGAAGGGGCATCGTTACTTTTACAATGCCACCGCATCGCATAGAGAATGTAACACGATTACATGCGAAACGGCACCAACCCTGCATCACAAGAACCAAAGTGCCAACCAAGGTTGCGCTTCACCCGAATACCCGAACAGAAATATCCATCTGAGGTCACCGCGACAACGGCAAGCAGCAACAGATGCACGCCTCCGCAAAAGAACTTGGACATTTTTACATGGGAGCCAAAACACATGACTGGGTACCACGCTCAATCACAGAGCATAAACCGAGAATCCGACAAGGATACTCACCAATACGCTAAAAGAAGCGCCTAAGCCCCGTGAGCTGCAAGCAATTTTGGCGTGCGCACAAACCGTGGATGCAGGAATTATGCGTGAAGTCTACTACCACGATCGCTTTCTAACCCAAGAATGGTAAAAAGAGCGATGGTGGCGCGAATGTGTGACTTCACAGCACCTTAACAAAGCGTGCCCACAAGATCGCTATTCTTTACCGTAGATAGATCGGAAAATAGAGTCTCCGTGTGGTACCCATTGAAGTGTTTCCTCGATGCATAAAGGATATCATCGATCCGGATGGCAAAGGAGGATGAGGAAAAACGGCCTTTCACACAAGCCAAGGCGCTCATCGTTACACAAAAATGCCTTTTGGCTTGAAGAATGCAGCGCCACCTACCGCCGTTAGTAGACAATGCTTTCGAAAATGTAGGCCGCAACTGAGGTCTATGTTGATGACCGGTCATAAAAAGCCACATCAAGATGAGTTAGTGCGCGATATCGAGGAACGCTCAAACTCTACGAGAGATCAATATGAAGCTAAACTCAAAAATGTACCTTGGTGCCATCAAGGTATGTTCCTCGGATACCTAATAGAGCCCGACGGTATAAAACCATGTCCGAAAAGATAAAGGTCATCATTGAACTTTCTTCACCGCGAAGACGTTGAAGGAGGTCCATCTCAACGGAAAGCTAGTGGGGTCTTAACAGTTCCCGCAAAGTCGGCAGACAGTCTCTACCCTCTTCAAAACACTCAAGAAGTGTATCAAAAGGGATTTTCGTGGACTACGGAGGCGTAAAGCCTTCACACAACTTAAGCAACACCGGCAACGCCCCCACACTTGTCGCACCCCGACCGTGGGAAGAGTTAATTATGTATCTATCCGCAACCGAGGGAGCAAAGAGTGCGGTTACTAATGATAGGGATTCGGTGATAAACTCCCCTCACTTTGTGAGCAAGGCACTCAAGAAGACGGAGATGAATTATAGCGCCATGGGAAAATTAGTCCCGGCATTGGTGTTTGTCGCCAAAAGGCGCAGTACTTCCAAGCGCATCCAATAGCAGTGATCATGCACCAACCGATCAAGCAGATCATCTCCAAACCCGACGATCAGCCGCCGCAAGTGGAGTGTATTGCTAGGTGAGCACAACATCTCTTACGCACCACGCACCGCAATCAAAGGACGATTCTCGCGACTTCATCATCGAAAAGCCGACACCGACGAGGTACCCGCACCAAGGAGGACGGAACCCACGACCCATGGATCCTGCTTACGGATGGGTCCTCATGCGCTGATGGTTCGTGAGCGGCCTCATTCTCACAAACCCGTAGGAATAGAATTCACTTACGCACCGCGCTTTGAATTTACAATGACGAACAATGAGGCGTAATATGAAGCTCTAATCACGGACTACGATTGCAACTTGGATGGGTATACGTAATCTAGAGGCGAACGGACTCGACTAGTGGCCAACCACGTGTTGGGTGGATACGTGCTAAAGAAGAAAACATGATTCAAGATCTCGACAAGACTAAGACACTGATCAAAGGCTTTGACAGATTCACCATTAAGCAAGTTCCTAGAGGAGAAAATCGCAAGGTAGATGCACTAAGCAAGGCAGATGCACTAAGCAAGATCGCCTCAACAGTATACATAATACTTTTTGATAAGTCTGCTGCAACACTACTTGGAATTGACATAGAGTACTCCCCGGGAACGTCTGATATGAATATATGCTGGAACAAGGCCACCTGTTTCTCTTAGCCATCTCCAAAAGAAACGGTCCGTTGGTCCTTTATTTACCCATGATTTGGGGATTGAATGTGTAGCATCAAGCAGTTTCAAGGTTGACCCGTGCAGCATAGCTATGACTGCCACGACTAATTGAGCATCATTGTATGTAAAAGCAGCAATGACACAGAACATTATAATAATTAAATGAAAAAACATTTAGTTGTTGCCTTACAATGTTGGAAATTTGGAATGGATTAGTGAATGGTTTATCGAGTTTCAAAGCTCATTTAGCTGTTGCCTTACAATACTGCAATACTAACAGATTATATGTTTTTTTTGTAGTCCTAAAAGTAATAGATTGTGTTCATAGACCCTTTAATTCAATATATAGTTTTCTTATGCTGATGTATAAAAAAAATGAAAACCGAAAAGCCCGCTGCAACGCGCGGGTTTCCATACTCGTTGAGGTGTAAATGGTTCACATAAGTTGGTACTAGTATTATGGTATTTACTCAAGTACGAATTTGTACCGTATGGTATGGTCAACTATGGTTAGTTTGTACAAGTTGCAAACTTTTTGTGACCTTTAATTTGATATTAGTATTATATACATAAAATATGCATTTTCTAGTTTAGTTTGATTTGATTGGATACGGGAAACATAGTGTTAATCAGGGATGGAACTTGGGCAGTTTTACTGAGGGGGCCGAAATCATCATAAGTTTGAGATGAAAAGCATGATGTACATATACCAAAAAGAAAGACAAGAAACATGCGATAAACCAAGATATATTTTGAGATAGATGGTAAATGTGTGAAAAAAATTGCCGTTTTAAAAAATTAAAATAAATAAACAGTTTTTTTTTATACCAATGTCAATATAAGCTAGAATAGGTTATCATAAGTAATGATTGAAGAATAGTGAGACGTTTCAAAGTTTTAATATTTTGTCAAATTGAGCACGAGGCGTAACAAGTTTTGGGAAAACCGGTTTTAGTATAACCGAAACGAGGGTTTAAACACCGGTTTGCATGTTTAGATGTCAACCGGTTTGGTCTTAAACCGGTTTAAACCGAACCGGTTCAGGGTCATGTAACCGCTTTTTCATGTCCGGTTTCAAACCAAACCGGTTTGATTCAAAACCGGTTCATAGCCTACTTTTTCTGCGACTGTAGAAAATTGTGTTGTGGTGTGCTCTTTTGGGTCGACCCTTTACGTAACGAGTCTTCTGAATTGTCCATATTGGTTTAAGAGTTGGTCTTTGCTCAAGAAGGGCAAATCATAGTTGTAATTTTATGACTAGAATGCAATTTAAGTTGAATTCATCTTGGCTTACTTACAATTAAAGAGGCTTTTGGAGAAAAAAATGATGATGCATATTCATTTGAAGAAACACAAATGAGTTTATTGAGAGCAACAATCACAAATTGTACGAAATATAAAATTCAAGACACCCTTCTTATTCGATTTTTAATTATTTTACTTACAATTCTTTCTCTTATTCTTCACGCTTTCTGTTAAGAGACTTATTTGAGCGGCGCCGTCTTTTTTAGCAAGGATTTCCACAATCTCTCTCTTAATCTTTCTCTTTCAATTTTTCAAAAATAAAAAAACATTAGATTTAAAATATACCGTAATAATAATAATAATAATAATAATCATAATAACTATGATTTGCCAAGTGCGCATAACGAACGTAAACGCCACAAGACGAGGCCAAGCTGGATATTGGATATGGGTTTCTCCCATTCTCATTTTCTTCTTTTGGGGAACTTGGTAGGATGTTGTGACCTTACTTGAGCGAATCCGAAAGTTCTCGATAACCCAAGACATTGGAGCACGTGTCGCTTCTCATATCTTCAAGAGGATTAGCTTTTCCATAGTTAGAGTAGTGGAGCCCAGCTAGTATCTCTGCTTCCCACTAACTTTATAAATCCTTTGAGTTTCTAATAAAATGATGTTATAATAAATAAAATAAATAATAAAATAATAATAATAATAATAATAATAATAATAATAATAATAGGGCAATTGCATATATACCCACTAAAACTTGCATATTTGCATATATACCCAAATCATGCTTAAATTGCATTGACATAATGCATTAAAAACTTGCATTATGAGGAAATATGCAAGTTTTTTAGTTTTAATCGGTATATATGCAATTGCCTCTAATAGTAATAATCTAAACCAGGTAAAACTCGTATAAGTTGTACCTTGGACATGTTTACGCTACTATTTTCTTTCTTCTTCTTAGTCTCACCATCTTCACGCAAATAAGACTTCTCATTCTCTCCACCTTCCTGCTTATAAATTTCCACCATCTTCCTCAATAAAAAACAATTGTATATTAAATTTCCTCAAGATCTCATAAGCAAATTCTAGAATAAAATACAATAAAAGTAAATCAATTTACCTCTTCAAGAATAAAATAATTTCTCCCTCTCAAACTAGTTACAAATCTACGCATTTGTTGACGCTCTCGTTCAGCAACCTTTGCAAAGTATATAAAAGACAGTCAACTAAGATGATCAATATTCAATTTACTATGCATTAAGTCATTGATCTAATGCACGTTAATCTATGGTCTATATTATGAGTAATATCATAACTAAATAACCCCACCTTAGAATCCGTTTGGATCGATTTACATTTTCATTTCTCTGAGTAAATTTTTTCAACACTTATTAATGTAACCAAAATTTATACATTAATGTGTGCTAATATTAAACCCCCCATAAAATTTTACACACTTTTTATGAGTGGAAACAAGATGTGTAGATTTGACATATTTTTGTAGCGATCAGATAGCTATTTCACTTAATAATACATAACATAAAGTATTAGTAGTCAAAACAATATCGGTGACATTATTGTAAATTGGACAGTTACTTGTTCCGGTTCTTATCTTTTACATCTCGAAAGAGAGAGAGAAGGACTAGAATTTAAGCTTTTACATGCTTTAAGAAAGACAAAACACCTACTAAGGGTTAAAAGTTGACATATATATAGGGGTGTTATTCGGTTGACCCGGTCGGTTTGGGTCCAACTCGGGTCGGTCAAGCAAGAAAAACATACCGAACCCGACCTTGTTTAGAACTCTGTCACTCGGCCGGTCAACTCGGTCGGTCAATCAGTCGGGTCAATTCGGGTTTGGGGTCAACCCGAGTTTTTACATCAAAAGTGTTGTTGAAATGGTTAGTCGGGTTCGGTCGGGTTCGGTCACCGAATGACACCCCTATTATATATATGCTATAAAATAACATTAAATAAATAAATATAAATAATATAAAAAGTTGACGACATTCATTTTTAGAAACCCGACATGAAATGAGATGTATAAACAAAGTCAAAGAGTGTGTGTGTAGACAGTTTACTACAGTAGTTAGCAGTGTACTTGTTGGTTTTTTCTTACCTCTTTTAGCTTAAAAAAAAGAAAGAAAAAAGAGTCGGTTTCAAGTGGGAGTATTTGGGCTTTGGGCTAGGCTTTAGTTTACGAAGCAAGCTATATATATACATATTATATTATTTTGTCACTGTTTTTTTTTTTCAACAACCCTAACTAACTAGCTAAACCCTAGATCATCAGAAACCTAAAGATGGCCGATGATGTTGTTGAGGATATACTTACAAGATCGGATGTGAAAGATCTTGTCCGTTGCAAAAGTGTTTGTAAGTCATGGTATTCTTTGATATCAAGTCCTTGTTTTGTTAAAGCTCATCTTAAACATCATAAGCATAATTGGAATACTAGAATTAACAATAATGATGTTGGGCATACAAGGATAGCCATGCCAAGAATCTGGAAAATACCTAATGATTATTTAGGACTTGAGGATATGTATCAATTCAATAAATGGAAGCTTGTTGGTTCTTCCAATGGCCTTGTATGCGCCACTTTTTACGAAGTCAATGATTTTTATCAGTTGAGGATAAGATGTTAAACACTGATCTAATATTGTTAATTAATCCTTGACTAGAGAGGTGAGAGAACTCCCAATGCCTACCCTACCTCCCAAACAAGTATTTACAGATGAAGATCATCCATTTGTGAGTTTTGGTTATGATTCATCAACTGATGATTACAAGCTCCTTATGGGAATCAATAGGAGCGCCTCAAGGGTCAATTGTTAAAGTTTTTTCATTGAAAGCAATGGCTTGAAACTAATCGGCACGTACACTATTGCATAATGCATGAAAAGCCTGGTGTTTTACTCAATGGGCATTTCATTGGTTTGCGATGATTTCAAGAAGAACCGTTGGTAATACTTTCTTTTGATTTATCTCGGAGGAGTTCAAAACAATCTGCCTTCCTGATGACTCAAGATATGTGGTACCGTATAGCACATTGGGGATTTTCCAAAACAACCTATGCTTTTCTTGTGTTGACGATAATCGATTCTATTATGGCGTTTGGGTAATGCCAAACTACAACTCATGGGAATTCTTGCCAAATGATTACGAGATCAAGTCTCCTGATGCCGTATACTATATGAAATTGTATGATTGCACTTCACCAAAGAAGAAGAGGCTGGGTTTCTTTTGTGATAATGAACCATGTCTTTCAAGGTCTGTCAAACATATAATTAGTGATCCTATATATGTTCAAAGCCTTGTATCTCCTTATGTTAATACCAAGAAACCACGCCGCGCGGGGAGTGCTAAGGTTTGTTTTCCTAATCATTTTTTTAATCAATGTGTATTATGATGCGATAGGGCTGGCAGTAGGGTGGGTTGACCCGAACCCGATAAGGCTTATCGGGCGGGTTAAGTCAATTTTATACTAAGTGATATAGAAGCTTTATACCAAGTGATACTAAACTGAAAAATAAATAAAGCATATAAAGAAACTTGTTTCTCAATTTACCCAATTGTTCTCAATTCAAAACCTTAAGCCTAGATAGATCACCTATGTAGATGTATTAACCTAGCTGCAATAGCAGCTCGACACCCCTATCTGCAATAGCAGCCAGCTAATTTTACGCCCATTTGACACCCCTAGCTGCAATAGCATGTATCAGGATGGTACCAAGCTCTATGGATATCTCAGAACAAGAACTACATTTCCTATAACAACTAAGGATTCACCATTCACCTCAATAACAACTAAGGATTCATCTTCAAAAACATCTTCAACACAACTTTCCATACCATGCTGAAAATCTTTTCATGAAACCTCATTTGACGGTTCCTGATCCGCTGGGCATTCAAGTAGTCTCAACAGTCAAAAGTACCATAAATCAAAAGTGCTACTCTTACATCCGAGCCTGATTCTGACCTGCCCTCCTTTTCTAAATGATGATCAATAGATGTTGTAAACCATGGATATAAGTCACACTTAACATCCCTTTGCATCCTTTTAACATTTTCCAACACTTGCTCTAAGTAACGAAGTCTTTAAGCAGATCTGGTAACCATATGACCCTAGCTAGCAACAACCTGATACTTAAATCTCCCACCCGAGTTTCCATAATTGCAAGTTCAGTGCCTACTTCGGTGTCAATTAGGTTAGTTACTAGTTCATGTAATTCAATGTCAGTGTCAAGTTCAGTCTCTTCACTGTTTCCTTCGGTGCTCACTCGTTTATATACTAGATCAGGTACTTGAATGTCCACTTCATTGACCAACTGTCATCCCTTAAACAGAAACCTTGTTCCTCACTTCTTCTACACCATTTGTATGTAACTGATTCAGCCTTCTCATATCTTCCACATTTCTGAACTAGCTGATTACAACACAACTAAACCATCATCATGATTCATATTACAAACCATTGGTACTCCTAACCAGAAATTCACACTTCAACTGCTTGAATCAGTTAAAACTTGTTCATATCACAAAACCATTGGTACTCCTAACCATACGCTTGTGAAAATTCAAGAACATCCTCAGATAAGGTCTTTGAAAGCTCATACGAAGCCTGAAAAACATAAAACCCTTAATTAGTTATAAGATTTATAACTGGACAGACAATATCCTTAATTAGTCTAGCTGAATGATTTTTACATAAAAATATGAATCTTTATATGCAACTTCTAGAAGAGTTTGAAGCCGTAAAGATAAGCTAATCCAACCTGATTCCATAAATGATTAACTAACGCTAGAAGAAATTAATAAGATAGTCTCACCAAATAATGAATAGACTCAGGTACTTCAAAGATAAGACTCAACTGTGCCTTTTTTACAGATGATGCATTTTCAACAATAGGTTGCTTAAAAATTTTCGCCACAACACGATAGTTTCAATCCAAATCTATATTAATCAAGCACAATCCAAAGTTAAAACAAATACTGAAACAAAACCTCCTTAACATCCCGCCACAACACGTTCCATACCATGAACACCAATCTTGGCCTTGTCTTCTTCATTATGCACCTTCAAACTCCTAACTCCATCTATATCACAAAACAGCCACCACTATGTATATTGTCTCTACAACAAAATATACTCAAAATAATAATAATAATAATAAATAATAATAAATAATAAATAAAAATAATTGAATTAACAGATATTAACTCCTAACTCCATCTATCTCAAAGTATTAATAATTTTTTTTTTATCTCACGTTGTAATGGCTTATCGTCGCCAACAAATACAAAATTGTGTTAGCGCCTCACCCTGAGTTACAATACAATAAGAATATTTAATTAAGAATATTAGAAATCAATATAGGAAAATCCATACATTATTGCATAAACAAAAATTAATTCTTATGTGAATTCAGGCATGGGTTAACTATGAATAGGAAAAGCAAAAACTTGATTTAAATAATCATACATAAGGGCCTTTGGCCTCTTAGCTAAGTAGGTTACCATTAGAGGTGGCAAATGGGTCGGGTCGGGTCGGTTTGGGTCATGGGTCAAACGGGTTACGGGTCAAACGGGCATACTATAAGAATGGGTTGAATGGGTCATGGGTCATGGGTCAAACGGGTTGGGTCGGGTCGGCTCGTTACATTCGAGATGTAAAAAGATAAGAACCCAGAACAAGTAACCTTTCCAATTTACAATAATGTCACTGATATTGTTTTTGACTACTAATACTTTATGTTTGGTATTATTAAGTGAAATAGTTATACAGTCGCTACAAAATATCTCAAATCGCCACATCTTGTTTCCACTCTTAAAAAGTGTGTAGAATTTTATGGGGTTTTAATATTAGCACGCAGTAATGTATAAAATTTGGTTACATTAACAAGTGTTCAAAAAATTTACTCAGAGAAATGAAAATGTAAATCGATCCAAACGGATTCTAAGGTGGGGTTATTTAGTTATGATGTTACTCATAACATAGACAATAGATTAACGTGCATTTGAGATCAATGACTTGATGCGTAGTAAATTAAATATTGATCATCTTAGTTGACCGTCTTTTATATACTTTGCAAAGGTTGCTGAACGAGAGCGTCAACAGATGCGTAGATTTGTAACTAGTTTGAGAGGGAGAAATTATTTTATTCGTGATGAAGAGGTAAACTAATTTACTTTTATTGTATTTTATTCTAGAACTCTGCTTATGAGATCTTGAGGAACTTTATAATACAATTGTTTTTTATTGAGATAGATGGAGGAAATTTATAAGCGGGAAGGTGGAGAGAATGAGAAATCTTATTTGCGGGAAGTTGCTGAGACTAAGAAGAAAGAAAATAGTAGCGTAAACATGTCCAAGGTACAACTTATACGAGTTTTACCTGGTTTAGATTATTATTATTAGGGGAATTGCATATATACCCATTAAAACTAAAAAACTTGCATATTTCCTCATAATGCAAGATGTACAATGCAATTTAAGCATGATTTGGGTATATATGCAAATATGCAAGTTTTAGTGGTTATATATGCAATTGCCCCATTATTATTATTATTATTATTATTAAAAATCTAATCACGTTTTTTTTTTTAATTTTTGAAAAATTGAAAGAGAAAGATTAAGAGAGAGATTAAGAGAAAGATTGTGGAAATCCTTGCTAAAAAGACGGTAGCTACTAAATAAGTCTCTTAATGTAGCGTGAAGAATAAGAGAAAGAATTGTAAGTAAAATAATTATAAATAGAATAAGAAGGGTGTCTTGATTTTTATATTTCGTAGAATTTGTGATTGTTGCTCTCGATAAACTCAATTGTGTTTCTTCAAATGAATATGTTTTTTTTTTTTTCTCCCTAAAAGCTTCTTTTATCGTAAGTAAACCAAGATGAATTCAACTTAAATTGCATTATAGTCATAAAATTACAACTATGATTTGCCCCTCTTGAGCAAAGACCAACTCTTAAACCAATATGGACAATTCAGAAGACTCGTTACGTAAAGGTCGACCCAAAGGAGCACACCACAACACAATTTTCTACGGTCGTAGAAAAAGTAGGCTCTGAACCGGTTTTGAATCAAATCGGTTCGGTTTGAAACCGAACATGAAAAAGCGGTTACATGACCCTGAACCGGTTCGGTTTTAACCGGTTTGAGACCAAACCGGTTGACATCTAAACATGCAAACCGGTGTTTAAACCCTCATTTCGGTTATACTAAAACCGGTTTTCCCAAAACTTGTTACGCCTGTGCTCAATTTGACAAAATATTAAAACTTTGAACCGTCTCACTATTCTTCAATCATTACTTATGATAACCTATTCTAGCTTATATTGACATTGGTATAAAAATATTTATTTATTTTAATTTTTTAGAACGCAATTTTTTTCACACATTTACCATCTATCTCACAATATATCTCACAAACGCCTCGAGTGAGGCTTGAAGTTCACAACTTCTGTTGCAAGAACTCACATACCACTGTAACCAACGCCTTTCAAGAACGCTCATCGAAATTATACGATATAGTTTCAAGCTTCGGATAAATTCTCGTGCCACTAAGTAACTTTGTTTGATTTTGATATAAAATTTATAATAGCTTCATTAAAAAAAAAAAAAAAAAAAAACAAAAAAAAACTGGGCATATAAAGAACACAAACGACTTGGGTATAATGGTATGTGATTGACTTTTAAATCAAAAGATTGTAGGTTTAAATCTCGTTAGAGTCATTTGTGAAACATTATGCGTAAGATAAATGATATAAACGTGTAAAAAGCTGCCATTAAGAAAAAGAGATCAATGAGTTTTTCTTTTAAGATTGCTAAAAAGGTTAATAACACAAAAAGTTTGCAACTTGTACAAACTAACCATAGTTGACCATACCAAACCGTACAAATTCGTACTTGAGTAAATACCATAAGCATGGTCGATTGATTACATAATACTAGTACCAACTTATGTGAACCATTTACACCTCAAAATATATGAAAAAGCAAAACTTTTCTTTCTTCAACCCATGTGGGATAAAAAAACATCTCAAATTCTCAATACATCTCCTGAAAAAAGATGCTCAACAAACTTACATGCACAAGTTTGGCTACCAGTTTTCGATTCACTTGTAGAGTGAAATACAAACACCATTTTCCTTTCAATCCCGTCATAACATTGATCGAAAACATATTTGTAGGTAAGTTATAGCGATAAAAGTTGTACCGCCATGACAAACTACATACTTTAACACATAATCGTACGTTGTATCACAAACGATTTACTCTAGAGTGAAATACAAACACCACTCACCTTTGACCTTTCAATCCCGTCACAGGCGATTTACTCACTGAGTGAAATACAAACACCATATAGATTTCAACCCCGACATTAAAGTGATCTAAATGCCTTTGTCAAATGTCACTGTTGCAGCCTCCACCGGCTAGTTGAACCATCACGCTTTCCTTGTTACTAATAAGAAATTGATAAGAAGGTATCGTACTAATTACATAATAAGACACAATCTTGGATATTTAGAAAGAAAAACAGTTATGTTAAGAAGATTCATAAAACCTTTTGATTATAAAAAAGTCGAAAAGTTAAGTTAAGAAATTGTATGAATCGGTGGAGCTATAGAAGTTAGTGTCATTCAATAAACAACATCAACAACTATAACCCACCAACAATATACCATTATCAAACTAGAAAGAAAATGAACACTTTAGTATATGAATAAGCAAATTTTTTTATATTTGAACCATGTGAATTCAGGCATGGGCTAAGTATGAATAGGAAAAACAAAAACTTATGTGAATTCAGGCATGGGCTAAGTATGAATAAGAAAAACAAAAACTTGATATAAATAAACACTAAGGTATCATACATAAGGGCCCTTGGCCTCTTTGCTAGGTAGTTAACCATGTATTTTGGTTGCAATTTAAGTTTTAACTCTGCTTCGGTAATCAAGAAACTTCTTTTTTCTAATTATGTAGTTGGTACAAAATAGCCATATTATTATTTAATAAACAGTCAAAACAACATTCGAAACTTAATGTATTCAACAAAAATTGTGTGAACATAAAGTAAACAAATGAGGTCTTACAACCCTTTAAAGTATGACTGGCTTTAGTTGGATATACCAAAGCCATGATAGTAGAGCATCTCTTTTTGCACGCAGCTGTAAACGGGGCTTGAGTTCCAGAGAAACCTCGTGGATACAGATACGGAACAAAGTACACATTGTGGCTGTGACAAAAGTATATAGCCATGCCAAGGTACGCAGAATTATTATAACATATCAACAAAAAGGCTCACAACAATAAACAATAGCCGTTGTATAAGCCAAAGACCGAAAGCCGGCCATCACCCCACGACAGCCTCTTACAATAAAGACATCATCATTCTCATCTAAGAAACCAAAAGATGCGGATGAAGAACTGATGGCTTAACCTGTCTCAAGATGTAGCTACGACCTCTGGCTTAGCCAAAAATATGCGGATGAAAAACAGCATCACCCCTTAATATCCTAACATAACCAAAACCACTATTAAATCACCTTTTCTGGCCATGAGTGAATCGTTTTGAATCGATCCGTATATCGAACTAATCGATTCTGCATTGTTTTGAACCCCGTTTCATTATGGGTTTTAGTATATTTTATAATAATAATAATAATAGAAGTCTTAAATCCATGACTGAAGTAACTAACATTTGGTTTATTCATTAAGGGATGAGTAATGCTACAACTACTCGGATAATTCACACAAAAAAAATCTACTCGCAGACGTATCGGTCGGTGATTAGTGCATTTTTGATAGTTTCTCTCTTTTCTTTCTCTTATTAAACTAATCACTAACACATCTGATAACACATCTCATGACAATGTGATTTTTAACTACCAAAATTAAGTAGGATTTTCGTGAGTGTGTCTAAGATTTCTCATATTACAATGGATGACCATTCCTAACTCATAATTACCAAAATTAAGATAAGGAGTTATTTAATGAAGTGACTATATACTTTCGAAAAGAAAAAATTCGTGTCACTTTTCAACTAAAATTCATCTTTATTTTCATTTTCAAATATTTATTTATCTATTTATTCTTTTATAATCTAATTTCACCGATATTATAATTTTTGTCTTCTTTAATTCAACATCTATTTTTGATATATTTTTATGAGATTTTAGTTTTAGATTTTTAGTGGATTTATTTTATTTTGATTCAAATTTTACAATCTTAACCTTTATTTCAATCAATACAATCTTGATTCACAAAATCATATGTTTCCATCCCTCTTCATTTCACGACACAAAACCCACCTTGTAACACCCCGCCTTTTCGGAGCGTTAAACCCTCTTATTTACCTTATATCAGCGGAAGCGTCTACTTTTACTCGGTCTCAAACAATCTCTTGATTCCTAAAGCGGCTTATCTGGGTTGCAAAAAATTTAAAAGGAGTTTTGGGTCAGCCAAAGGCCTAGTGAGAATTCACGGTTTTCATATACAAAACAAATTATATAATCCAAACACTCTTCAATAATAACGGACGTGTAAAACGATCATGCAACTTTTTCAAATATCATATAAGTGCTATTCAATTATAACTTATTCTTAGTCAATTCAATACCACCAACTCATATAATAAACCAACAATTCAACTCATTTCATATACAACATATACCAACTTTTCATATAATTCCATTCGGTTCAACTGTTCCAACGATTCATACTTTTACCTGTTCGGTTCAACGGTTCCAACAATTCACATATTTACCCGTTCTGTTCAACGGTTCCAACTTATTCATAATTCATGATTTACAATTCACAATTAACAGTTCACGATTCAACATTTATATATCTCATCATGTAAATATAGCATATTTCACAACTTTCACATATTATCAAATAATCAAAACACGTAGCAATTAATGATCATTTAAACAACTTTGCATGATATCATTTCCAAATAAAAGTGCAACCCAAATTTAAAAGCACATGAAAACTCACATGATAATTTCTCGGAACGAAAGTTCACTTTGAACTAAACACGTCTCCTACAAATACCATAAGATCTGGCTAAGAATTTTGCACCAATTAATGTCGAAATCTTTAGTAGATTGATTGAAACTTGAAAGTTTAGGGAACGATCAATTCTCAAAATATAATAGCATGTTGTCACTCAATTAACGTAATAGATATCATGTCTGATATTTCTTAAGTTTTTCGTAGTCAAACAAGATTGTCAAAACTAATCTCTTGCCATATACTTATATAACCTTATTATCATGTCTTTACAATAAATACCTCCAAGACTTTTAGCAAAATCGTATATATCAGTTAGCAATTAAAAGTGACCATGAGTGTATTAACTTTTGAACCATCCCATGTCTTTAATATAATGCAAAATTTTAACAGCTTTTCAAATCAGCATGTAATTTACAACATAAATCATTACATGACCACACAAGCATTCCCAACACCTGACATACTTATCCCAACAATATACTTAATTGTCACAAGGGTTCTCATAATTTTATTTTATCAATCACTAGTTTAAGAATTTCAACAAAGTTCAAGTGCAACAATTTGACGCTAAGGCAGCAAGAACAATAATACCAGTAGCAGTCAAATATTAAATCCTTGTTTACTAATTTGATCACTAGGTGTTTTAATATATTTAACAATCAACCCCAAGTAAAACCTATATCATTAGGCTAGAAGGCAAGGGTAGCATCACTCACCTTACATCGTCACACGCCGCCTTTTTCTCTCCTCTCTCTTCCACTCACTTTGTGGACCACCGCTCACTTTATGTGACAAGAGATATACTATATATATCACTTTAACTCACATATATATATATCTGTTTAACTCTACAAACCAAACGGTGGAATATATTGGCACACAAATCAATTAGGTGAGTGGTTCACCTTAATTTGCCTAGAAACGGGAGACTGACTCATGAGTTATGTTTGTGTGCAAGGTGACTGGCGAGTGACTATGGCTGAAAGTGAGCGAGTCACCTCGCCTTGCCTTCCGGTCTTAGTTCTAGCTTAGAATTCAAAGCTTTACATAATATTTTCTAATATATATCTATATTATACTTTCTAAGATATTTACTCATCGATATTATAAATCATTTTGTTAAATCTCGATCAATCCTACAAGTCTAACATAATCTCATGTCATATTAGAATGAAGATTACCTCGCAAAACAAGCGACTTGGAACCCGATATCACCAACGAAACGCAACTAAAAATACATCCTTCCTTCGAGCTCTGCCTTCTGCCTTTACTCACGCCTCTATAACTCACTTGTTTTTGGTTTTAGGGTTGTGAATGACCAGTTAAAGGGTTGTTTTTTTAAGAGTCTTTGGCAGAAAATCTGCTATATCTCAACTAAGTGTAAAGCCCAGTAGCCCGTCCAATTGATGAATTCATATTACGTTCTTTTTTTTTTCCCAAAGCTTATGACATAACTAGTCTTTTAGTTTAGGATAATGCACAAAGAACCCTCAGCCATTTAGGGGTGTTCAAAAACCGGTAAACCGAACCGATCCGCTCAACTGAAACCGCAAAACCGAAACCAAGAAACCGAAACCGAGAAAACCGAACCGCTTATAATTTATACGTAGGCTTCAACAAAACATTCTTAAATACGTACAAAGATTAACTATCTTATCGCATTACTTTTATCGTATAAGGCGATTTTACTTATCTAATGCGATCATTTACTAACGCTCATGGATTATATACGATTAAAGTGGTCGTATTTATAAACGCCAAATAAATAATATTAATTATTTTGTTACATATGACAATTTGAATGTTTTTATTGAGACGGTATTTAAACAACATTATTACGACTTAAATCTTTTCAATGTTATTGTTCGTCTGATTCAATTCGAGCGTAATATGTTTATCTGCTCGTCGATTCAATTCGATTAATTATAAAAATGGTTAATCATGACCGAATCATGCAGAATCATTATTTGGTACCAGCACGTCCGGTTACCCGCCTAGACGCATTGGGTTCAATAGTAAAATGAACTACCCACCGCTGATGGATAGTTAAAATTCTAACCAAACCGAGCCGAACCGCCTGTGAACACCCCTACCTGTAATGTTTTGTGAAAACACCTTTATTTTCCATAAAATATTTTGTGAAAACAAGGAAAACAAACAGAGCTCAAGGCTCAAATCAACGTTTAATAAAATGTTTTGCAAAACACAAAATCTTTCGCTTCAGACTCGACAAAGAAAATTTCGAACAAATTTTGTTGTTTTCCTTTGCAACCCACAACCCTACCTCCTTCTTCAAGATAGAAAATATCGCGTTTTCTTTATTTTCAAGTGTTTTGTGAAGATAAATTTTTCTTCCAAATCTTTTACAAATTTAGAGATGCAAAAAAACAAGAGAATTTTTTCTTTAACTAAACACATCCCTAGCATTACTATCCCTAGCATTACTAGATATTTGTTGGTATATATTTGCACACATAATTGACTTACATATAACTTATGTTTGACCTTTGGGTTTTGAACTTATAAAAGTCGTAGCCAAACTCTTTAAATGGCATTCTAATGAATATATACTTAAAACACCGATTAATTTGTGCACCTTTACCCGGGACAATGTTTACATTATCTTTAACAGGTCATCTAGTAGTTGTACCTAGGCATCCAACAATTGCCCGTTGAAAACATATACCTTCCAAATATCTACGAGATTGTGGAAAGCAAAAGAAGTTTTTTCTCCAACTAAACCCCCTTAAGACCCAAAGTGGGTTCAAATAAATGGAGTTCACGTAAATTTGAAATAAATGACTATCATGAACCATTTAGATGAGTAGTTGAGAATGGGAGTTCATGAAAGATTGAAGGATGTGACTATCAAGAACCATTACTGTGCGTTACATTGAATTTTTCTAACAGTCGCAAAAAGAGTAGGCTATACTATCCATCCAGCTAAAAAATATTGAAAATCAGTTGTCAGCCGTATCCAAGATATATAAGATACGAGAGGTTAATAAAAGATGCAACAGTCTAAAAACCAAGAGGCCCCTTGCTTGGATCTCAGCAAGGCTTCTTTTACCATTCACCTCTACCTATTCACAAACAGAGTATTCTTGTATTAACATCTACCTATTCACCATCCCTAGGCCTAATGATGCCTCGAAGTAGACAAACTTGGTTCTTTCCAAGCTCCTTAATCTAACATATCTACTATCATTTAGAGAACTTATTCTAATTTTGGGCACGCTCAAACATATCTGTGCATCTAAAGGGCACACTCAAACAGGCATACATTTAGAGAATTTATCTATAAAGTGACCGCAGCATTAAAGATTGCCAAGAAGGAATGAAACATTCTTTTTTATACCAGTTACAACCAAATAAAATGCAAGTTCCACAATTTATCAGTCAAGAAAAATACTTCACTTTCGAAATCCAGCTATTTGTTCTTCCTCTCCTTCGTGTTTCTGAATAAAATACAAAAAAAAATTATAAACCACATTGCTATACAATCCCAAGCTGGTAAAACAAAAGTAAATATTTAATATTTGTTTTTTATTAGACAAACAGAAAGGGTCATCAAATGAGTCTAACAGGGTAGGTACAAACTCCAAAGTCATCAAAATGCAAATAAAAACCAAATCATTTTGCTCTAAAAAGATTAGATTACAATTGTAATAGTTTTAGTAAGCATTTTAACACCTTTAAATATTTCAAAAACTCAATAAAACAGTTTTTCCCGGCCCCACCCAGGAAGCTACCTATATTCAAAGAAAGCCCTGCTCCTACCCAAAGCACAACTGGCTGAGGTCCCGGGATCGGAAACAGCCTGAATTAAGACTAGAACTAGTTCGCCTCGCTAAGGACCAGAGAGAACATCAATTACGAACCGACTCCCTTTTGGAGAGAAGAACAATTACTGATAGGCTAACTGTCTTTTTCCCTAAACCACAGTCAAGTGCGAGTCTTAAGACCAATCTGTTTAGTCCTTATAGGATCCCAATCCCAGAACTAAGCAGTTCTTTACTTCTTTTGGTCTCATAAAAGTTACTTCTTTAAGACTAGGAATATAACCGGTGAGAGTGTTGGTTCATTAGTTCAACCAATCCACTACTTTTTTTGTAGCAGAACTAAAATGTTATACCTTATAGCAAATTCAATAAACAATAATGGCTGATTTCAAACTAAACTATCAGGTCAGTTGAAACAGTTATGTTGCTAATAAAATATCAAGGTAAGTTGAAACAGTAAATTAGTACCTGCATCAGGGCCTCATATCTCCCTCGGAGTAATTATGTTCCTTTCGCTTCTTTTTCCTCCTACACACGGACTCGTCCTCATCACCAAACTCGCTTGTTTTCCTGTGTCATAAAACACACTCAATAAGAGCATACTTATATCTTGAAATAACTAGTGAACAATTACGACGGTTACTGCTAAATAACTAGTGAACAATTACAAACTAATACAATATATTAGAAAATCATCGGGAATCAACGACAAGCCACTTTAGCATATAGTTAAGGTAGGGACAAAGAAAAACGTGTAACCAAACGGAAAAAAAGAGATGAACCCCTTTCGATAATGCAAGTAAATTCAATAGACATGTATCGCCTTCAGTTTCAAACAATGATGGCAGACCACAGATGTCAAACTTAACTATCAGGTCAGTCCGTGTTGAACACTTTCTTAAGGTACTACTTTATCAGTAGCAACCATATAACCTAATCAAAGAAATCAACAGCTTGTAACGTAGCTAATAAAATACTGAGGTAAGTTGAAACGGTAAATTAGTACCTGCATCCGCCTTGGCCCGCTAGACGAATAAAAACTCCACTCTCGAGAATTGTGATCCTTTTGCTTTTTCTTCCTCCTACTCACAGATGACTCCTCACTACTCTCAGTAGGACGCTCTCCTGTGTCATAAAACACACTCAATAAGACCATACTTATATCTTGAAATAACTAGTAAAAAATTACGACAAATACTGCTAAATAAAATAATCATAATCACTGAAAAGACACTTCAAATTTAAAGGCTCATGTTTTACATACTTTTAACCTTCTTCTCAATGATCTTTTTCTTCTTCTTCCTACCCACATCATTCTCAAAAATTTCATTCCTTTGTTTTCCTGTGTCACAAAACACAGTCAATAAGAGTGTAGTAACATCTTAAAAAGTACATCAGATACTGCTACATAAATAGATGAGTTCAAATAAAACACTCCCTTAAGAGCATACTTATATCTTGAAATAACTAGCGAACAATTACGACGGTTACTGCTAAATAAAATCAGCCCTTAGTGGAGATTCTACCATAAGAAATAAATAACTTTACAAGTATCTAATATACATTCACGTCGTAAGATAATATCCATAATAACAATTACAAACTAATACAATAAATTAGAAAATCATCGTGAATCAACGACAAGCCACTTTAGCATATAGTTTAGGTAGGGACAAGGAAAACGTGTAACCAAACGGAAAAAGAGATGAACCCCTTCGATAATGCAAGTAAATTCAATAGACATGTATCGCCTTCAGTTTCAAACAATGATGGCAGACCACAGATGTCAAACTTAACTATCAGGTCAGTCCGTGTTGAACACTTTTTAAGGTACTACTTTATCAGTGGCAATCATATAACCTAATCAAAGAAATCAACAGCTTGTAACGTAGCTAATAAAATACTGAGGTAAGTTGAAACGGTAAATTAGTACCTGCATCCGGACGAATAAAAACTCCACTCTCGAGAATTGTGATCCTTTTGCTTTTTCTTCCTCCTACTCACAGATGACTCCTCCTCACTACTCTCAGTAGGACGCTCTCCTGTGTCATAAAACACACTCAATAAGAGCATACTTATATCTTGAAATAACTAGTAAAAAATTACGACAAATACTGCTAAATAAAATAATCATAATCACTGAAAAGACACTTCAAATTTAAAGGCTCATGTTTTACATACTTTTAACCTTCTTCTCAATGATCTTTTCTTCTTCAACCTAACCACATCATTCTCAAAATTTCATTCCTTTGTTTTCCTGTGTCACAAAACGCAGTCAATAAGAGTGTAGTAACATCTTAAATAGTACATCAGATACTGCTACATAAATAGATGAGTTCAAATAAACACTCAATAAGAGCATACTTATATCTTGAAATAACTAGTGAACAATTACGACGGTTACTGCTAAATAACTAGTGGAGATTCTACCATAAGAAATAAATAACTTTACAAGTATCTAATATACATTCACGTAAGATAATATCCATAATAACAATTACAAACTAATACAATATATTAGAAAATCATCGTGAATCAACGACAAGCCACTTTAGCATATAGTTAAGGTAGGGACAAAGAAAACGTGTAACCAAACGGAAAAAAAGAGATGAACCCCTTTCGATAATGCAAGTAAATTCAATAGACATGTATCGCCTTCAGTTTCAAACAATGATGGCAGACCACAGATGTCAAACTTAACTATCAGGTCAGTCCGTGTTGAACACTTTCTTAAGGTACTACTTTATCAGTAGCAACCATATAACCTAATCAAAGAAATCAACAGCTTGTAACGTAGCTAATAAAATACTGAGGTAAGTTGAAACGGTAAATTAGTACCTGCATCCGGCCTTGGCCCGCTAGACGAATAAAAACTCCACTCTCGAGAATTGTGATCCTTTTGCTTTTTCTTCCTCCTACTCACAGATGACTCCTCCTCACTACTCTCAGTAGGACGCTCTCCTGTGTCATAAAACACACTCAATAAGAGCATACTTATATCTTGAAATAACTAGTAAAAAATTACGACAAATACTGCTAAATAAAATAATCATAATCACTGAAAAGACACTTCAAATTTAAAGGCTCATGTTTTACATACTTTTAACCTTCTTCTCAATGATCTTTTTCTTCTTCTTCCTACCCACATCATTCTCAAAAATTTCATTCCTTTGTTTTCCTGTGTCACAAAACACAGTCAATAAGAGTGTAGTAACATCTTAAAAAGTACATCAGATACTGCTACATAAATAGATGAGTTCAAATAAAACACTCCCTTAAGAGCATACTTATATCTTGAAATAACTAGCGAACAATTACGACGGTTACTGCTAAATAAAATCAGCCCTTAGTGGAGATTCTACCATAAGAAATAAATAACTTTACAAGTATCTAATATACATTCACGTCGTAAGATAATATCCATAATAACAATTACAAACTAATACAATAAATTAGAAAATCATCGTGAATCAACGACAAGCCACTTTAGCATATAGTTTAGGTAGGGACAAGGAAAAACGTGTAACCAAACGGAAAAAAAGAGATGAACCCCTTTCGATAATGCAAGTAAATTCAATAGACATGTATCGCCTTCAGTTTCAAACAATGATGGCAGACCACAGATGTCAAACTTAACTATCAGGTCAGTCCGTGTTGAACACTTTTTTAAGGTACTACTTTATCAGTGGCAATCATATAACCTAATCAAAGAAATCAACAGCTTGTAACGTAGCTAATAAAATACTGAGGTAAGTTGAAACGGTAAATTAGTACCTGCATCCGCCTTGGCCGCTAGACGAATAAAAACTCCACTCTCGAGAATTGTGATCCTTTGCTTTTTCTTCCTCCTACTCACAGATGACTCCTCCTCACTACTCTCAGTAGGACGCCTCCTGTGTCATAAAACACACTCAATAAGAGCATACTTATATCTTGAAATAACTAGTAAAAAATTACGACAAATACTGCTAAATAAAATAATCATAATCACTGAAAAGACACTTCAAATTTAAAGGCTCATGTTTTACATACTTTTAACCTTCTTCTCAATGATCTTTTTCTTCTTCAACCTAACCACATCATTCTCAAAAATTTCATTCCTTTGTTTTCCTGTGTCACAAAACGCAGTCAATAAGAGTGTAGTAACATCTTAAATAGTACATCAGATACTGCTACATAAATAGATGAGTTCAAATAAAACACTCCCTTAAGAGCATACTTATATCTTGAAATAACTAGTGAACAATTACGACGGTTACTGCTAAATAAAATCAGCCCTTAGTGGAGATTCTACCATAAGAAATAAATAACTTTACAAGTATCTAATATACATTCACGTCGTAAGATAATATCCATAATAACAATTACAAACTAGTACAATATATTAGAAAATCATCGTGAATCAACGACAAGCCACTTTAGCATATAGTTTAGGTAGGGACAAGGAAAAACGTGTAACCAAACGGAAAAAAAGAGATGAACCCCTTTCGATAATGCAAGTAAATTCAATAGACATGTATCGCCTTCAGTTTCAAACAATGATGGCAGACCACAGATGTCAAACTTAACTATCAGGTCAGTCCGTGTTGAACACTTTTTAAGGTACTACTTTATCAGTAGCAATCATATAACCTAATCAAAGAAATCAACAGCTTGTAACGTAGCTAATAAAATACTGAGGTAAGTTGAAACGGTAAATTAGTACCTGCATCAGGCCTTGGCCCGCTAGACGAATAAAACTCACTCTCGAGAATTGTGATCCTTTGCTTTTCTTCCTCCTACTCACAGATGACTCCTCCTCACTACTCTCAGTAGGACGCCTCCTGTGTCATAAAACACACTCAATAAGAGCATACTTATATCTTGAAATAACTAGTAAAAATTACGACAAATACTGCTAAATAAAATAATCATAATCACTGAAAAGACACTTCAAATTTAAAGGCTCATGTTTTACATACTTTTAACCTTCTTCTCAATGATCTTTTTCTTCTTCTTCCTAACTACATCATTCTCAAAAATTTCATTCCTTTGTTTTTTTCTTTGCCGGGAGCTCTCTTTACCAGAAGGTTTCTTCCTATGCATAACAGGATCAATCATTTGGGTTGGCATAATAGCATCTATAATAACTTCTGATGGAAATCGATCAATCTCGATGCCGCCACGGAAATCCGGTGTAATCACAATTAATCCTGGAACCTGAAACAATAAAATAAAAGATTGGTAAAGATATGAATGTGAATTACCATAGATTTAAAAAGATACAAATAGCCAAAAAAACCTACACTCGCATAGTATTCTCTGGCTTTTACTGAGCTCGTGCATACCACTATCTTACGGCTAGGGTAGCCATCGACAAACTCTTTCATGCAGAGACTGGGATGAACCTGGACGGCGTGATTACATTGTTGAATGGTTGCATTTGAACGCCATACATTTTTGGTGATACACCTAAAAGTTATCAATTAAAAAAGAGGGAATTGCTAATATATCTTTACATAAACTTATATTTGCATAGATGTCCAACCAAAACTAATAATTCGGTATATATCTTTCCAAAGACTTGAAATAGTCATATATATATATAAATATCCACTATAACCTTTTTGTTAAAATATACACAACCAATCATTAAATTCTCTCAACTTGCATCTTCCCAACAACTCTAAACTCAAACATTGGAAAATCAATCAGCCATAACAGTTAATTTCTTCATTAATCAGTTGCTTTGATGCACACAAATAAAATTCTTGTTTATAAATGACCAATCGATTGCCCATGTCTAATTCTAATTGTTTCCAACCCAAACCTTATGCAAATTGAAACTTATACGATCTATACTAGGATGTTCCATATGTTATGTAAAACAAAACAGGCTGCTAATGTGATTGTAAAACAAAACATGAAATATACGATCTATACTAGGATGTTCCATATGTTATGTTTAAACAGAAAGTACGAATACTAAAGAAGCATATATGTTTTGTCATTCGATGTTTAAGATGATAAAGGTAAAAGAGAAATGATAAAAACATAGGGTAGAATGGACATTTTATATATTTAAAATGCAATTTTCAAGTATTTTAAAGTTTTAATACATATAAAATATAATAATTTGGATATATATGATACATTCAAGTCTTTGGAAGAATATATATGAAATTATGTATACAGAATTATTTTTAAAAAAGCTAGATAAATAAAAGTATCGACTTACGGTGTCGAAACGAGCTTGACTGTACCGCCAAGAAGATTCTCCAACTCCAGCTCCAACTCAATAGAAGGGCCTTTTTTCATGCCTTGTATGTAATCTACAAACTCTGGATCACAAATGGTAGTGAATGGCGATTTGTAGCCAAAGATTCTTCTATATTCATCCTATATTCATAAAAAAAATAATGAGAAAGTTACAGTTAGCAACAAAATTTCATTCAAACCGAAACTGAACAAATAAGTGCAATACAATACATAACAGAATA
The DNA here is from genome assembly GCA_022545495.1 of Chrysanthemum lavandulifolium. Lineage (NCBI taxonomy): Eukaryota > Viridiplantae > Streptophyta > Magnoliopsida > Asterales > Asteraceae > Chrysanthemum > Chrysanthemum lavandulifolium. The sequence continues at coordinate 41,131,302 of CM040241.1, read as the reverse complement.
TAACACTACTGAACAAATATAAAACAACCCAATCAGTTTATTTTTACAAAAAAGAACTCCAAAACATACACAAAAGCATTACTCGGTGGTTAAGTATATACCATAATACGTATCTCTTTTGGGACCCGGGACCCTAGCTGTTGGAGCGGATTTGCAACATTGAAAATCATTATGCCACCACGGCGTTCTGAATCTGGTGCTACTACAACTCTGCCAGGATACTGAAACAATAAAAAAAGGGTAAGTAAAGATTAAGATAAAATAACCATAATAAAGTAAAAAAAAAGGAAAAAAACTACCTTGGAATGCAGAGTGGTATCATTCATGGTGCAAACCACCAGCCGGTGACTCGGATAAGCTCTCGCAAACAGCTTAAAGCACAAGACCCCCGAAGGATCATAGTCTTCATAGCCATGTTCACAAGGTCTTATTTCGGCCTGCTGGTGGTGACCACCCTCTCCTAAATATAGAGATTTGATCGCACGATTTATGCAATGGGTGGTAAGAACATGCACTTCATCACCAAGAAGCCGTTTCAATACAGATTTTACAGTATTACCATTGTTCTGGTCTTGCACATGCCGCACAAATTCAGCTTCACATAATGCATGATATGGTGCGGTGTAGCCATACCTTCTTTTAAAATCATCCTATATTCGAAAAGAAACATAAATGAGTTGCAATAGCAGACATACATGACCCTTTTTTAAACCCTTTGACTGATACAATTTAAAGTACAATCTATTGTCCACCAACTACCAAACAAACTTGAAACAGATTTAGATTAGGTTTCCAAATATCGTTAAAAACCACTTTTAAAACTGAAATGACTTATACCACATTTAAAACTGAAATGACTTATTAAGATGCGATTAACAGTAATAAACAAATAGCATTACACATTTGTACTTAAACAACAACAACAGATGATTAAAGACAGCAAGAAATATAAAATCATGATGCTAAGCATCGCGTCAAAACCAAACTTAAAACTGATTCTGTAGAAAACACGAAGCGACTCAGTTTTTATCACGATATGTATAGTAATCAGATGACATAAAACAGTAATAAACAATCGCATTGAGATGCATTTAACAGTAACACATATAAACAAACACTGGTCAAACTATTTAGACTTTAAAACAAACTATCATATAAACTAATTTTCAATAAAAGAATGAAAAACACGGATTCGCTTAATTTTTTTTTAAGAGTTTAACAAGCACAAGCAGCAAACATCACGGCTACTTTAACTAAATTTGAAACAAGTAGATAACTACATACACACCATCATATAAACTATAATTTTAAGTTTTTAACCAACACCTTGAATAAAAACAAAAGAGAACAGTATAGTAATCTAACTATGACAGGATACCACAATAATCATAAAAACAAAATCAGCTGACATACAACAGTAATAAACAATCGCATCGAGATGCATTTAACAGTAACACATATAAACAAACACTGGTTAGACTATTTAGACTTTAAAACAAACTATCATATAAACTAATTTTCAATAAAAGAATGAAAAACACTGATTCACATAATAAGCACAAGTAGCAAATAAGAGAAATGTAAATAAGCAGATCGTTAGTATACCATTATCTCCAGAGTAGTGATCTCAGATTCGGATGAAGCGGCGGCCATGTTTAAATCAAACCCTAGAATCTCTCTCTATCTGTGTTTTGTGTGTGTGTTTTTGCGTGAGTGTGTGAGACTTGTTATATAACTGTCTGATGGGCTAATTTGTTGGGCTCATCTTTCATTTCGGACAACTATGAGAGATTGGCTGTTGTAAAAGTAAAAAACAAAGGGAATTGATATGTACACATGTAATTTTACTTTGCACACATAAAATTACATGGGGTATTGTTTGTCTTATTCATTGATTCAATGTGTGCATAGTAAAATACTATGTGTACATATCATTACCCAAAAACAAAATGGTAAATAAACCTTGTTTTTACAAAAAAATTAAAAAAAAAAAAAAAAAAAAAAAAAAAAAGTAGGTAGGCGGTCAGATGATCTTACCCAGAAAGAATCAGCTAACTTGATAAGAAGATCCCACATCGGATAACTATGAGATTGGTTGATGGTTTATAAAGGCTATCAAACCGATGATGCTGCTTTTATATAAACCATCAAACAATATCATACTTGGGCGATGTGCGATATGCTCTCTTCTTCTTCTTCTTCTTCATATAAATATATATGATGAGAGAGATGGTACTAGTAGTTTATATAAACCATCACACAATCCTATACTTGGGCGATGTGGGAAGATAATAATAACAAGGTTTGCTGCTGCTGGGGGGTTATATAAACTCATCGTTCAAGAGATTATCTTCAAGATATGAGATATAAGAAGGTCGGTTTGGTGTTAGATCTGTGTTGTGTGTGTGTGTGGCTGCGAATGATGTGGTTTAGGGTTATATAATTGCTAGATACTATTAGGGTTATAAGTCTATTGGGCTGCTTTTTCTATTCGCCCAAATATTTTTCCTGTACACTCAATAGTTATTCAAAACTTGGATCAACAACCCACATCGGTACAAGACTAAACAATATGCTTATTTTTATATTGTCAATTAAATGGTTTAATCTAAAGTATCCTCCTTTAGCCATAAATCACTTCATTTCATGCATCATGGAACATATAAATTTTTTCTTCATTTTTTTCAACCTTTATATAAGTTTAAGTTAATGATACTTAACTATTTCGGACATTTACCCGTTTTTCTGCCCTAATCAAATGAATAGAGAATATATGAAAATTGTAAGTCGCGAGTTATAAGTTTAAGTTAATGATACTTAACTATTTCGGACATTTACCCGCTTTTTCGGTTCCTAATCAAATGAATAGAGAATATATGAAAATTGTAAGTCGCGCATATCAAACATTCACCGATCACATCATTTGATTAAACTACAACGTGCATATATAAGTTTTACTTAATACCCAACTATTTAGGACATTGGTTATTTTTTACATAATTACCGGACATTCGGTTCCTAATAAAATGAATAAAGAATGTATGAATTTTAGTGAAAAGATTACCCACCACCGTAAAAGTTTCTTGAAGAAATCTGACGGATATCAACTCGTGTGTCGATATCAATCCAAAAGTCTAAAACTAACCCATATGGACTGTTATTGAGTGAGCGGTTTGTGATTGTCGGTATATTAGTGAGTATTATAAAGTGTATACGTCTCTAGAAAAGGAATTTGCAAAGTTTGTATTTTAAAACACACAACCAAACATCCCGCACATGACGCTGGTATAATTAGTGCAATGTTTAAAATCATATATTTGCGTTACACTCATGCGACACCGTGTAAGCGTAGCTAAGATGGTTCATGGACTTGAAGCGTTATGCATAATATGAACACATGAAAGAAGACTGAAAACACGTTTTAATCACCATAACATAATCGCCACCTCCTTCATTGTATAGTAGTAACTCGAGCAAGATGCATAATATGAACACATGAGTCGCAAATAGGCACTGGACCTAACCATTGACGGAACCGTAAAATAGGATGTGGGGCAACTTTTTTTTTTTTTCTTTTTTTTTTTACAATAGCAACAAAATACGGAAAAAAAAAAGATTGTAATGACAAATCGAGTATTTTTACTTAGAGATGAAGGATTTATAAGACTTTATAATGTTGAATGTTGGGTTTTAGTATGTGGATGGGGGACAATTTGAGTTTTGGGTGGGGATCACTTTCGAAAAAAGGTCAAAATTTTTAAAAAATTACACTAAAATCTAAACTTTTTCGGCTAGCCATGGGGGGCACCGGCCCCCCATAGTTATATAAGTTTAAGTTAATGATACTTAACTATTTCGGACATTTACCCGTTTTTCGGTTCCTAATCAAATGAATAGAGAATATATGAAAATTGTAAGTCGCGATATCAAACATTCACCGATCACATCATTTGATTAAACTACAACGTGCATATATAAGTTTTACTTAATACCCAACTATTTAGGACATTGGTTATTTTTTACATAATTACCGGACATTCGGTTCCTAATAAAATGAATAAAGAATGTATGAATTTTAGTGAAAAGATTACCCACCACCGAAGAAAGTTCTTCAAGAAATACGACGGATATCAACCCGTGTCTGATATCAATCCAAAAAGTCTAAAAACTAACCCATATGGACCTGTTATTGAGTGAGCGGTTTGTGATTGTCAGCTATATTAGTGAGTATTATAAAGTGTATACGTCTCTAGAAAAGGAATTTGCAAAGTTTGTATTTTAAAACACACAACCAAACATCCCAGACATGACGCCTGGTATAATTAGTGCAATGTTTAAAACTGTTATTTGCGTTACACTCATGCGACACCGTGTAAGCGTAGCTAAGATGGTTCATGGACTTGAGCGGATGCATAATATGAACACATGAAAGAAGACTCGAAAACACGTTTTAATCACCATAACATAATCGCCACCTCCTTCATTGTATAGTAGTAACCCGAGGCGGTATGCATAATATGAACACATGAGTCGCAAATAGGCACTGGACCTAACCATTGATGGAACCGTAAAATAGGATGTGGGGCAACTTTTTTTTTTTTTTTTTTTTTTTACAATAGCAACAAAATACTGGAAAAAAAACTAAGATTGTAATGACAAATCGAGTATTTTTACTTAGAGATGAAGGATTTATAAGACTTTATAATGTTGAATGTTGGGTTTTAGTATGTGGATGGGGACAATTTGAGTTTTGGGTGGGGATCACTTTCGAAAAAGGTCAAAATTTTAAAAAATTACACTAAAATCTAAACTTTTTCTTAGCCAGTGGGGCACCGGCCCCATAGTTACTGACATAAGTCCATCCATGGACGTAACGTATACTCCATGTCATCCTCTTTGGTTTGTTCCTAGCGGGAACAAAGAGTGGTTGGTTTCTCTTAGTTGCGAAAAAACACTAGCACTCTCAGGCCTATAAATAATAATAATAACGAGCAGGTGAACCAGTGCGTTACTGTGGTAATGTCGTGTTGATGGGTTGTTGGTAAGCAGGCAAAATATTGTTCTGCAAATGCTTCATATATCAAATTCCATTAAAGGAATAAACTTACAACATCAGTACCAATACATGCCTTGTACAGTTTCTCGCCAACGTATGAAAAAGTGACATACACCTATATATAAGGTTAAGTTAAATGCTTCAATGTAAAGTTTCCTTTAGCCATAAATCACTTCATTTCATGCATCATGATGGAATATATCATTTTTTTCTTCATTTTTTACAACCTTTATATAAGGTTAAGTTAATACCTACCTATTTCTTTAGGACATTTACCGGTTTTTCGGTTCCTAATCAAATGAATACAGAATATATGAAAATTGTAAGTCATTCACCGATCACATCATTTGATTAAACTGCAACGTGCGTATATAACTTTTAGTTAATACCCAACTATTATGGACATTGGTTATTTTTTTACATAATTACCGGTCATTCGGTTCCTAATTAAATGAATACATAATGTATCAACTTTAGTGAAAAGATTACCCACCACCAGTAAAGACGGAGAAATACGACGGAAGCTGCAGCGGTGACTGACACGTGTTTTTCGATCACTTTTTTGACGGGATTGAAAGGTAAATGGTGTATGTATCTTTCTCTGAAATCTTCATTTTATAAGTAAATAAACTGTGACATGTTTGACTTATTAATCATCTTGTCAAACTCTAAAACTTATCGATATCAACCCGCGTCTGATATCAATCTAAAAAGTCTAAAAACTAACCCCAAATGGACCTGTTATTGAGTGACCGGTTTGTGATTGCCAGCTATATTAGTATAACCATATCACACTAACACTCCCACAAACCTTTTCAAAACTTGATTGTGAAAGTCAGTTTGGTATTAATTTTGCAAAGGGAAAACCATGTATGATATATAATGGTGTAATCTATATATTCATGCAAGTTGACAATAGTATCATGTATCTTTTGTCCCATATACGATAGAGAAAGAAAAGTTTTCCTGTTAATATAAGATATATAATGGTGTAACCTATTCCAGCTAGGGTTGAGCATCGGTCATGAACCGACCCGAACCGATAAAACCGAAAACCGAAAATAATAAAAAAAAAACCTAAATCGAAACCAAGCCGAATATGGTCGGTTCGGTTCGGTTTTATGTCGGGTTCGTCGATTCGGTTCGGTTTATGCGTGTTTTATCTGTTTTGGTCGGATGAACCAACCAACCCGACTGAAACCGAATCGTAAAACCAAAACCGAACCGAAAGATTGTCGGGTCGGTTTGGTTTTGCCTGATTCGGTCGATTTTGTCGGTCCGGTTCGATTTTGAACCTTCCACGCTTTGACCTAATTCCAAAGTTGACGAGATACTATCATGTATCTACTCATGTCTACTTTTTGTATATGTACATAGATAATATATACATACATATTAAGCAAATATTCATACAAATTGTATACTTTTTTACTTTGTTCTTAGTTTCTTATTGTTGTAAGACTTTGTTCCAATTTTGGATTTGATGCAATACTTTGTTCTCGATTTCTTGCATAACTCATAAGCAATGTATATGTTAGTGTTTGACAATATACCTTTAAAGATGATATAACCAAAGGAGTAGTTTAAATCGAGTTAGGCTAAGGTCAAAATATTTACGCATGATAAATATACATGCCTTTTATACATATAAACACAATTTTTTATATAATAAAACAAAACCCCTAGTGGGAATTTTTCATTTCAAAAAAATCAAACCATACCTTATTTGGTAATAATTGAATTATTGTTATTTTTTTTTAAAGGATTTTGAATTAAAAAAAATAAATATTTCTTTATTTGTACAAAAAAATCTATAAAAATCGTTTCTATACTCGAATTCAGAAAAATATAAAAAATACGCATGTACTGACGGGTTATTTTCTCATAGTTATGGATCAGATTGCAAAATAAAAAGAAAAAAAAAAAAAAAACGCAACTCTAAATTAACTCATTGGTTCCTTCTCATACCCTAAATCAACCTATTAAACATAAACGACCTTGATCAACACTGGATTGAGACATGGTAATTGCCATACTCTGTTTCCATAACACAAGATGATGAAGATGGTATCGTTTTTTTATAATGAAGATGTGTAAAGTGTTGATTTGATATGTTAGTATTTTAACTGTTGTTCATATGTATAATCGGGTTATTATATTTAAAACGTAAGAACAAGTGAGATTAGGTTTAATTTAATTTAATTTTATTGTATTACGTTTAAATTTTGTGTATTATTAGGATAATAAATATTACCCATAATTAAATGACTAGAATGTGATATAGTGTTTGGATTTGTTAGTTTTTTTAATTTTTGTTATGTTGATTGTGTCGTGATTTTCATAAGGAGATAATGATGATTATATGTATGCTTTTGATCAAGTTGAGTTCTTGGTTAATGATCGATTAAATATTACCTATGATTAAACTTTAGAACATTTAGGTGGTGTTTGCTTTCAAGTATGGTAATATGTATAAGTAATTGAAAGGCATGAGAATGCAGTAGCATAAAATGAATTAAACATTGCATACATATGATAAGATTTGAAAACTATATGAAAGAAAATATTGTCATAAACATAGAAAACATGCACACTGGAGTACCTCTTTAGAGTAAATACAAATCCATATTTAGTAGATTTAACTTTGAGGACAATTAGAAGCTGCACTAATTAATAAAGTAGTGCATTATTTACAAATTTGTTCTGGCTTTATTTACTATTATAAAGCCAATCGATGAAAACTATAGAGGAATCTTAGTCAAAAACAAGAATTACTCTTTGGAGTTGGATTGCTTCTAAATTCTAAATTATGTTTGACCCAACTCAGGTATAAGTAAATGATCGTAAATTACCACCTCTATCATAAGATTTTAGACATCACACAGGAAGATATAAACATCAAATGGCATTAAGCATGTTAAAAGTGTAACATTGATGTTTTCTTCCATAATCTCACTTTTACATCATAAATTGGTAAAAAGTTTTTATTATTATTATTATTATTATTATTATTATTATTATTTTGTATATTGCGGTCTAATTGTTAGTCAAGATGATGTTTTGGTTTGACACATGCAAGCATTGTTCATAATTGGCGTGAGCCTCCTCATATTACCAACAGTTTATGCGTTGAAGCCCCAACATTTCATACTTACATGCTTGCACGTTAATTGATCGGCCTACTGCTCAACTAATGCTGGGGCTCACCCTTCCTTCACACTATAACAAGTCGCAATTGTAATCTTCCATGGCAAAATATGGGTAAGTAAATATATTGAAAATAGTTTTAGCTCATTGATTATTTCACTTAAACCATGTGAAGTGGTAACCGAATAAATATTGTGAAATACAATAGAGTGGTATGATGATAAGCCGAGATGGAAAATGGACGCCGAACTCTTTTAGTTGTACTAAAGATGACTCATTTGAGGCTTCACATAACATGCCGTATAGATGGGCATTGTGAATGGGCGGTTTTGTTGTATTCCGAAAAGAATTAAGTAGATTGGCATAGTTGAAGGAAAAATCATAACCAAGTAGACAGTTTTATTCTTAATTTAGTCAATGAATTATATATCCGCAATCGGGTCAAAGTAGTATTTGTTTATTTAACTACGAAATACATAATATGTCCGATGCATTTTGTGGTTCTCTTTATGCATTTTAAGCTTCTTTGTTGCGAACGCTTTCTTGGCACAACCTCATTAATTCATACTTTCCCAACAAAAGCAAAACACCTTTGACTTAGTTAATGAGATAGGGATGTTTGGTAATGCTTACAAAACGGTTTATACGAATGCAGGAAACAAGGTGTTGTTTCTCTCACACAAAGCATAATAATCATAAGTCGTTATTTGGGTGCTTGGCAATTCTTCTTATTTAATTTTTTTGATTGGGCTAATAGCTCTAAATAATATATGAGAAACCTATATGTGATATTTAAATTAAAATACAATGAAATCACCAAAAGTTCAAGAAGTATATTATCCTCGATATCATTCGGTTCTAAAATTATCATCACAAATAAAAATTTTCTCACGCTACAAATTATTAAATATCAAGTTCATCTGTTTAGATTTCTATCGTATTCTTTTATGCTCTTATTTTTAAAGATGCAAAATTTATGTGGTTTACATGATTCTCTAAGTGTTTATATACGGTGGAATTTTGGTTATTGAGAAGATGTAAACTCTACTCATCTATTTGGATATCGAACTATCTAATGTTGTTCAATTTGGTGTGGCTAAAAGGTTGATAGTATAAATTTTTGAAGAAATTGGAGGGTTTGTGTACGGAAAATACACTTTTGGTGACTTTTGAACCGTTTCTTTTAAAGATGCTTTTTAAAATATTTTACTCTCGACACCCATTAGAGATCATGCATTCTTAAACCGACTAATTTATAAGCTCCAGTTTTACACATTTATAATTAAATGAAATCGGAACCATTATGAATCTTCCGTGCAAAGTTTTAAATTTTATTATGATAAATGATTCTTATTTTAGGAGTTTGACATGCTTTTTGAAGACTTGTGAAGAGTTGACGGGTTGTATCTAAAGATGCTCGCCTCGGATATTCCAACTTTGTTCGCTTGATGTGATTCCTTTCTCGAGTTAGACATCCACCAATAGTTCATGGTGCCATTACGTCTTGCCCGGAAATTATTAGTTGGGTTATGGAAGTCTAGAGATGTATCCGTGTCAAGGGTGAACCTGAAATTGACACTCAGAAAGTAGAACCTGAGAGCAATAAGCTAGGTGACCTGGCCAGAAACACGATCTACTGCTGAAAAGATGATGGTAAGTATCTACTGCACCTCATATTAGTGTTATAAACTTCACTTTTACAATTCAATGAAACGTGACTGATGCTCCTCAAATGTGTCTTATTAGTTTTATCAACGCGAGAAGCAGGTGGGCAAACCAGCAAGTGATGAGATGTAGAAAGAAGACGTTTTAAAAAAGTTCATGTTTGAGGGAAATATCTCCTTCTAATACAAACAATTCTAGAGGTCGCAACATGAGTGGGTTGGCTAGGCTTTAGTTCCATTACTAAGTCAAACAGGACGGTTTAGTCTCTAATTTTTTGGTGTGTTTAAAAGTAATTTGACTACAATAACTACGTTAGCATTAAGAATTAAGATGCACTTTTGGCGACTTTTAACCCATTTGAATCTCATGACTTGCTAGGATTTTACCCAAATCGACTAATCAATGTGTTAATTTCAAAGAAATTGTTACCTCTTGCAATTACCGAAAATTTGAATTAGTCGCTATGGTTTCGATTCCAAAATTTAAATTTATGCAAGACACGAAATGGACTTCTCAAGGCGAGATCAAACTAATAAGGTTCTACTCAGCTGAAGATACGTTTTTGCCTTGGTTATGCAATTGCTTTAGGAGAAAGATGCAGTTGGATTTTGGAAGTTTTATAATCTAGAAACGTTCTTTTTGGAAATATGTCTATAAAAACTTTGTTATGCTTCCTGAATATTCGCTTTTTTAATCAATAATAATCTTCAAATCAAAATTTTAGAAAAAACCCCGTGCGTGCACGGGTGTTATAACTAGTCTAAATAATAGTAACTTGATCAGTTATAACTTTTTCTTGGGTTGTTCTTTTATACTTTAGCCAATTCATACATCTCTCGATCCTTTAATCATTGCTTGTAATAATCTTACGTACTAGTAACTCTAGAAAGATAAACTAAACTGTATATTCTTATACCAAAATTTATTGATATTTTATTTTTGGATGAATTGTTATGTGTGATCTCATACATAGAGGATATCCAACTTCATTTGCCTTGTCAGTAAGTAACAATGTTCGATTGTCGTATCAAATTTCTATAAAAGCTTTTGTATGGCTTTACTTTCGTAAAACTATCAGTTAATTTATGGCAGTATTAAAAAAATGTGCATGTTACTAATATAGGTTCTCAATCTGTTTGTTCTATACACCTTCCTACGATTAATAATATTGAACCGAGAAAATAAAAACTAATTATTTACCTTTTGTCCCTCTTAAACGTTTTCAAAAATTTGTTGTCAAACATGACGTTTATGCTATAACAACAAAAGATGTTCTCACCCTTTGGTGTTTTTTAACATTAAACAAATTGTCTTTTTATGTAGTAAGTAACTAGAGTAAATATATGTAATTAATGACACTAAAAGCAACAACACAAAGGACTAATCAACCAAAATATCACAATGAGAATCAATCTCAACCAAACAATGAATCAACCGAAGATACCACTACTATTCAGATGCACATATTTTATCTAAATTATATAAGTTCTATTAGAGTCTTGAATATAACAAAATACGAGAGTGTTATATCCCACATTTATTGTGTTTTTTAGGCAACATTTATTCAAAACTTGAATAAAGTGTTATAACCCACATAGGTGGAAGACCAAAACGTGTGCTTAGTTTTATACTTTAGAGTAAATAGCATACGTATCTTGATATTAGTATCATATAGTCGCATATGACCTTAAAGGGTGGCATATTTATATTTGATGTCCGATATTGTCATTTATGGCTAATTCATACAATTTTTTTTAACATTTTTCAATCTTTGATATACGTTTTCTGATAGGGTTAAGTCTATTTATTGAAAACGTATTATCTCTAAAATACACATCTAGTAAACCAGCTTGTTTTATTACCAATATAGTCATTAAAACTTTCAAATTGTGAATGATATCGGAAATTTTCATCACATTCACTTGCATCGTTTGCCCTTTTTACTAATGGTCGTTAGTATATAACATAAAGTTTGGTTTTCTTACATTTTCGTCAGTCCTTTACACGTTTTTGCACGTTTTTGCTCGTTGTTGCACCTTTTCGGCCGTTTTTACACGTTTTCGTCCGTTTTTGCACGCTTTCGTCCGGTTTTGCACGTTTCGTCTGTTTTTGCACGTTTTTGTCCGTTTTTACACATTTTCATCCGTTTTTTCACGTTTCCGTTCGTTTTTAAATGTTTTCATCCGTTTTTACACATTTTCGTTCATTTTTACAAACAAATGTGGAATAAGGCGGCGTGACGGCCTGACCAAGCCTCAAGCCTTTGCAAGCCTTTAAGAATCATGCTTTGAAACGTCTCACTATTCTTCAATCATTACTTATGATAACCTATTCTAGCTTATAATTGGCATTGGTATAAAAAAGTTATTTATTTATTTTAATTTTTTAGAATGGCAATTTTTTTCACACATTTACCATCTATCTCACAATATATCTCACAAATACCTCCAGTGAGGCTTGAAGCCACAACCTCTATGTTGGTGGGCAACTCACATACCACTATATCAAAGCCTTTCAGTAATGCTCATCGAAATTATACGATATAGTTTCAAGCTTCGGGATAAATTCTCGTGCCACTAAGTAACTTTGTTTGATTTTGACATAAAATTTATAATAGCTTCATAAAATTAAAAATAAAATAAAAAACATACTCGGCATTTAAAGAACACAAACGACTTTGGTATAGTGGTGTGTGATTGGCTTTTTAATCAAAAGGATGTAGGTTTAAATCTCGTTAGAGTCATTTGTGAAACATTTTGTGTAAGATAGATGATATAAACGTGTAAAAAGCTACCGTTAAGAAAAAGGTGAAGGAGTTTTTCTTTTAAAATTGCCAAAAAAGTTAAGAACTTATGTGAAATGCAAATTACGAGTATGGAAATCCGTTTTTTTTTCCTTCAACTTTATTTGAAACTCGATACTAACACCAATACTAGGCTTATCTTATTCAAGCAATATACACCATTGTATATAACTAAGCAAAGCTTATTTTCTTTACTCGATGTGGGACTACGGTTTACTCGACGGTCAAGACACACTATGAAAAAATGAATATTCAAAACCGAAGAAGCCAGCGACTTTGTTCCACCATTTTGATTAACACCAAGGACGGGAACTTTGTATTATAATTTACTAGCAGGGTACCCGGGCGATGCAGCGACGGGTACCCTGTGACTATATTTTCTGACAATCTAATATTATGCGGCCATACTTTTATTAAAAAATTAAATTACAAATAACAATAACTTTAGTTATGACAATTGAAATAATTCATCTCTTGTTAACCGAAGCTACCACAAACAAAATTTTGATTCTTTCCTTCAGCACAATCACCCTTCGTCAATTTTGGAGCCGACCGACCTAGTTCGACCCTCATGTTGCAATGGTGGCGACTTGGTCGGCACAGCGGCGACCGAACCAGTCGACCGACCACTGCGGGCAGCCTAATGGCTTTATTTTTAAATGCTTGGCTTAGTAGTTTGATTATATTGTACATTGTGGTAAATGGTTGTATATTTTCAGCAAGTATCGTAACAAAACTTGTGCGAACAGGCTTCCAATCTTTCACTATTAAAGAAATGTTGGTGAAGATGTGTCACCGATTACTGTGATAAAAACTATCAAAGAAATGAGCACTTGTTAAACTCTAGATTGTATAGACAATAGATTAATGTGCATTTCAGATCAATGACCTTAATGTGTATGCATCGTATGTAATTTGAATACTGATCTGTTTTTACACATTTTCGTTCGGTTTTGCACATTTTCGTCCGGGTTTACACGTTCTCATCTGTTTTTACATGCTTCGTCTGTTTTTTCGTTTGCATTTGATTTTACATGTTTTCATTCGTTTTTGCATGTTTTCATCTGTTTTTGCACAAAAGAAAACATGTAAAGCAGACAAAACCGTGTATAAACAGATCAAAACGTATAAAAACAAACAAAAACGTGCAAAAACGGATGAAAAAGTGTAAAACATATGAAAACGTGTAAACGAATAAAAATGAACGAAAACGTGCAAGAATGAACGACAACGGGTAAAAACGGATCAAAACGTATAAAAATGTACGCAAAACGTAAAAAAACGCATGAAAACGTGTAAAACGGACGAAAACGTGTAAAAACGGATGAAAAAGTTTAGAAGAGGATCAAAACGTGTAAAATAGGACGAAAACGTGTAAAAGCGGATCTAAAATCAAATGAACACGTGTATAAACGGATGAAAACATGTGACGAAAACGTAATAAAACGAACAAAAAAAACGAATGGAAAAAAAAACGTATAAAAACGTACGAATAAATATAAAAACCTATGAAAAAAAACCAATGCTTAGTTAATTAAAAACAACCGTTAATATAAAAGGACCAACTTTGCAAACGTTCGTTGACTAAATGGTTTAACGTTGACGTTATATAAAAGGTTTCAAAGTCGATATAAAATTTGGAAGTACGTGCGACATCATATTGAATGTTTTATTTATAGTTTTGATTGATTAGCCTATAGTCGATCCATTTCAGTAGGATATCAAAACAAATCTTTTAACATTGTTTACACACATGCATTGATAGATGATCTCTATACACATATAGAGAAACAACAAAAAGCTCGATTTAAACAATAGTAAAACATGTATAACACGACTAACACGATTATTACTACTTGCTAAAAAAGCATATATAAACATGCAACATAAATCTCTCTGAACACTTGGGTTATATGATCAAAAGCTACAAACATGACATATACCTTTGCAAATACTTTGCAATCCACAAAATATATTGTATCATACATAAAAAGCCTTTTTAATGAACAAAGTTCCATAACTGCTCACAAGAACAAGACGCGAAAGTGACCTGACCAAATGAAAAGCAAAACTTGCCGCTGGTATTCCAACCTCATCATACAATTTAATCATCACCTTATGCCTGATAAAAGAGAAGAAAAAAAAGATTTTAGAGAGGTGATGGACATTAGGAAAACATACTTGGCTTTTTTATTACAAGCTAAAAGCACAAGAAAAGCCAAATAAGTAAAATGTAATATAAATGTACCATTTGGCAGTCCATAACTTGAATCATTTTTTGACATAAAAAGTTGATAAATCATTCTGAAGTGACTTTGAAAAATGATTTAGAGTACTTGCCTTGTTAGCAATGTTGTTGAAGAGCCAGTTCAACCCGTCGCCAAGTCCTTCACCAGAAGTAGCACAGGTGCTCTGGATGTACCTGTAAAACACAATCAATCAGCTTTACAGTCAAAACCAACATTGGATGCAGTCCTTGTCTTCGAATATAAACTAAGTCAAACTATAACAACTTAGAATTATAAATAATAGTAATCTGCATCAATTATTAGATAAAATAAACACAAGCTACATAATAGGCTTGGTTTAACTTGATCAGAATATGAATATCTCTAAAGGTTCTGGATTAATTTAAAACATTTTATACAAAAAAGGACCATCAAATGAGTCTAACAGGTTACAAACTACAAAGTCATCAAAATGCAAAAAAAACCAAATCATTTTGCCCTCACAAGATTAGATTACAATTGTAAGATATAATAGTTTTAGTAAGCATTTTAACACCTTTAAATATTTCAAAAACTCAATAAAATAGTTTGTCCTCAAAATGAGAAACTAAAAACGACCCATTTTGACCCGAGCCTATATTCAAAGTAAGTCCTGCTCCTGCCCAAAACACAACTGGCTGAGGTCCCGGAATCGGAGCGAACTAGTTCGCCTCGCTAAGGACCAGAGAGAACATCAATTACGAACCAACTCACTTCAACAACATTGTTCTCCCCAATAACTACCAGCAACGAAAACAGGAAATGAACTCTACTAAATGGCCGGTTTGAAAATACTGCACATATCTAAAATACCCTTCACTAGGGAATCCTGGGGACTCAAACAATAATACATTTTTGTAATCGCGAGGTGTAATATTCAATGCAAAACATCTTATAGTGATGCAATAAACAAGACAGCAGAAAAAACATTACCAGCGGTGTTGTCGAAGAGAGTGGAGCACAAGCTTATCAGTAATCTCAGCAGCATTCATTGCATTAGGCAGATCTTGTTTGTTGGCAAACACAAGAAGAACTGCATCTCTTAGCTCATCCTGCAATAAAGTAGGATTTAGAGTATTCTCATAAAAAACAGTACCATGTAAAATCAAATAGAGACTATTTATACTTTGCAACAGATATACAACAGAGAAACAGATATACAACAGCATCAATCTACTTTTCTTCCAAATCAACAAATGTAGCATTGAGCTTTAGATAACATTAACACACGGTGATCAGGTGATCTCATTAACAATTGAAAAACATGGTATAAGATCATCATAATTAGTAAAGTCTAGACACTGTTATCTTGATATAAGGAATGATAAGCTCACGTCACCATAAATATGTTTTGTAAAAGTGAGCTGATCTCACCATAACCACTATTTTTTGATAAAAATTGAACCATATATCTTCTGATTGCAAAGATACAATTGATTATTGCAAAGTTAATTTGACGAAAAGTTTCCAATATTAGTGAAAAAAGAGTTTAAAAGTTTCCAAAATTGAAACTTTTCGGCTTAAAGTATGACATAACAGAATCATATAAGCCGAAAAGTTTAAAAGTTTCAAAATAAGTGACAAAAAGTGACCTTATGAAACAAAAGCCTAAAACCAAATAAGCCATAAGCAGGCTATATAAGCCGAAACAAACACCCCCTAGAATAGGCAGTATAACTGAAGCGGTAAAGGGGATGACACAGACAACTTGAACTAGTCTACATCAAATTTTATTTAATTTCGTATTACAGAAACTATATCCCGTGATTGAATGACATTCATTATCTTTAACAGAAATGGGTTTTGCCGGTAAAAGAGAGGAGTCAAATTTCACCCAGTAATCTTTAACATGCCAAGCGTTAAAAAAGTTTAGAAAGGAAACAGATCAAATGTCACCTAAAGTCCCTTTTTCATGCACAAAGTCTCTATAAACCATTTTATTAAAAAAAAAAAACAGATTATTATAAGAATAGAAAAATGCTTGCAATCTTACTTGGCACAAAAGATACTTATGAAGTATATAATCTAAAGTCAACCCAGCCAACCTATTTTTCGGTAAGTATAAACTCACCATAATTATGCCAACTATAATTTGGTACATTACAAGCCAAGAGCATATAACGCAAGCATGTAAAATGTGGTAAATACAGTATGCATGAAGTCTTTCAAATTTACCTATGCCTTTGATACTAGAAAACAAATACTCGTAATATGTATTCAACATAAAAATTTACCTCGTTCAACATCCTGTGCAACTCACCTCTTGCCTCAACAACTCTATCCCTATCGTTGCTATCAACCACAAAAATAAGACCCTGTGTGTTCTGGGTGTGGTGCCTCCATAGTGGACGGGTCTGCACATATACAATTCATTAATGAACACATGTTACACTACTTGTAGAATCATCGACACCAATGTGTGCATCTTCGAAGTAAATTGTTTTAATAGAAACAAGACGAAGAAGCAATTATACCTTGTCTTGACCCTCATCATCCCAGACAGTGAAGTTGATGTTCTTGTACTCGACAGTCTCCACGTTAAATACTGCATGCATAGAGAAACAAAAATTAAATCTCAAAACACATCTCTGTTTTTGCAAGTTTAAGGGCTATACACGATCATGCACCAGTCACCAATGTTATTGGTAGAAGACCCACAACCTTACCCGCGCAATACAAATGTTATTGACTTCTGTATTCATCACTAAAAACGCATATTACTTGGCTAGGGAAAACTAATACTGAGAACGACGTACCAATGGTAGGAACGGTAGAGACGAACTCGCCGAGCTTGTACAAAATGGTGGTCTTACCAGCTGCTTTGAGACCGACAATCAAAATACGCATATCTTTCTTGGCCAAAAGCCCCATCCTGTGTCTGATGAGAATTCCTACAAACAAAATCAGCCCTTAGTGGAGATTCTACCATAAGAAATAAATAACTTTACAAGTATCTAATATAAATTTACGTCGTAAGATAATATCCATAATAACAATTACAAACTAATACAATATATTAGAAAATCATCGTGAATCAACGACAACAAGCCACTTTAGCATCTAGTTCAGGTAGGGACAGGGGAAAACGTGTAACCAAACGAAAAAAAGAGGTGAACCCCTTTCGGCAACATCAACATAAAATATACTCGATAATGCAAGTAAATTCAATAGACATGTATCGCCTTTAGTTTCAAACAATGATGGCAGACCACAGATGTCAAACTTAACTATCAGGTCAGTCCGTGTTGAACACTTTTTCTCTTTTAAGGTACTACTTTATCTGTAGCAATCATATAACGTAGCTAATAAAATACTGAGGTAAGTTGAAACGGTAAATTAGTACCTGCATCCGGCCTTGGCCCGCTAGACGAATAAAAACCCCCCTCTCGAAAATTGTGATCCTTTTTTTGCTTCTTCCTCCTACTCACAGATGACTCCTCCTCACTACTCTCAGTAGGACGCTCTCCTGTGTCAAAAAACACACTCAATAAGAGCATACTTATATCTTGAAATAACTAGTAAAAAATTACGACAAATACTGCTAAATAAAATATTCATAATGACTGAAAAAACATTTCAAATTTAAAGGCTCATGTTTTACATACTTTTAACCTTCTTCTCAATGATCTTTTTCTTCTTCTTCCTACCAACATCATTCTCAAAAATTTCATTCCTGTGTTTTTCTGTGTCACAAAACGCAATCAATAAGAGTGTAGTAACATCTTAAATAGTACATCAGATACTGCTAAAGAGTTCAAATAAAACACTCGCTTAAGAGCATACTTATATCTTGAAATAACTAGTGAACAATTACGACAGTTACTGCTAAATCAAATCTTCATAATCACTAAAAAGACTCTTTAAATTTAAAGGCCCAAAATTACATACTTTAAGATTAAAAAGTGTGCCATTTAATGAAAGGGTTGAATTAGTCATGATGCAAAAGCAAAACAGCTCCTAAAATACCCGGCACCATCATATTTTAAACCGTTTCAAAACCCTTTCTTTACCCATAATATCCTTGAAGTATGTGGACACGTGGCATAAAACTATGATATCTAGCTTTTTTACTTTAAGATGCAACTGTATTTTGCAAGAACTAGTCTGTACTTTAAGACAAACACTTCTCAAATTTAAAGCTGAGAACTACGTACTTTTGAGTTGCTTGAGCTTCTTCTCAGTCTTCTCCTCGGTCTTCTTTCCTGTGTCACAAAACACACTGAATAAAAGCATGCATAGTATAATCTTGATGCAGCAATTGAGTGCTTGTTTTTGTTTTACACACGTAGAAACTTTGTGCCCGTACTTGCAACATTGTTGCATCTTTTTAGATGCAACTGGGCAAAAAGAATTTGATGCACCCAGGCACAACAATTTAAAATCGATGTCATATTTTAGAACAATTCGATGACAGTGAATAGGTTGAACTAGTTATGATGCAAACGCAAAACAGCTCCTAAAATCACAGCAACATCAATTTTTAAACCGTTTCAAAACCATTTCGATGCCCAAAAATATACCCTTAAAGTATGTGGACACGTGACATATGACTATGGTATCTTATAGTTTTTTTTACCTTAAAATGCTTTGTCACAAAACACACCGAATAAAAGCATACTAATATCTTGCAACAGGGAAGATAAGAAGTAATCCATACTTTTAGTTCGCTTGGCCTTTAGTCTCAACCAAGAGAGCTTCCTAGGCAAAAAGAACCTGCATTTCATTATTATAAAATGTCCGAAACATGCTCAGAATAAAGATGCATGCCTCGTAATTTCATAAACATTTAACCTCTATTGAAGGAAGATAATTAAATTTTCCAGAAGAATACCTTGTTGTTTTTCTTTGCAGAGATCTCTTTTTACCAAAAGGTTTCTTTCTAGAAGCTGCTATAACATATGCATAAAAAAAGTGGACATTCATGCAAATAAAATATATAAATAAATAGGCACAAATATTTTTCCTGTACAAGGGTTATAAGTCTATTGGGCTGCTTTTTCTATTCGCCCAAATATTTTTCCTGTACACTCAATAGTTATTCAAAACTTGGATCAACAACCCACATCGGTACAAGACTAAACAATATGCTTATTTTTATATTGTCAATTAAATGGTTTAATCTAAAGTATCCTCCTTTAGCCATAAATCACTTCATTTCATGCATCATGGAACATATAAATTTTTTCTTCATTTTTTTCAACCTTTATATAAGTTTAAGTTAATGATACTTAACTATTTCGGACATTTACCCGTTTTTCGGTTCCTAATCAAATGAATAGAGAATATATGAAAATTGTAAGTCGCACATATCAAACATTCACCGATCACATCATTTGATTAAACTACAACGTGCAGTTTTAGTTAATACCTAACTATTTAGGACATTGGTTATTTTTTACATAATTACCGGACATTCGGTTCCTAATAAAATGAATAAAGAATGTATGAATTTTAGTGAAAAGATTACCCACCACCAGTAAAGTTTACTGAAGAAATACGACGGATATCAACCCGTGTCTGATATCAATCCAAAAAGTCTAAAAACTAACCCATATGGACCTGTTATTGAGTGAGCGGTTTGTGATTGTCAGCTATATTAGTGAGTATTATAAAGTGTATACGTCTCTAGAAAAGGAATTTGCAAAGTTTGTATTTTAAAACACACAACCAAACATCCCAGACATGACGCCTGGTATAATTAGTGCAATGTTTAAAACTGTTATTTGCGTTACACTCGTACGACACCGTGTAAGCGTAGCTAAGATGGTTCATGGACTTGAGCAGTATGCATAATATGAACACATGAAAGAAGACTCGAAAACACGTTTTAATCACCATAACATAATCGCCACCTCCTTCATTGTATAGTAGTAACCTGAGCAGTATGCATAATATGAACACATGAGCTGCAAATAGGCACTTGGACCTAACCATTGACGGAACCAGAAAATAGGATGTGGGGGGCAACTTTTTTTTTTTTTTTTTTTTTTTTTTTTACAATAGCAACAAAATACGGAAAAAAAAAACTAAGATTGTAATGACAAATCGAGTATTTTTACTTAGAGATGAAGGATTTATAAGACTTTATAATGTTGAATGTTGGGTTTTAGTATGTGGATGGGGGACAATTTGAGTTTTGGGTGGAGATCACTTTCGAAAAAAGGTCAAAATTTTTAAAAATTACACTAAAATCTAAACTTTTTCGTCTAGCCATGGGGGGCACCGGCCCCCCATAGTTACTACATAAGTCCATCCATGGACGTAACGTATACTCCATGTCATCCTCTTTGGTTTGTTCCTAGCCGGGAACAAAGAGTGGTTGGTTTCTCTTAGTTGCGAAAAAACACTAGCGCTCTCAGGCCTATAAATAATAATAATAACGAGCAGGTGAACCAATGCGTTACTGCGGTAATGTCGTGTTGATGGGTTGTTGGTAAGCAGGCAAAATATTGTTCTGCAAATGCTTCATATATCAAATTCCATTAAAGGAATAAACTTACAACATCAGTACCAATGCATGCCTTGTACAGTTTCTCGCCAACGTTGTCACAATTCTCAAATTCCGGCCATTTCTTAAATTAATTATGCATCATATTAGTTCATTCATGGCATTTCATTTCACTTTAATCGCGTAAATTTTTATATTTAATAAACGTTATCGCGTGAGTTATTATTTTGTATATTTAATCCGTTACTTCTAAAAATGATCCCGATATATGTTTATACTTACATTTGGCTTATAAAAACTATATTTTGAGTTTACCTAGTGTTCTAAATTTATTTTGTATATAAATCGTTAAAGTTAACTTATTACGACGTGTTTCTTAAAAATTATACGATAATTTTTATATCACTCAATTTTCACAAGGAATGTATTTTTACAATTTTTATTATCTCATTACATTCTATTTTGAACTATTAAAAAACTTACTTGCACCAAAAATTGCCATTTACTCTACAAGTTAATAATATCTACACTTACTTACACTTTATCTTATAATTATACAAACATATACATATTTATACATTTTAAAAAAAAAATATATATATAAGTGGGAAACCACATCCCCTAAAAACCGTCCACTAGGGGGGTTGACAATAAGGACTTGGTGAAATTTTCCTTGACAAGTTTAGTTTTATACTCCATTCATCTCCATTTTCATTCATTCAATCATATACTTCAAGTCAAGTAAACTTTTTATTTTCCTTCTCTCTTGGTTTATCCTCCATAACCGGTTCATCATCAAGATCTAGCAAGGGATCAAAAATTTTGCAAGATTCAAGCATTAACAATCTAGTGTATACTCTATATGAGGTTTTGAAATAAAAACCAAGAGTATTTAGGCTATCCTTGTTACTTTCACCTCATCAATTTCACTAGTAAGATTGTTTTTATCATTTTTATGTTTCCTTTATCATTTCATATTCATCTTTTCATTTTTGGAGATAGTATGCATGATATGTGATTTATACCATTTTTCATGATTTATTGAGTTATATATACATATTGGTCATCCTATAAATATTCCCATGGTATTCTTTGGTCTTGATGGTGATTAGGAACCCATGACACCCTAAGAAGGTGTATGGTAGGATTAGATTAGCTTTGGAGTTGATTTGAAGGGATTAGAATAGGTTTTGTCCGAGAAAACTATTTTCGATAACTATATATATATGTTCTGTCCTTAATTCAATTTCTGGAAAACCTACTGATGGTACGACATTTTGGCCTTGATATTTAGAAAATATACTTTAAAACGAATCCGTGGCCTTTTGAGCGGATAAAACGGACTTATAACGAAGCCGTGGTGAATTTTTAAAGTTTGACGACGAAACGTAACTTTTTCAGAAAATTCAGCATGCAGTTTTACATTGTTCGGTCAAAACGAGCCTTAAGCTTCACAAATTATTTCGACTTATCAAAAATATATTAGTTTACTTGATACGAAGCTAAGGACATATTATACGTAGAAAGCGGATTTGAAACGACAAATATATGCGCGTTTTATAAACTTGCCGTAACTATTATTTTCTCGAAAACTATATTATTTTTACGATACAAGTATTTTAGTAGTCATAACGTCCATGTTTGCGGTTGTTTTTAACCATGATGTGAAACTTTTGGAACAAAATGTCTTCTAGTAAAATCAAGTTCACCGACCATATTTTTCAAAACAAAAATTTGTTTGTCAAGCGGAGTTATGGTAAATTATTTACGGATGTTCAAACTTGGCGAAACTTATTTTCGCACACAATTAGCCAAAATCACTATCTTTAACCCTTGATATCTTTATGATCGAGACCTTTTGGACGAAAACTCCGAACTGAAACTTCTAAATATCGATACAAACTTTCCAAAACCGTCGAGTTCGTTTCTCTAACGATCGACGACACCATTTTACGACTACTTTTCGAAGCCATTTTGTTACTTTTATAAAAATTCCGGCGACATTGTTTTGCGACGAAAAGTGGTAATTTCACCAAAATCATTATAAAACCATTGTAGGATGACATTTTGACGTAAAAGCGGTAAAGTCATTTTGAAGGGTCTAGACGTCAAAAGAGTATTTTTCGACGATTAGTAATATTTTCAAAACTCGCTAATGGTATAAATAACATACGAAGTGCATGCATAACATTACATTGCAACTCATTGCATATCATATCATTCGTGATAGGTCCGGTTAACACATCACATTATACCTCGGTGTACTCACTTTTGTCATCGCCTCGGTTTATCAAGTGAGTAATCACATCCCCTTTACCGCTTTTACTATATTTTGAAATGAATGCATGAACCATACTTGAATTAAATTGATCCTTACAATTGTGAACTCTTTTGACTTGAATATTTGAACTCGAATCAATCCTTGAACTTATTTACGAAATTATGACTTATTTGAACTTATTGAACCGTCGTGTTATGACCTTGTCCTAAAGTCTCCAATGTTCGAGCATCACTATAAAGTCTCCCATGTTCGAGCATCACTATATAGACACCTTTGTTCGTAGTATATCTTTGGGAAGAGGTACCCAGATATCTTTGGGAAGAGGTACCAGTATATCTTTGGGAAGAGGTACCAGTATATCTTTGGGAAGAGGTACCCAAGATATCTTTGGGAAGAGGTACCAGTATATCTTTGGGAAGAGGTACCCAAGATATCTTTGGGAAGAGGCACCCAACATAACTTTGGGAAGTGGCACCCAACTTAATTTGGCTTCATCGTTAGCATACCTAAATTATTATTATATTCGTGGTACTATA
Organism: Chrysanthemum lavandulifolium; assembly: GCA_022545495.1. Lineage (NCBI taxonomy): Eukaryota > Viridiplantae > Streptophyta > Magnoliopsida > Asterales > Asteraceae > Chrysanthemum > Chrysanthemum lavandulifolium. The sequence goes on along the minus strand of CM040241.1, from coordinate 41,107,099 downwards.
TTGTGAACTATTATGACCGCTTATACTTGACCACTTGACGCGATATATTTTAGTGCAATGGGTTGTGTACACACAGGTTGCAAGTTTTGTATGGGCGGAACTTGGGCCGAGTGGATACACAATGCCTTTGCTTTGTGGACTATTTTTGATGACCGCAACCTTTGACTCTTTCTTACGAGTTTTCTTATTTTTGCTAAATGTGTTTACTCACCAACTATTTTCATAGTTGACCCGTTTTTCTCTCATGCATTTCAGGTGATCGTTAGTAAGTTCTTTCTTCCAAGTCTTGAAAAATGAAGTTTTCACTTGTCACTACAATCATTATGTAATAGAACATAATATTTTGGAATCTAAACTTTGTAATATATTTGCCGATGACGGCTAAACTGGTATTGTAATGGTGTAATATTTCTTTTTAATATTAACGTTGGTATGTTCTATTATCTTGTGCTTATGTTCCTTCCGTTACACCTCGTGTTTCGCCTCCGGCGAGTGTGACAGTTGGTATCGAGCCAAAGGTTATAGAGAATGCCGATTTTTCAAAAATAAAAATCACAGCTATAACCGAATAAATTTTTTTTGTATATTATTTTATTAAACAATGAACACCATTCGAGTCAACTAGTCCTATCGTTGCATCGTTACTCATAAATTATACATAGCACGATCAACTATGTCTAATTTATGAAGAACCATGCAATGATAAGAGTGGTAATTTTAAATCATGTTTAGTCGAGTCTTTAGAGTCCGGTCACTGAAGTTGCATTGGTCGGGTGGGTATGCATGGCATGTTTTCGTTCACGTCTACATTACCGTACCTTGTTCATATCTTCTCTTTTCCATCTTTCGACTTGTTAGTCATAGCATGTCTCTGTTCTGTCATGTTTCGATCACTATAACACATTACCACCGTTCGCACCTCATCGACTTCGTTCGAATGTCGTTTACTCAACCCGATGTTTTGGTCCTCTGTGGGATCATGGCCGCAAGAAACACGCGCTCGGAGGTAACAACAACGGCAACCCAAACAACAATGACGATCTAGACAACAACGTCTTCTGGAATAGCGAATCTACTCACCCAAATTATAATACATCTCGATGCTAGACGAACCAACAACGGAGAAGGTACTTCAAACAATGGACGAAAGCGGCAGGAGGATCACCGGGAAGCCGAGACCGAATCAAGAAAACAAGAGGCGTGAATAAATCGTAACTATGGGCGACCACCGGGGCGCAAAGGATATGCAGTCCACATCCTTTGTGTACTCGATGCAATTATCATCACTCGAGAGCGCGAGGTGCAACAAATGTGGACAGACGGGCCACTTCGCGCGAAATTGCTCAAACAGAACTGGAAATCAAGGACAGAGAAAAGCATGTTACGAGTGTGGAAGTCTAGATCGAAACCGAGCCGAATATGGTCGGTTCGGTTCGGTTTTGTGTCGGGTTCGTCGATTCGGTTCGGTTTATGCGTGTTTTTATCTGTTTTTGGTCGGACTGAACCGAACCAACCCGACCTGAAACCGAAAATCGTAAAAAACCAAAACCGAACCGAAAGATTGTCGGGTCGGTTTGGTTTTTGTCGGTTCGGTCGATTTTGTCGGTCTGATTCGATTTTGAACCTTCCATGCTCAGCCCTAATTCCAGCAAGTTGACAGATACTATCATGTATTTACTCATGTCTACTTTTTTGTATATGTACATAGATAATATATACAAACACATATTAAGCAAATATTCATACAAATTGTATACTTTTTTACTTTGTTCTTAGTTTCTTATTGTTGTAAGACTTTGTTCCAATTTTGGATTTGATGCAATACTTTGTTCTCGATTTCTTGCATAACTCATAAGCAATGTATATGTTAGTGTTTGACAATATACCTTTAAAGATGATATAACCAAAGGAGTAGTTTAAATCGAGTTAGGCTAAGGTCAAAATATTTACGCATGATAAATATACATGCCTTTTATACATATAAACACAATCTAAATAATAGTAACTTGATCAGTTATAACTTTTTCTTGGGTTGTTCTTTTATACTTTAGCCAATTCATACATCTCTCGATCCTTTAATCATTGCTTGTAATAATCTTACGTACTAGTAACTCTAGAAAGATAAACTAAACTGTATATTCTTATACCAAAATTTATTGATATTTTATTTTTGGATGAATTGTTATGTGTGATCTCATACATAGAGGATATCCAACTTCATTTGCCTTGTCAGTAAGTAACAATGTTCGATTGTCGTATCAAATTTCTATAAAAGCTTTTTGTATGGCTTTACTTTCGTAAAACTATCAGTTAATTTATGGCAGTATTAAAAAAAAATGTGCATGTTACTAATATAGGTTCTCAATCTGTTTGTTCTATACACCTTCCTACGATTAATAATATTGAACCGAGAAAATAAAAACTAATTATTTACCTTTTGTCCCTCTTAAACGTTTTCAAAAATTTGTTGTCAAACATGACGTTTATGCTATAACAACAAAGATGTTCTCACCCTTTGGTGTTTTTAACATTAAACAAATTGTCTTTTATGTAGTAAGTAACTAGAGTAAATATATGTAATTAATGACACTAAAAGCAACAACACAAAGGACTAATCAACCAAAATATCACAATGAGAATCAATCTCAACCAAACAATGAATCAACCGAAGATACCACTACTATTCAGATGCACATATTTTATCTAAATTATATAAGTTCTATTAGAGTCTTGAATATAACAAAATACGAGAGTGTTATATCCCACATTTATTGTGTTTTTTAGGCAACATTTATTCAAAACTTGAATAAAGTGTTATAACCCACATAGGTGGAAGACCAAAACGTGTGCTTAGTTTTATACTTTAGAGTAAATAGCATACGTATCTTGATATTAGTATCATATAGTCGCATATGACCTTAAAGGGTGGCATATTTATATTTGATGTCCGATATTGTCATTTATGGCTAATTCATACAATTTTTTTAACATTTTTCAATCTTTGATATACGTTTTCTGATAGGGTTAAGTCTATTTATCGAAAACGTATTTTCTCCAAAATACACATCTAGTAAACCAACTTGTTTTATTAACAATATTTAACAATATAGTCATTAAAACTTTCAAATTGTGAATGATATCGGAAATTTTCATATGACCTTAAAGGTGGCATATTTATATTTGCTGTCCGATATTGTCATTTATGGCTCAGTCATACAATTTTTTAACATTTTTCAATATTTTATATACGTTTTCTGATAGGGTTAAGTCTATTTATTGAAAACGTATTTTCTTCAAAATACGTTTTCTGATAGGGTTAAGTCATTTATGGCTAATTCATACAATTTTTTTAACATTTTTCAATCTTTGATATACGTTTTCTGATAGGGTTAAGTCTATTTATCGAAAACGTATTTTCTCCAAAATACACATCTAGTAAACCAACTTGTTTTATTAACAATATAGTCATTAAAACTTTCAAATTGTGAATGATATCGGAAATTTTCATATGACCTTAAAGGTGGCATATTTATATTTGCTGTCCGATATTGTCATTTATGGCTCAGTCATACAATTTTTTAACATTTTTCAATCTTTTATATACGTTTTCTGATAGGGTTAAGTCTATTTATTGAAAACGTATTTTCTTCAAAATACACATCTAGTAAACCAACTTGTTTTATTACCAATATAGTCATTAAAACTTTCAAATTGTGAATGATATCGGAAATTTTCATCACATTCACTTGCATCGTTAGTCCTTTTTACTAACGGTCGTTAGTATATAACATAAAGTTTGGTTTTCTTACATTTTCGTCAGTCCTTTACACGTTTTTGTTCGTTTTTGCACGTTTTTGCTCGTTGTTGCACTTTTTCGGCCGTTTTTACATGTTTTCGTTCGTTTTTGCACACTTTCGTCCGATTTTGCACGTTTTCGTCTGTTTTTGCACGTTTTTGTCCCTTTTTTACACATTTTCATCCGTTTTTTCACGTTTCCGTCCGTTTTTAAATGTTTTCATCCGTTTTTACACATTTTTGTTCATTTTTACAAAAAAATGTGGAATAAGACGGCGTGACGGCCTGACCAAGCCTCACGCCTTTGCAAGCCTTTAAGAATTATGCTTTGAAAAGTCTCACTATTCTTCAATCATTACTTATGATAACCTATTCTAGCTTATAATTGATATTGGTATAAAAACAAAGTTATTTATTTATTTTAATTTTTTTAGAATGACAATTTTTTTCACACATTTACCATCTATCTGACAATATATCTCACAAATGACTCCAGTGAGGCTTGAAGCCACAACCTCTATGTTGGTGGGCAACTCACATACCACTATGCCAAAGCCTTTCAGTAATGCTCATCGAAATTATACGATATAGTTTCAAGCTTCGGGATAAATTCTTGTGCCACTAAGTAACTTTGTTTGATTTTGACATAAAATTTAGGGTTAATAGTCCAAAAAATATACAAACTTTCCACTTTTTACTATTGTGACAATAAACTTTTAATTTCCCTATTAAAACAAAAAACTTTCTTAATGACTCTTATTGTAACAAAAACTGACACGTGACAACATTAATTAACCCTTAACCCAAAAAAATCATTTATACTCGTTTCATAATTCTGGGGGACCATTTTTGCCAACTTTCCAAACCTCGTGATTTTGCTGAACATATATATCAATTGGTGCCCTCTTTGTAAATCAGATGGATATTTCATTATCAGTAATTTGTTTTCGAAACAAAAAATCAGCCTCCACGGGGTTACGAATTTTCGTTTATTTGTTAGAGCATGAGGAGTGCCTGAGTGGCAATGGAAATCAGCGGAGAGCTTCGAACAAAACCCAAAAGCATTGAATCTTACCACCAACTGACCCGACCTACTGTAACTGTAGCCGTCTACTAAAGTGTACGAGTTTCTTGATGAAGATATTCCTATTGAGTACTAGTATTGGAGTGGAAAGACAACATTTGAATGTTGGATCATCTGTTTTAGGAAGTGAAACCAGTGAATATGATCATCAGTTGGAAAAACTTGAGGTTGCCTACAAGGTGTTTGGTAATATGCCTATGAAGAATTTTGGGGTTGTTCACAAGGTGTTTGGTAATATGCGTAAGAAGATTATGTTGAAGCTTCAGTGATCGGTTTGGTGAGTTGAAAAGGCTTAAGCGGACTACTAGTGTAAAGGAATATCATGACATTTTTGAAGGTATACTCAATCACTTGCAACTTCCACGAGAGCATGTCTTAAACTGTTTCATTGATGGTCTTAAAGAAGAAAGAAATCCAAGGGATGGTGAGGTTGTTTAACTTTAAACCTCAATCCCTTTGTGAAGCGTATTATTTGGCTAAGATACATCAACTCACACTTAGTAAAACAACACCCAAAGACTCGACTAGAACAGCCAAGTTGCCTACCCCAAGCACCCGAAAAGAAAAGAATCATGCGGAGTGTCGCAAGAATGAAAAAGGCAGTTAAATGATCTTGAGGAATTTGGTATGGTTGTTGAGGCTTCAATGGTTAAAGACAAGGATATATATGTTCAGCACAATCACAAGGTTTGGAAAGTTGGCAAAAATGGTCCCCAGAATTATGAAACGTGTATAAATGATTTTTTTGGGTTAAGGGTTAATTAATGTTGCCACGTGTCAGTTTTGGTTACAATAAGCGTCATTAAGAAAGTTTTTTGTTTTAATAGGAAAATTAAAAGTTTATTGTCACAATAGTAAAAGGTGGAAAGTTTGTATATTTTTTGGACCATTAACCCTAAAATTTATAATAGCTTCATAAAATTAAAAATAAATAAAAAAATAAAAAAATAAAATAAAAAACATACTCGGCATTTAAAGAACACAAACGACTTTGGTATAGTGGTGTGTGATTGGCTTTTTAATCAAAAGGTTGTAAGTTTAAATCTCGTTAGAGTCATTTGTGAAACATTATGTGTAAGATAGATGATATAAACGTGTAAAAAGCTGCCGTTAAGAAAAAGATCAAGGAGTTTTTCTTTTAAGATTGCCAAAAAGGTTAAGAACTTATGTGAAATGCAAATTACGAGCATGGAAATCCGTTATTTTTCCTTCAACCTTATTTGAAACTCGATACTAACACCAATACTAGTCTTATCTTATTCAAGCAATATACACCATTGTATATAACTAAGCAAAGCTTATTTTCTTTACTCGATGTGGGACTATGCTTTACTCGACGGTCAAGACACACTATGAAAAAAGGAATATTGCCAGCGACTTTGTTCCACCATTTTGATTAACACCAAGGACGGGAACTTTGTATTATATACCTATATGGAATTGAAGTAATTAAGTAAAAGATTTAATCACCTAAGGTATCTGTTTTCTTTCTTTCTTTATAATAAGCCCTTCTTGATTTACTATAGAGAATGGAGATTGTTTCTTAGATAGAATTAGCTTATAGTCAATTACGTTAATCGACTATAGATTTTTTAAATGATAACATACATTAAAAACTTGATCAAATTAGCTATGTTCTTTTTATTTTTTATGTTCTGTTGTAGTGATATTGTCTTCTTGAGTCCTTTCTTATTTTTATACAAAGTTATCAACTGAGTAAATAAATTCGCAATAAGATGTGAAATGACTTTCCTGCAGATAGCTGGGTGGTTTGCTTAGAAAAAACAATCATTGAAGTATCGATTATGAATCTGTAATTGAGGAATTTAAAAGCCGTAAAGGCCGAGTTGTAACTTTGTATCATTTGTATTTTTTGCTTATTTAAAGTATATTTTGATATATATATATATCTTGGTTTATCGCGTGTTTCTTGTCTTTCTTTTTGGTGTATGTACATCATGCTTTTCATCTCAAACGTATGATGATTTCGCCCTTCAAAAAACTGCCCAAGTTCCATACGATTAAGGTTGTGTTTGGTAAAATAATTAGCAATGAACAGAAGTATGAGCAGTGAATGTGATGGCGATGGTGAAGCGTTGTCGTGAATAGTAGGCTGTATTTTCTTATAAAACGTTTGGTAACGAATTGTAGTTATAATTATAATATGTAAACAGCTCCTAAATGCTCAAAGCTCTTCAATGCTACTTTGTAGAGCATTAGAAAATGAACATTCAAAAAATAGGTAAAGCTAATTCTACTTGCCAAACAAACATTAAAATCACAATGCTCGGTCACCGCCACCGCTCCTAAATCTCCAAAAGCTCGCACCAAACACACCCTAAGACTATGTTTCAAATCAAATCAAATCAAATCAAACTAAACTAGAAAATGCATATTTTATGTATTTAATACTAATATCAAATTAAAGGTCACAAAAAGTTTGCAACTTGTACAACTAACCATAGTTGACAATACCATACGGTACAAATTCGTACTTGAGTAAATACCATAATACTAGTACCAACTTATGTGTACCATTTACAGTTTTACACCTCAAAATATATGAAAAAGCAAAACTTTTCTTTCTTCAACCCATGTGGGACCAAAAACATCTCAATACATGTCCTGAAAAAAGATGCTCAACAAACTTACACGCACAAGTTTGGCTACCAGTTTTCGATTCACTCGTAGAGTGAAATACAAACACCATTTTCCTTTCAATCCCGTCATAACATTGATCGAAAACATATTTGTAGGTAAGTTATAGCGATAAAAGTTGTACCGCCATGACAAATTACATACTTTAACACATAATCGTACGTTGTATCACAAACGATTTACTCTAGAGTGAAATACAAACACCATTCACCTTTGACCTTTCAATCCCGTCACAGGCGATTTACTCATTGAGTGAAATACAAACACCATATAGATTTCAACCCCGCCATAAAAGTGATCAAAAAAACCTTTCAATCACCATACACAATCTAAATGCCTTTGTCAAATGTCACTGTTGCAGCCTCCACCGGCTAGTTGAACCGTCAAGTTTGATATTCAACTCAAGGGGTATGTTTGGCAAAACTAGCTGTAGTTTATACGTCAGAAAATTGTTAATCGTAAGTTGTAAGTTAGAACCGCAAAGCTATTAACATGAGCTACAAGTTGTATTCTTTTTTCAATAAAAGTGTTTGGTAAATTAAATTGTTAAATATAATTATAAGATGTAAAATGACATAAAGGACAAATCTATAATTGTAAATAAATGTTTGGAGGGTATATCGAGAATTTAAAGTTTTAATGACTCCAAGATATTTAAAAGCTTTAGGAATCGCCTTTTCATTTTGGAGTATTTGTTTGAAATAAAAGCTTGTAGTTAATGCATCCAAACAAAGCTACTTAGTTTATAGGGATTATTTTGTAACAAAAGCAATTTCATCCAAAAATCTCTGCCAAACAGGCCCAAGTTATGATGTGATGTTGTTGAAACTAGGGAAGGATTATAAGGAGCTTTGAAGTGGTGTTGAGGAAAATGGCAAAGAACTCACATTCTTATGAGCTTATCAAAAATAGCTAAAATAAGCTACTCCATGTGTGTCTGTTTAGCTTATTTGACACGTTTATGAGCTTTAAAAAAATTCAAAGAACCAACGGACCCACTTTCTTATAAGCTGACAAAAACAGCTTAAATAAGCTTTAAAAAGAAAGGGGAAAAAAGGTGTTTGTTTGAGTTTATTTGACAGCTTATCAAAATTTTGATAAAGCCAATAAGCTCAGCTGTAATTTCTTATGACGTTATCAAGTTAATCTTACAGCTTATAAACTTAAATAAGCTATAATAAGCTCATAAGCCTGTCAAATAAACTAAAACAAACACCCCTAAACACTCTCCCCTCAATAAGTTACTCAACAGATTATATACAGTTCATTTTAGCTAAGAATCAACAGGACAAAAAAAAAAAAAAAAAAACTTTTTTAAGTGCATCATGTTTCCACTAAATAACTTTTGGGTACATTATATTTTAAGTAATTGCAAAAATCGTTTTAAGGTTTAGTCAAATCGCACTTTTCGAAAGACCATACATCATCCTCTGGAAAACTTATAAGTGTAATTTTGGTCCTTAACCGAAATAAAATGACTAGTGATTGTTTCTTAAATTAAGTAGTGTAGAAACATATCTAAGTTAAAACTACTAAATCGCATCCATTTTAGACCCAATACTTCTCTAAGTTCATAGGAAGCAAAACAGCTTGAGGTCGATCAAGATTTTACATCATTGCAAATACAAAATGTTTACCAGACCTTAGCTCATGGTGCCTTAGAAATGGGCATGGTCTTAGTTCACAATATGCCCAACAAAATAGCTTCTAGAAGGAGACAGGTTCAAGAAATATGACATGTACTCATGAGTGAGTCTCGTTAATCTATAGGTGCAAAGCAACTAATTTCCCATAGCTTATAAATAAAAGAAAATATCAGTATTGTACTTATGATTTTGAACAAATCGACAATTCAAGTTCATAGAATGCGTAATATAACAGAATTATTGAATTTAAATACTTCCTGTAAATAATATGGATTACTACGACAAAGATGATGTTACTTGTCTCTAGAACTTGGGGCTAGTTACTTGTCTGAAAACAAAGTCTTGAATCCCACATAGATCAAAGAAAAGAAAGTTTCCTACTAAATATATATATCAAATCAACAACTATCTAGCATGCATGCTCATAAATTTAATAGAGTAGTGATTGGGAGACTAACTCATATGCTTAAAGATATGACTAACCATATGTGGCATCATCCCGATGGCTTCACAAGAATGGGACCCGCTTTTTATAAACCACCGGGATCATGCCACATGTTTTAGTCACATCTTTAAGACATAATTAGTCTTCCCAATCATTTTCCAATTTAATAACTATATCTTCTTAACTTTTAAAAATACAATAATAACCTGCTTTTTAAGTGCATAGTAGTAACCTGAGCAGTATGCATAATATGAACACAATAATAACTTGTTTACACATATTTATTTTAATTTTGATTCACCCTACAACTTAAATATTTTAATATTTAACTAGTTTGATACCCGCGCGCAGCGGCGACGATAAATATAGTTATATTATTAAAATAATAAATGAATTGATTGATAGCCCAAATCTCCCCGAAAATCTTAACCCGCCTAGTAAATTCGTTTCACAACACTCCGAATGTATATGTGTCAGTTGTATATGTTTGCTTGGGTTTCCCATAACATCATTATTCCCACATATAGAAAGACCCTTTCATACTCTTACCCGTCAAACATTCTCCTAGAAAGCATATGATTTTGACGAATCAAGATTGTATTGATTAAAATAAATGTTAAGGTTGTAAGGGTGTACGTGAAGGTGTGAGTTTGCATGGGAGTATATACTCGTTTAGGAGACAAGTTGAGGAGGGACAAAGGGAATATGGCAGGAGATAAGCCAATAGGGACTAATCCTAAGGGTAGAGTACTTGAGTTCATCGCAACCAGCATGTACAAGTGGGTTGTTTCGTTTGGAGGGGGTGCTAAGCAAGGGTCTAGAAACCGACTTGGTATATCTTTCATGTGCTAGGAGTCCTTAAGGGACAAGGGAATGTGCAATGTAGTAAGTTTGGATGATACAAACAAGTATACGAATGGTGTGTTTGATTAGAACTCAAACGGGTCCAAAACTACTTATAACGTGACCAAATGTATATGGTGTGATCGGGTTGTTGGTTCTAGGGTCTTGGGGAGTTAAAGACGAATAATGCTTAGCTCTTTTGTGTTATTATGCATAAATATGGATTCCTAAACATCTCATGGCTTGCCATGTACACGTTTGAGGTATGGTGAGTTACTTGGGTACGTGTAACATAGTATCGAGGGTAATTAATTTCCTAAGGGCACGTTTAAGGCTTAGGGTGACATGAGAGAACCCTTATTATGTTTATAAACTAATTTGGAAACATTTAGAGCACAATGCTCAAGATTTGAATTAGTTTGACATGGATTATATCAAATTTGTTGAATTGTGAAAAGGGGCTAGAAGGCAAGGGATTAAAAACCAAGGTGAGTGAGTCACCTTAAGCCCACACCCACTCGTGACTTCCTTATCGTCACCTTGCACTCGCGTGTGAATCACACAATTTAAGAAAAATAAGGTGAGTCATTCACCTTCTTGAAGCACGAGAAAGGCATTTGTTCAAGTATTATTGTAGCAGTTGTGTGTATTAAAAAGGTGAGTGAAAGTGAGTGGAAGTGAATGCCTTGTCCACAAAAAGGTGAGTGGAAGTGAGTAGAAAAAAGATGAGAGAGAAAACTACTAAATATGGTCCCAAAAGTACTAATGTCTTCATGTGACAAAAAGAACCCGAAAGTACTAAGGCTATGTACAGTGGTGACCTAGTTCACCAGTGCCACTTCAGCTTTTTTTCTTCGACAACCTGACGACGACCTAGTTGCCACAGTGACGACCTATTTTTTATTTTATTCCCAACGTTACAAAAATTGTCCATTTGTGAGTAATATGTTCGGTTGTGTGGCCGAGCTAGTTTGCATCTTGGTTGGTGCTTGACCGATGGCAACCGATCCCCCACAATGGGTCGACCAAAGGCAAACGGTGGGTCGATTGAACAAGATGACCGACCGCTGTGCATAGCTTAATGTCCCACAATACCACAACTCCAAGTGTCAACCCCAAGACGTACAACCATCCACAATTAGGCTTTAGGGTACAACCCATGAGTAAAAGTGTAAAACTAGTTTCGACGTACAATAGTTATTCAAAACTTGGATGAAGAGTTATATCCCACATCGATAGAAGACTAAACAATATGCTTACTTTTATATTGTGAATTAAATGGTTTATGCAAGTTGATAATAAAGTATCCTTTAGCTATAAATCACTTCGTTTGATGGAATATATAAATTTTCCATCGAATATGTGGGATGTGGCCAATTTATATGATTTGTTAACTTCTTTTAATCTTTATATAAGTTTAGGACATTGGTTATTTTTTACATAATTACCGGTTATTCGGTTCCTAATAAAATGAAATGAAAATATATGAAAACTCTAAGTCGCGTATCAAACATTCAAGAGCAACTCTGATCACATCATTTGATTAAACTGCAAGGTGCGTATATAAGTTTTAGTTAATACCTAACTATTTAGGACATTGGTTATTTTTTACACAATTACCGGTTATTCGGTTCCTAATAAAATAAATAGAGAATATGTGAAAATTGTAAGTCGCGCATATCAAACATTCAAGAGCAACTCCGATCACATCATTTGATTAAACTGCAACGTGCGCAAAGATTTACACTAATACGACGAATAAGTGTTTTTAGTGTGGCACTTCATTTTGATGTTCTGATATTGTAATTTAGTGGCATAGTTACATTTTAAATCCTAACTAAAGGTGGCATGCTTACAAAGTGATAGGGATGTAGTCTTGAATGGATGAGCAAACACAATGTTAATGAACATGGCGAAATGACGTCATTTGCTTCTTCGATTTGGAATTTGTTTTTCGTTATTCATTATAAGAAGTAGTACATTTATTTTCGGGTAGGGGTGTGACCAAGGCAGTCAAGATCGCGAGTAAACTCGTAAGATCTTACGTGCTCACTGGCCAAAATCGTGTAGAATCATATGTAGGGTAGGATCGGATGTAAACTCGTAACATCGATAGTCGATCCAAGTTTACCTAAGCCCATATCTCTTTTAATTTTTTTGATCTTTTAGCCCATCTATTTGTGCTTAATCTCAATAATTAAAAGTGATAAGTAACCCACAATTAGTTTTCTTATTAAATTATGTACGATTATACGTACACTTTTGGTATTATTACTCTTATGTTTTGAGACGTTTATAACTCGTGTTATGTAACCTTATTTCGCTAAATCGTCAATGTAACGATTCAAACTTGATTTTTTGTGTTTTACTATTACTTTGATGTTAGAAATTTGAACTTTGACATTTTCAAAAAGATATTATATGAATTTATCTTTGATGTTGAGCAAAAATGTACAACAATTCGACTCATTTATTATTTGTTTATAAAACATGACAAATTGGTTGGATCATAGGAGTTTGATCAAATCTTACGATCTCGATCTTGCAAAGACAACCTCCCCCTACCTCACTTCGACATGATTGAGTATTGTTGTTTTTGTGTTGTTGGAACCGACAATTTTCCTTGTCAACTGAATAGGAACTAATTAAATCATTAGGGGATTCGTGACTTTTATCGACATGCATGTGTCAAATACTTATGGTTTATAGTGTTTAGTCAATGTGAGTGTATGTGTTTGTAATACATAAACTAAGATATTTTTAAAACAAAACTCTCTGTCTTTTAAATCCAACTTGGAACTTTTTGTTGCCTTCTAGAATTACTTTTGTTTTTATTTACCTAATCACCATTAGCAAAATAATCAATACTGAAATAAACTAAGACAACACCAAAAAGTATATAATACATATTTTATAACCAAATTCGTGCAACACTTTGTTTTGGAGTACGTGAAATTGATGTGCGTGTGGAGTACCCCATTCACGATTATCCAACTCTAATTGCGTTGTCATATGGCGTGCAGTTGGAATGATTGGCTCAAGTCTCCTCTTGATGTTCCGAGAATTTCTTTGAGATAACTTTTGCGACATGCTTGATTTGTATCAAGTGGTTCGTTTTTCATTTATTTTCAGGCTTTCTTTTATCTTTATCGAGGCTTGTTTGGGATGACATCAAAAACACCTCCGGAGTGAAAACCGGTGGCTCGGCCTCCATGAGTGGGGGTTTTTTTCTTTTTCTTTACAAGAGTTTTTTCATCCCTTTTGTTTTCCTCGCAGTTAAAGCGCTTGAGTGTTCTCCTTGTATGTAGTTTGTTTATTGACTCGGTGTTTTAGTTTGAGCTTCTAGCTCCTTGCTAGAAGTCTTCTTTTTATATATTATCGGCCGTTAAAAAAAAATTTTGCGTTGTCATTAATAACCATATTTGAGTTTGGTATCATAGCTTGAAATGAATAAAACAATGAGTAAAAGGAAGTTATATGGAGTAACTTTTGCATGGATACTTTTTATGAGAAATGACCATGGTTTTAGCTCAACATCGATGCAATAAAATTGCTTCCAAAAAGACGTCCATGAAAATATTAAATGCATTGATAAGTGAGTGTGTTACAATACACAAACTACAAGTATATATACATTCCATAGACTACTCGAAACCAAGTTTAGTATCAAAATGAGGAACATGGTAAGAAATTAGCGACGCAAGCTGCAAGAAACGTGTTTTCATCACTGTTATGACGGGATTGAAATGTAAATGGTGTCTGTATCTTTCTCTGAAATCTTCATTTTATGAGTAAATAAACTTTGACATGTTTGACTTGTTAATCATCTTGTCAAACTCTAAAACTTACCGATATCAACCCGTGTCTGATATCAATCTAAAAAGTCTAAAAACTAACCCAAATGGACATGTTATTGAGTGAGTGGTTTGTGATTGCTAGCTATATTAGTGAGTATTAGAGAGTGTATACGTCTCTAGAAAAGGAATTTGCGAAGTTTGTATTTTAAAACACACAACCAAACATCTCAGACATGACGAATGTAAGTCTCTTGTGCAAATTTCTAGTATAATTAGTGCAATGTTTAAAACTGTTATTTGAGTTACACTCGTACGACACCGTGTAAACGTAGCTAAGATGGTTCATGGACTTGTTGTAAAGTCATTTGGTTGACTTCAATAATTCAGTTAATCCTCAAAAGGGTTACTATATGTTTTTTAAGGTATTCATGGGTCAATTTCACTTGAGTGTATGTGATCGACTTGGTTGTTTATTTGCTGCTGCTTGTGAATTTGTAAACTTGCGACTGAAATCTAAAAGCTTTTCTTAATCAATGCAATATCTAATCGCGAATATAATAGTATAACCATATCACACTAACACTCCCATAAACATTTTCAAAACTTGATTGTGAAAGTCAGTTTGGTATTAATTTTGCAAAGGGAAAACCATGTATGATATATAATGGTGTAATCTATATATTCATGCAAGTTGACAATAGTATCATGTATCTTTTGTCCCACATAGGATAGAGAAAGAAAAGTTTTCCTGTTAATATATGATATACAGTGGTTTAACCTATTCTGCTACGGCTGAGCATCGGTCCTGAACAGACCCGAACCGATAAAACCGAAAACCGAAAATCATAAAAAACCTAAATCGAAACCGAACCGAATATTGTCGGTTCGGTTTTGTGTCGGCTTCGTCGGTTCTGTTCGGTTTGGTTTATGCGTGTTTTTGTCGGTTTTGGGTCGGACTGAACCGAACCAACCCGACCCGAAACCGAAAATCATACAAATTGTATCATTTTTTACTTTGTTCTTAGTTTCTTATTGTTGTAAGACTTTGTTCCAATTTTCGATTTGATGCAATACTTTGTTCTCGATTTCTTGCATAACTCATAAGCAATGACAATATACCTTTAAAGATGATATAACCAAAGGAGTTGTTTGAATCGAGTTAGGCTAAGGTCAAAATATTTATGCATGATAAATATACATGGCTTTTATACCTATAAACACAATCTAAATAATAGTAACTTGATCAATTATAACTTTTTCTTGGGCTGTTCATACATCTCTCGATCCTTTAATCATTGCTTGTAATAATCTTGTTTACGTACGAGTAACTCTAGAAAAATAAACTAAACTGTATATTCTTATACCAAAATTTATTGATATTTTATTTTTGGATGAATTATTATGTGTGATCTCATACATAGAGGATATCCAACTTCATTTGCCTTGTTAGTAAATAACAATGTTCGATTGTGTGTATCAAATTTCTATAAAAGCTTTTGTATGGATTTACTTTCGTAAAACTTGGCGCACGTGTTTAATCCTACATCGGTTAAAGAAACGAAAGTATACACATTTATATATTGTGGTGTATACGGCTTAGTTAAGTTGTGACTAGTATGATATTGTCGGTGTATTGCATATGATGGTTGCGTAGACAACCATTATACGAAGTGAGTAGTGACCGACAATTTCCTACAAATTTCTAACTTTTTGATGTACCTTGGTGTATTGGGTCAACTGATTCTGAAATTTGCATGCTTATCGTTGTTGGTTCATAATCGTACATTTTAGTTAATTTATGGCAATATTAAAAAAATGTGCATGTTACTAATATAGGTTCTCAATCTGTTGTTCTATACACCTTCCTACGATTAATAATATTGAACCAAGAAAATAAAAACTAGTTATTTACCATTTGTTTCTCTTAAACGTTTCCAAAAACTTGTTGTCAAACATGACGTTTATGTTATAACAACAAAAGATGTTCTCACCCTTTGGTGCTTTTTTTTTTTTTTTTGAACGGCGGCAATATATTAAAAGCTAGCAAAGACTAGCAAACCAAGAATTACATGGTATGAGTATTAATAGGATTTCCTAACCAATCTATCCAACTTAAGTTGTACTTGGGATTTCTAGATGAAATCCACAAGAACGAGTGATGAACAATATTATCCCACATAGTCGCCTTATTAGGCTTAGACGTCGAGAAAATCCAAGCATTACGAAAATTCCAGATTGACCACATCAAAGTAGCAGCCACCCCTTCAATAATAATCTTGGCACTCTTGGACATAGGAGAAGCATTTAACCATGTGTACCAGTCTTGAGTAGAAGATAACTCCGGAAAATCCAAAGAACACCACCTAGCTAAAAGGCCCCAAAGATCTTTCGCCATCCCACACAAGAAAAACAGGTAATCTACACATTCCACATTCTCATTACAAATGGGGCATAACAAAGAATCAACATCAATGCCCCTCCTATCCATGTTAACCAAAGTAGGAAGTTTGCCAAGACGCAACTTCCATATGAAAACATTAACTTTGATGGGAATGCAGCGAACCCATCTGGTGGACGACAGGCTGCTAAGAAGAGTCTGATCATCGACGTATTGTCTCGTGGAAGCAACTGAAAAGCCGGAAGGAGACAGCTCCCATTTCCATGCATCTGTTTGGTGCTTTTGAACATTAAACAAATTGTCTTTTTATGTAGTAAGTAACTAGAGTAAATATATGTAATTGATGACACTAAAATCAGCAACACAAGGACTAATCAACCAAAATATCACAATTAGGGGTGTCAGTAGGGTCGGGTTGACCCGACCCGAACCCGATAAAGCCTTATCGGGTCAAAAATCTTGCCGGGTTGTTTTGACCCGAACCCGATAACCCGATAATGTTATCGGGTTGGGTTAGGGTTAAAAAAATAATGTTATCGGGTTATCGGGTCAACCCGATAATCAATTTTCCATTTTTTATATATTAGTTTTATAGGCCCAATGAGAGTTACTGTACGTTTGGTTTTTATGTATTAGTTTTTACTTAAACGTTTGGTTTCCCAGTTCTCATAAAACGTTTGGTTCCCATTTTTTTACATTCTGTATCATAAAACGTTTGGTTTCCCAGTTCAACTCGAATGTATATAAAATGTTGGAGCATGATCAGTCAATGTTGAATGTATATAAAATGTTGCAAGTTGGGTGTAGTTGATGCTCAGTCAATGAAGTTTGAATGTATATAATATGTTGCATGCTCAGTCGTATGCTGCTGTTAGCAGCCTGCTGTGATTGATGTTTTAACCCGACAACCCGACTCAAACCGACCCGACTTAACCAGACCCGATAAGACCCGAACCCGATAACCCGATTACTTATCGGGTCGGGTTGCGGGTCACTTTTTAAAAAATTATAACCCGACTCAACCCGACCCGACAAACCCGATAACCCTAATCAGAATGAGAATCAATCTCAACCAAACAATGAATCAACCGAAGGTACCACTACTATTTAGATGCACATATTTTATCTAAATTATATAAGTTCTATTAGAGTCTTGAATATAACAAAATATGAGAGTGTTATATCCCACATTTATTATGTTTTTTAGGCAACATTTATTCAAAACTTGAATAAAGTGTTATATCCCACATAGGTGGAAGACCAAAACATGTGCTTAGTTTTATACATTAGAGTAACTAGCATACGTAAGTTGATATTAGTATCATGTAGTCACATATGACCTTAAAGGGTGGCATATATATGTTTTCTGATAGGGTTAAGTTTATTTATTAGAAACGTATTTTCTCCAAAATACACATTTAGTAAACCAACTTGTTTTATTACCAATATAGTCATTAAAACTTTCAAATTGTGAATAATATCGGAAATTTTTATCACATTCACTTGCATCGTTAGTCCTATTTACTAACGGTCGTTAGTATATGACATAAAGTTTGGTTTTCTTACATTTTCGTTAGTCCTTTACACGTTTTTATTCATTTTTGCACGTTTTTGCTCGTTTTTGCACGTTTTCGTCTGTTTTTACACGTTTTCGCCCTTTTTTTTACGTTTTCGTCTGTTTTTGCACTTTTTTGTCCGTTTTTACACATTTTCATTCGTTTTTTCACGTTTTCGTCAGTTTTTACACATTTTCGTTCATTTTTACAAAAAAGATGTGGAATAAAGCGACGTGGCGGCCTGACCAAGCCTCACGCCTTTACGAGCCCTTAAGAATCAAGCTTTGAAACGTCTCACTATTCTTCAATTATTACTTATGATAACCTATTCTAGCTTATATTGCCATTGGTATAAAAAATTTATTTATTTATTTTAATTTTTTTAGAACGGCAATTTTTTTCACACATTTACCATCTATCTCACAATATATCTCACAAATGCCTCTAGTGAGGTTTGAAGCCACAACCTCTATGTTGGTGGGCAACTCACATACCACTAGACCAAAGCCTAACAGTAATGCTCATCGGAAATTATACGATATAGTTTCAAGCTTCGGGATAAATTCCCGTGCAACTAAGTAACTTTGTTTGATTTTGATATAAAATTTATAATAGCTTCAAAAAAAAAAAAAAAAAAAAAAAAGCGGCATTTAGAGAACACAAACGACTTTGGTATAATGGTATGTGATTGACTTTTTAATCAAAAGGTTGTAGGTTTAAATCTCGTTAGAGTCATTTGTGAAACATTATGCGTTAGATAGATGATATAAACGTGTAAAAAACACCATTAAGAAAAAGAGATAAACGAGTTTTTCTTTTAAGATTGCCAAAAAGGTTAAGAACTTATGTGAAATGCCAATTACGAGTATTGAAATCTGTTTTTTTCTTTCTAACCTTATTCGAAACTCGATACTAACACCAATACTAGGCTTATGTTATTCAAACAATATACACCATTGTATATAACTACGCAAAGCTTCTTTTGTTTACTCGATGTGGGACTAATGGACTATGCTTTACTCGACGGTCAAGACACGCTATAAAAAAGGAATATTCAAATCCGAAGAAGCCAGCGACTTTGTTCCACCATTTTGATTAACACCGAGGACGGGAACTTTGTATTATATACCTATATGGAATTGAAGTAATTAAGTAAAAAGATTTAATCACCTAAGGTATCTGTTTTCTTTCTTTCTTTATAATAAGCCCTTCTTGATTTACTATAGAGAATGGAGATTATTTCTTAGATAGAATTAGCTTATAGTCAATTACGTTAATCGACTATAGATATATTAATTGATAACATACATTAAAAACTTGATCAAATTAGCTATGTTCTTTTTATTTTTTATGCTATGTTATAGTGCTATTGTGACTAATGCTTTTTTGATTGCTTTTTTTTATTGCTTTTTTTATGGTTGATGATACGGGGGCAGAGGATATAAGTTCTTTATTGAGCTCGATTACTGCAAAAATCAAGAATATGGAAGCGAACAATGTGACTAATGCTGGTCTTCATAGTATTCCTATTGTGTCGACTAGTACTACTACGGGTGCAACTTCTAAGGTACCATGTAATGCTTCTTCTGTTGAGGATGTACATGTTCAAAATTTGCATGTTGGCCATGTTGATGTTGGGGGTTTGTCTTCTTCGCAAGCAAATAATGATGATGGTAAGGGAGGTTTCAATCGTAGCAATCAGAATGTGGGCACAAAAGGATCGTATGCATCCATGCTTAATAAGGAAGCTCTTGTTCCTAAGGTAAAATTTCTATCGTTAACTAATTCGGAAAATGTTCTGCGTGCTGATCTTGTCATCCCTATGGATACGGTTAAGGAAGTTAGTGACCGATTTGCTAATACTCTATATGGTTACTTTATTGGAAAGAGTATTGCATTCCCTTTGGTTGAAACCTATGTTAAGAATACGTGGGCTAAATATGGTCTTGGAAGAATAATGCGAAAGAACGGTTTCTTTTTCTTTCAGTTTGCTTCTAATAATGGGTTGAACCAGGTGCTTGAACATGGTCCTTGGATCATTAGGAATGTCCCTATTATTCTTAGTACTTGGACTCCTAATACGAAACTTAAGAAAGATGAGATTACATGTGTGCCCGTTTGGGTTAAGTTGTATAATATCCCCGTGGCTGCCTATACTGATGTAGGGTTAAGTTTAATTGCTACTAAGATTGGTCGTCCAATTATGTTGGATGCGTATACGAGTACTATGTGTCTCAAATCTTGGGGACAATCGGATTATGCGCGGGCCCTTATTGAGGTTTCTTCGGATGTGGTTTTGAAAGATTCTTTAGAGGTAGCAATTCCTTTCCTTGATGGTTTTGGTCATTCTATCGAAACTATTTCTATTGAATATGAATGGTATCCCCCTAGATGTGAGACTTGTAAAAATTTTGGTCATACGGATGATCAATGTCCTAAGAAGCCTAGGGCTGATGTTGTTACTCCAAGTACGGATGATGGGTTTGTGGAAGTGAAACGGAAGAATGGTAAAGGTAAGAAACCGGCTAACACCCAATCACGTCCTATACATGGTGTTCGTTTATCTAAACCTCCCCCAAGTTTTTATTATAGGCCGGTTGTTAAACCTCTTGGTGGTACTATGGAAGCTTCGACTTCTAAGTCTATTGATAAAGGGCTGATTGATCAGACGGGCAATATTCCTTGTGTCGTTAATGAAGATGGTGGTTTGGATGACTCGGTTAAGGAGGGTCTTATGGATAAGCCTTCGAATGGGCCTAATTATCCTGATTTTGTGTCGGATATGTCTTATGTATTTCCTAATATTACGAAGAGTACTTCTGTTTCGTTAACTAACTCTTTTTCTGCTCTTGGTAATGAGGATAATTCTAATAATGAGGACACTAGTAATCATGTGGAGACACAGGATAGTGATAGTGGTGAAGTGTTGGAAGCTTATGGTGATTTGGATGCTACAAATTGTGGTAATGTTGTTCTAAAGGAGGCAAGCACTTCCTCTTCTACTAGTACTCATGTTTAGTGTGGCTTCTTGGAATATAAGGGGTTTGAACCAGGCCCCTAAACAAAAGGAGGTTCGTAACGTTATGTTTGATAATAATCTGTCGGTTTGTGCTATCTTGGAGTCTCATGTTGCTTGTTCTAGTCTTGGTCGGTTATGTACTAAGGTTTTTCGGCATTGGAATTTGACATCGAATAGTTCTTGTTGTTTGAAGGGTTCGAGAATTATTTTGGGGTGGAATACTGATAATGTTGATCTTATTGTTATATCTCAAGAGGCTCAGGTTATGCATACTTGTATTCGAATGCGGGCTGATAAGAAGGAGTTTTTCTGTTCATTTATCTATGCTCATAACCGCTATACTGATCGTCGTGCTCTTTGGCGTAATTTATGTATCCATCATGGTTATGTTAGGGGCCGTCCATGGTGTTTACTTGGTGACTTTAATGCCTCCTTATGCCTCAATGATAAGTCGGTTAGCTCTTCTCATATTGATATCGCTATGCGGGAGTTTTAGGATTGTGTGAATACTATTGATGTGTCGGATGTCAATAGCTCGGGTCTTCGTTTTACGTTGAATCAAAAGCCGAGTGGAAATGATGGTATCTTGAAGAAGATTGATCGCTTTATGGCTAATTTAGAGTTTTGTGATTCTTTTGTGGGGGCTAGTGGATTGTTTCAGCCCTATCGTATATCGGATCATTCTCCTGCGGTTCTTCGTATCCCTCGGAATGTTAAACAGGTGCCTGGCCCTTTTAAATTCGCTAATATTTTGGTCTGTCATGTTAGATTTAAGGACGTTATTACCGAGGGCTGGTCTACTAATTTTAGTGGATTTTGGATGTATCGGGTTGTTTCTAAGCTTAAATCTCTCAAGAAACCTCTTCGGAAGTTATTATATGATCAAGGTAATCTTCATGCTAATGTGGTTCATTTGCGTAATGAGTTGGATGAGGTTCAAAAGGCTTTAGATAGTAATCCGTTTAGTCTTGATGTTCGTGAGGAGCAAGCTGCTTATCTTCCGGCTTATAATGCTGCTTGTTTGGCTGAAGAAATGTTTCTTTAGCAAAAATCTAAGATTTACTGGCTTAAATTGGGTGACTCGAATACTGCCTATTTCCATAAGGTTGTTAAGAGTCGGGCTACTCGGAACCGTATTGATAGTGTTACTGATGTGCATGGTATTCGTATGGATGGAGATCATGTTCCTATGGCGTTCGTTGATCATTACATGTCTTTTTTGGGCCAATAGGGAGTCACTCATCCTTTTGATTTATCTAATTTGTTTGTTAATAAGTTGTCTATGGATGATGCTAGTTATATGGTTCGTAATGTTACTGCTCAGGAAGTTCGTGATGCTATTTTTTCTATGGGTGATGACAAATCTCCCGGTCCTGATGGGTTTTCGGCTGCTTTCTTTAAAGAAGCTTGGGATGTTGTTTCTCATGATGTGATCAAAGCGGTGCAGGAGTTTTTTTAATTAATGGGACGCTTTTTAAGGAGTTAAACCATACTATTATTGCTTTGATCCCTAAAGTCGCTTCTCCTCTCAGGATTACTGATTATAGGCCTATTTCTTGTTGCAATGTTATCTTTAAATGTATTAGCAAGATTCTTGCTAATCGGATGAAGGGTTGTTTGGCTACTTTGGTGAGTCCTAATCAGTCAGCATTTTTTCCGGGTAGGCGTATTGCTGATAACATTCTCCTAACTCAAGAAATCATGCATAACTATCATTTAGATCGTGGGCCTCCTAGATGTGCTTTTAAAGTTGTTATTCAGAAGGCTTATGACACGGTTGATTGGAATTTTCTTAAGGAGATTTTACTGGGTTTTGGGTTTCATCCTCGGATGGTTGGTTGGATTATGGAGTGCACGACTTCTGTGTCGTACTCCTTGAGTGTTAATGGTGTTCTTCATGGGTACTTTAAAGGTCAAAGAGGTTTGAGGCAGGGGATCCTTTATCTCCTTATTTGTTTACTCTTGTGATGGAGATTCTTACTCTGCTGCTTTAGAAGAAAGTTCGTGACTCGAGGGATTTCTCTTATCATCAGTATTGCTCTAATCTCAATATTATCAACTTATGTTTTGCTGATGATTTGTTTCTCTTTTCCTATGGAAATGTTAGTTCAGCTCGGGTTATTATGGAGGCGTTGGATGAGTTCACTAATCTTTCAGGTTTGGTTCCTAGTCTTCCTAAGAGCACAGCCTATTTCTGCAACGTGTTAAATTATGTGAAACTTGCTATTCTCCATGTCCTTCCTTTTGAAAAAGGTAGGCTCCCGGTTAAATATTTGGGTGTTCCGTTGATTGCCTCTAGACTGCTTTATCGGGATTGTAGGGAGTTGGTTGAGAAGGTTAAGAACAGAATCTGTGATTGAAGAATAAGTTCCTTTCTTTTGCGGGTAGGGCCCAACTGATTACGTCTGTTTTAGCTTCTATGCATATCTATTGGGCTTCTGTGTTTATTCTCCCGTCTCGTGTTATGCTGGACTTGGAACAATTATTACGGGGTTTTCTTTGGTGCCAAGTAGAATTACGTCGTGGGAAGTCTAAAGTGGCTTGGGAAGTTGTTTGCCTTCCTAAGGCAGAGGGTGGTTTGGGCATTCGGAGGTTGGAATGGTTCAACAAAGCTTTAATTACGTCTCAGATCTGGCGGCTCTTTGCCCACCCAGAATCTCTTTGGGTTCGATGGATTCATTCTTATAAATTAAGGGATCGTAGTTTTTGGGATGTTCCGTTACGTGGGAATATGTCTTGGAGTTGGAGGAAACTTCTTCAAATGAGGCAGATTATTCGTCAGTTCTTTTGGTATAAAGTGGGAGCGGGTTCTACTGTGTCTGTTTGGTTTGATAATTGGTGTAGTTCGAGCCCTCTTGCTGACAGGATCTCTTCTAGGGATATTTATCGGGCTGGTTTTACTCATTCTTTTTCGATTGCTGATTCTATTGTGAATGGTGGTTGGATCTGGCCGAATGAGTGGTATTCTAACTACCCTTTTCTTGGATCTATTCCTGTCCCTTCTCTTCACCTAGATTCTTCGGATCGGCTTGTTTGGAGAGTGCAGGATGATGTTTTTCGTGATTTCTCGGTTGCTACTGCTTGGGAGTCTATACGACCGCGTGGGAATGTTGTTTTATGGTACAATCTGGTCTGGTTCTCGCATCGTATTCCTAGGCACGCCATTACATTGTGGATGATTATTAAGAGGCGGCTCAAGACTCAAGATAACCTGAGACAATGGGATGTTAGTAGTGATGTTGATTTGAACCTGTTTCAGTGTCCGTTCTGCAAGACGCAGCCGGATTCTCATGATCACCTTTTTTTCCAGTGTGTTTTTTCGATGCAGGTTTGGTCTCACCTCAAGCGGTTTACTGGTGATTCTGCTATTCCTTGTTTGCTGGACCCTATTGTGGATTATTTGGTTCCGATGGCGCACAAGAAGTCTATTCGTTGTGTTATCACTAAATTGGTTTTTGCGGCTGCTTGTTACTTTATTTGGCAAGAACGCAACAACAGGATTTTCAAGAATCATCAGAGATCGGAAGCTCAAGTTATTGATGTGATTATGTCGACGGTTCGCCTTAAGCTTCTTTCGTGTTCTTTTAAGAAGACGGCGAACGTGGAAGTGCTTTTGGATTTATGGAAGCTCCCGAAGTTTCTCATCCGTATTTCTCACTCATGATTTTTTCTTTTTCTTTTTCTTTTTCTTTTTTTTTTTAATCTTTAATATCATAGTGTCAATTTTTATTTTTATTTTGTTAGGTTCTCAAATTCTCATTGAGATTACCAATTCGTATAAATTCCTAACTTTTTGTTATCTTTGATATCTTAACTATATAAAATGAAAAAAAGGTCAATGTTGAATGTTGAATTTTTCAACAATGGTCAAATGTGAGAGAAAGGGAATGTTGAAAATTAAAATAATTAAAGAAATGTTGAAAATTAAATGATGAAACTTAATGGCCATTATAGTGTCGACTTTTTGAAAATGGAAATATTGAAGCTTGTTCTACAAAATTAATAGTCATTAACAGAAAAATATTGAATAGGGTTTGAGTTTTTGTTTTTATTTATTTTATTTTATTTTTTTTTGTTTTTTTAAGCTAAATACATAGTTCTGTAATTAAAACATATAACCTAGTTGTTGTAATTTCATTTATCTCTTCTCTTTATATTTAAACCAAGCCCTTTTCTCTTTTAACCTAACAAAAAAATTGAATCAGGTATGAGTTTTTTTTGTTTTTATTATTATTATTATTATTATTATTATTATTATTGTTATTTTTATTATTTATCTCTTCTGTCACATGTGAAAAAAACTTATCGAAAAAAGTTTGTATTTGGAAAAAAGAACTTTTTTGGCACATGTTTAAATTTGATTTGAAACAAAAAAATTTAGAAAAACAATTCCCGATTTTTTTTCTTCTGAAAATCATTTGTCACATGTGACGAAAAAAAATTCAGAATTTTTTTTCACACATGACAAAAAAATAACTTTCTGAAACGTATAAAAACATAATAAAAACGGACTAAAGTGTATAAAAACGGATAAAAAAACATATAAAAACGGACGAAAACGTATAAAAACATATTAAAATGTATATCCGTTTTTATACGTTTTCGTCCATTTTTATATATGTTTTTATACCCTAAAAATTTATATCCGTTTTTATACTACGTTTTTAGGGTATAAAAACGGACGAAAACGTATATGCGTTTTTAGGGTATAAAAACGGATATAAAAAAGGTATAAAATTGGATATACGTTTTTATATATTTTCATACGTTTTCGTACGTTTTTATACGTTTTTATATGTTTTCATACGTTTTTTATTTGTTTATATACGCTTTCGTTCGTTTTTATACATTTTTTTCAGAAATTTTTTTTAGAAAGTTAATTTTCGTCACATGTGAAAGAAAATATGAATTGTTTTCGTCACATGTGAAAAATGATTTTCAGATATTTTTTTCCAAATTTTTTTTTTCCAAAATCAAACTTTTTCTAATAAATTTTTTTTACATGTGACAAAGAAAAAAAGTCTTCGAAAAAAAGTTTCCAAAAAAAACAAAATAAATGCACGTGACGAAAAAAAAATTTCAAAAGAAATTTTTAAAAAAAAGCTGACGAAAAAAAATTAAAAATTCTTTTTTGAAAAAATATTTAAATTAAAAACGGCCATTAGTGTAAAGGATGGGCGCTACAATGATCGTTAGCCAAAAGGGCTAACGTGTAACTGCTAACGAAACTCACTTAACACCGGTTAAAATGGAGGACCAAAAGTGGACGTAACGGTGCAAAATACGGACGATTTTTGTACTTAATGAACTACAAGGACGAAATGTGCAATTTGACTAAACCACAAGGACGATTTTTACAATTTACTCTAATACCTACCTACTACTAAACCATCATATACTAATCCAAAAGATATCACAACACATTATATTCAGTTATTTTGTTTCCATTGCCTTTCATAGTTTCATCTTTCACAAATTTGTATATTAAGGCAATAAAAAAATGACTTTTAACCTCACGTCATTAGAAAGAAAATGAAGATTAGTCTTATTTTTTATATTACTATCAAAATTCACAAATAAGAGCATCCTCATATGAGTAGACTGGCCTAGGATTCACGTGATCTGACACAAATTAGTACATGTGCACAATAAAAGTCTCACGTTATTTCAAGAAAACGCTACAATAAAAGCACATCAACAAAATTGTTCGCTCACAAAATAAAAGCGTCTCACAAAATTTGTTCACCGGATACAAATTACCACCAGTTACATCGCGTGTAATAGAGTATATATGTCGTCGCTACTAGGCCGTCATCGCGTGTAATAGAATTACTTTACCACAATTGTTATTTGAGCCTTACAATGAAAAGAACACGCAAAAAAATTGATCTATCTAAAATTTGCTACACAAAACCGTTATCTCTAAGCCTCGAAACAAGGATAAAAGAACACGCAAAATAATTGATCAAACCGGAATTTGTTAAAGACTATACACCACTGCCGCTAGGCGCGGGTACTCGTCTAGTTAATATAAATAAGCTAAAACAAACACCCCTAAACACTCTCCCTCAATAAGTTACTCAACAGATTATATACCGTTCATTTTAGCTAAGAATCAACAGACAAAAAAAAAAAAAAAAAAAAAACAACTAAATAACTTTTGGGTACATTATATTTTAAGTAATTGCAAAAATCGTTTTTAAGGTTTAGTCAAATTGCACTTTTCGAAGACCATACATCATCCTCTCGAAAACTTATAAGTGTAATTTTGGTCCTTAACCGAAATAAAATGACTAGTGATTGTTTCTTAAATTAAGTAGTGTAGAATCATATCTAAGTTAAAACTACTAACTCGCATCCATTTTAGACCCAATACTTCTCTAAGTTCATAGGAAGCAAAACAGCTTGAGGTCGATCAAGATTTTACATCATTGCAAATACAAAATGTTTACCAGACCTTAGCTCATGGTGCCTTAGAAATGGGCATGGTCTTAGTTCACAACGAGTGTGGGAACCCGCGCGATGCAGCGGGATTGGCTTCAAAGGACTTACTTTGCAGCGATACTTGAACCTCAGGGACTATTTTTGCTAAGTTGTGAAACTTTGCATTTAATGTTTGGACTTATTTTGTAACGACGCTTAAACCTCAGGGACTGTTTTTGCCAAGTTGTGAAACTTTGCATTTAATGTTTGGACTTACTTTGCAGCATCACTTGAACCTCAGAGGCTGTTTCTGCCAATTTGGGAAAGTTGGCATTTAATGCATGGTTGGTTTCTCTCTCTTTTCTGATCTTTAGTATATATATTAATTAATATACCCAACAAAATAGCTTCTAGAAAGAGACCGGTTCAAGAAATATTACATGTACTCATGAGTGAGTCTCACAACAATAAACAATAGCCGTTGTATAAGCCAAAGACCGAAAGCCGACCATCACCCCACAACAGCCTCTTACAATAAAGACATCATCATTCTCATCTATGAAACCAAAAGAAAACAGAATCAAACGAATAAACCCATAAAAATAGACAAACATTGCAGCATCACCACAACTAATTTCAATAATTTAAAAACACGTAATGATGATATCATTTTAAGTGCGGGTTTCCTTGAGATTGATGATATCGTTTCCTCATAACCAAAAACATGCGGATGAAGAACTGATGGCTTAACCTGTCTCAAGATGTAGCTACGACCTCTGGCTTAGCCAAAAATATGCGGATGTAGGGGTGTCATTAGGGTCGGGTTGACCCGACCCGAACCCGATAAGGCTTATTGGGTCGGGTTTAATCGGGTTGAAAATGCTTATCGGGTTAATTTGACCCGAACCCGATAACCCGATATCGTTATAGGGTCGGGTTAGGGTTGAATTATTTATCTTATCGGGTTATCGGGTCAACCCGATAAGACCCGACAATTCTAAAACTAATTTTTATTTAGTAACTTTTGCCTATATTTTTTTTAAAAGATAGTCTAGCTAAATATTAGAGGTGGCAAATGGGTCGGGTCGGGTCGGTTTGGGTCATGGGTCAAATGGTTTATGGGTTAAATGGGTCATGGGTCAAATGGGTCATACTATAAGAATGGGTTGAATGGGTCATAGGTCAAACGGGTTGGGTCGGGTCGACTCGTTACATTTCCACCGTAATCATGCTACTATAGTATGTTTCGTCCGTTTCATCCGCTTTTACGCCGCCGTTTTACGTTTTAGTCCGTTTTTACGTTTCATCCGTTTTGCGTTTTCGTCCGTTTTTGGCGTTTTCGACCGTTTTGCGAGTTTTCGTCCGTTTTACGTTTAATCCGTTTTCGTCAGATTTTTCGTTTTGGCCGTTTTTACGTTTTCGTCCGTTTTTGCGCGTTTTCGCCCGTTTTTACGTTTTATCCGTTGTGCGCGTTTTCGTCCGCCTTTTATTTAAAACGGACGGCGTAAAACGGACGAAAACGCGCAAAACGGACGAAAACGTAAAAATGGACGAAACTGCAAAACGGATGAAAACGTAAAAACGGACGAAAACGGATGAAATGTAAAACGGGCGAAACGTTAAAAACGACGTAAAAAAACAAAACGCGCAAAAATGATGAAAATATTAAACCGGCGAAAAAATATAAAAACATAAAAAATACGACATCTAATGATGGTTGAGTTATCATCCGACCCTTAAGTGACCCATTCGACCCATTTGTTGACCCGTTCGACCCATTTGTTGATTCACATAAGTCCATATGTTGACCCATTTGACCTGTTCTTTGCAAATGGGGTAACCCAATACAACCCATAAGTTGTTATTTTTTACCCATAGCAACCCATTTTTCTCTAAATGGGTTGTGATTGCCACCTCTACTAAATATATACCATTATTTTGGAGAAAAAGAAAAGTGGCTCATATAGTTAGGTGGTTTTGCTAAATGTTTAAGACGTTAACTTTTTGTCTGAAAGGTTGTGAAGTAATAAAACTTTATTAGTTAGGTCTTTGTATATGTGGGAATAATTATGTCAAAGTGGTGTTGCGGGAAAGCTACGAGAAACCCAACCAATCACATACGAGGAACACATATACATTCAGAGTGTTGTGCAACGAATTCACTAAGCGGGTAAGGAATTGCAGGAAGCGCTGTGTTAGCAAATTATTCACTATACTTATAATATAACCATATTTATCGCCGCCGCATATGTTGGTATCCGACTAGTCTTCTTAATTACTTCTTAAACATTAGCGAAATGTTCCCTGATTACATATCTACGTTTTTTGTTATACTGATTTGTAGTTATATTGCCATGCTTTTTTAATCCAACCGGCAGAAGGTAAACAACTTATTTAAATGGAAGTGTCTCGGCTTTCCCATCATACAGTACCCAACTCCACTTGTGTCGTTACTATATAGTTTGGCGTCACTTTTTGTTGGGTTTTACTAATCATAACAATTATATAAAACAAGTAAACATCATCAAAGCATGCAATGAAGTAATAGGAATAATACTTGTAAATTAACTAACCGAATTAAAAGTATGCGCGCACTTTTGCGAATCAATGCAATTAGGGTTTATGGAAAACCCCAAATTAGGATCAAGAACAAGAAACCCTAAACCCTAATAAATTAGGGTTTGTGAATGTCGACCAACACCTATGTCGACCCACCAATGAAATCAACCACCAAGATTCACAAGCTCAAGCGTGCTTGTTCTTCGTTCTTGTACACACGCATTAATAGCGATTTGATGTGAAAAGCTAGTTTCTTGATCACGAAACAAACCAAATACTTATTCTTTAGTTAAGCAAATCGAATCCCTATGGGAAGGAGAGTTCGACCGCCACACAAAAGAAAGAGGAGAAGGAGAGAAATTAGGTTTGCAAGTCACCAAGATTAGGTTTAGAATGAACACAATAGGATTGTATTTATAGTTAACCAATCTTGGAGGACAAGTTAATGTGGGGTTGGGTTAGGAAACCCCAACCGATCGCCAATCAATCCCAAAGGGATTCTAGATCCTTCCCGACTTATAATTTCATCTCTAGTCCTTTAAGTTTACATTTAACGACCGTTAGCCAAACCTCGTTAAATATTAACCACCGTTAAGTATTTATTTCGTGACTAATAATTAATAATAATAACGCTTTATATATTATAATTATTTACATCAATTCTCATACGTAATGTGTGCAATCCCAAGTCTCGAGTTCGAATCCGGTCATACTAATATTAATAATTATCCATAAACCTTTCACTCCCACTGGATATTACTTAATATAGTAATGACATTGGTTAGTCTAGCTTTCACACGCCAATGCCCCGGATCAAATCGAGTATGGTCTCCTCGAAAAACCATTTAATGATTCATCATTTTACTTATCCTTTTGTTACTAATACTACATTAACTATGAATATGGATCAAGTCATTTCATAAGTTAATATTCTGCTTCGTTGTATTTGATTGAACAAGATTACCAAATCATCCGAACGTATTCCGATAGATCTTGGGTAAGGCCTTACAAACATCTTGCCAATCCTACGAGGGCCCAAATATAGTATTATGCTTTGAAACAAATTCAAAGGAACAAATTCTCTTGACTACAAACATAACTCATGAACTTTGTAACACTTCCGAAAATAGCCCTTATAACTACCGCCACGGATAGCGTTAGACTATCTTACACAAATGCACTACATTCATAACAGCTTATCCGGTATCTCAAGTCCGAGGATAAACACTTCATGATATACTTAATGACAAAGATCCATAAAGTATCATCATGTAAAGTTGGGATCATCCTATATTCAATTCATTGAATATCATGTGAATTTGGCATGTCCCACGCATCAATATACTTAAAGTATATTCTACCAAAACTCGATTTGTCTTAATTCAATGACATTCCCACATCATTGATCGACAACAGAATTTTAGAATAACATAAGTTATTCACGGATTAAACATGCAAATATAGGATATAATATTAAGAAAATGAAAAATAAACATAACCAATATTTTATTTCATTTAAATAATATTTGTTCATAACATCCCTTATCCAAATACTAAATAGATCAATGCATGATAATACTTGTTAATGAATTATGTCTCAAGTAATGACAATCATACTTGTTGACAAGGCATAATTTCAACTAACTTTGATCTATCGGAATTTTGAGAATACTTATTTCAAGAATTCAACTAGTGAAGTTCTTGTATGTGTGCATTCAAAATATCTTGATATTGCCACATAATATTTCATAAAGTGTGTGACATCCTCAACACCAATTTATGACAATCAAACTTTCAAACAATTTTAAAGTTTAAAGTATTCTTATTCTTTATTGTATAATGCAACTATGCTCTTAGTTGAGCACAACTAGTTCACATGGCCATTTACAAGGATGAAATCCTCCCATGACTAGTATTGAGTGTCATCTCAATTATACCAAAGATCATTGTATACAAACAACAATATGCTCTTTAAAATTTCCGTAAACTTCAATATCTACAGTGTAATGTTTGATGCCTTCCAAACTTTCAAGTTTGTTAGGCTATGACAATTACGCAACAATTGTTGTATTGCTCATCCATAGAATTTTGAGAGCAAATCCAGTGAGGAATGTAATTCTAGATTCAAACATATTCCATTAGAATATTCATTACACTAGTTATCTAATAACTTCATTAGATATCAATGTTGTCAAATCATCTTGCATTCAAGCATGATACAACAATAACATGATGTACATGAAAATCCTTATGTCAAACAAAGATTTAATTCATGTTCTACATATCCATTTTCCAAATGATATATCATGTTCTATTAGACTCATTAATTTAATACCGCCATGTTTACTAACAATAAACATATACTCCAAGGTTGTATGTCTTATTTTCTAAATCTTTCATGTGAAGTTCCATTCCAAACTAAAACTTAACATTTAGCTTAGATGGAATGTTACTACCCACAACATATAAGATTTAAAGAAAATAAACATAATACTCCCACTAGCTTTCGAATACTTAGAAATTATCTTATTTTAATTTTAAACCAAAACTTGGATTTAATAGTTAAACATAAGAATCATCTCCTAGATGCATGCATATATCCATTCATGGATTCTTGCCGTTTGTACATTTCAAAGATTATGTGAATTCATAAAACTCATTTGTATTACTTATCGTCCTCGCAAAAGCAATCACACAAGAAATAGTTTTAATATTCCATTGTCATTTTCATATCAATGAAAATAAGTATGACAATCATAATCATTATATATTTAATGTGCCAAGGAAAGAATATTCAATCACGCTTAATTGCTTAAGTGTGATTAATAATCTTGTCACAAGTCATGCATTAAACACATGTACAATTTTGTCCATATGATTTCTACACAAAGATTTAAACCACTAGGGTTTTCCTTCCTTTGAAGAAACTCATCTTTATTAAGATAAACCAAGTTTTCAAAGTTGATTATCTTTTGGACAACATCTTAACATTCATAGTATGAATAATTTACCACAATTCAATATTAGGTAATATATCATTATGATTAACAGGTTTACCATGATCCTGTAATTCATATTTCTCATCATATCAAATATCCGAGATATCCTTGCGGATCTATGAATGAGAATTCCATCATTTTGAGGTCTATCATATTTGACCTCATCATGATATTCACTAGTGTATTTTAGAAGATTATGTGTTTTGTAATTGTAATTTAATCTCTTCAAGATCTAAACAAAACTCCTACTTGCTTTTGTAATTTAAAGACTATCTATAAATACTTTAGCAATTAGAACAACACTAAATTGTTTTCTTTTGGGATATTACAAAACACATTGACAGTCAGAATCTTGTTCATTAATAACCTACTCCATAAGTAGTTTTAACAAATCGAACTTCAATATAAGACTCAATGTGATTCATCACATTCCATACTAAAATGGTGTCTTATTAATCTTCTAGGTTTGAGTTTTATTAAGTATATCCAATCAATACTCAATTTTCTAACCTTGATAACTTTTGGAAGAAAAGAGGATATAGTTATCTTGAATCAAACAATATGACAAATGTTTGATTCTTCTAATCGAACATTCCATATACATACAAGATTTCATTAGAATTAATATTGTAAGACAATCTAACAATATTTAAGATAAACATATTCCTTTTGGCCTACCTATTTACCAACTAAGTCAACTTAATGGTATAATAGAATATCCAAGCCAATTGCATGTTTTATAACATAAGTATTCTTTGACCAAGTCAAAAGACATAATGATTATAATATCTTACTTTATATTATAAGTCTTTAAAAGACTTCATGTTTGTGAGTTTATACAAAACACATAACCATGTATAATTTAAAGTTATTATGAACACCACACCATGGTTTCAATTAATTAATTTTCAAGTTAATATACTACTCTATCTATTTATGTCATTCTAAAATACATAAATATTTAAGATAGTATTACTTTATTTATTTATGTCATTCCAAGAAGTGTCCAACTTAAGAAACCGTAAAAGCATCCACGCCCGATCCCACAACAAGTGGAGATTTACCTTGAGATTACAATCTAGCCAAGATCTCACTTAACCTAAAATGTAACTTCAAGTGTTTCTATAATTTGAATGACATAAGACATAAAAGTAGTCTATGTTATAATCTTGACACATGTTCTAAACAAGTCAATCTTATTAGAACGTTAATCTCTTATCTTACGATCAAGAGAATCCATTAATCATATTTGTATGTGTTGTTCCTTTGCACACAATAAATACTTCTCCCACTTGTGCATAGAACAACACCATATAGCAGATAAACACCATGACATTCGCTTTGTTTATGTGAGCAATATGATAGTGTCATAGATATATAAGCATTACAAGTAGATGTAGGAGCACTTAATTATCAAGGAAACGCTCATGACTATCCTTGAGAATATGAATGTCTACATTTTTGAACGTAATGTATTATTTCAAGAAAATCTAGAAATAATCGAGTTACTACCAAGATAATAAATCTTGTAACTCCCACCGAATTAGACAACGTTACAATAATGTCTTATTCAAGAATACACCATACTCCCAATCGGATTTGACAACATTGTAAGTGTTTCATTAACCGTGAAAATAGCGTGCTATTACGTTGCTACCCCTTTGTAAGACCATTCGTAACAATTACTTAGGTACTAAAAGAGTGTATTCTACTCAGTAGATGATGAATCATCCATCATACTATTAACTTGAAAAATTGAGCATGCAATTTCTTCCTTAATAGGTCTACTATCCCCACAATGGTGTGTAGCACCTTTAATTGGTCAAAGCAAAACAACTAGATAAAATATACTAGTTTGTCTTTTACCAATTTTATGTAATTAGTCTAGATTCTAATTTAATAACTCATAAAATGTCAAACATGTTTTCTAGTTGACCAAAATGTCATATAAGAATTCAATCACCAACAGAGGGTAATGAAATCTCTTAAGGAAAACATGGTGTGCAATTTTCTTAACTATTAAAGTTGTATGAGTTATATTAGAATTTAGACAATTCTAATGTTCCTAACATACCTTTCTCAATCATGAAAAGGAATAGGATTGAGTCACACTCTTCTTCCATGGAAAAGAGTTTATGTTTGTCTTTAGTAAATTTTTCTTGATCAAACATTCGTTTGAAAACGTAACTAGATCAATTTACCAAAGCCCAAACTACGCTTACGGTTTAATGTTGCATTAATACAATCAAAAGAATTAACAAAATTCAATTTTTAGTATTTTCGATAATTAAATCTTTCAAGAAAATAAAATACCCTTGGTCAATATTCATATTAACCATAGAATTTTCCTTGAATCTAGGACCCTCATTATCATAGTTTCACCACATCGCTTGATCCGCTAGTGATGAAA
Source organism: Chrysanthemum lavandulifolium (assembly GCA_022545495.1). NCBI lineage: Eukaryota > Viridiplantae > Streptophyta > Magnoliopsida > Asterales > Asteraceae > Chrysanthemum > Chrysanthemum lavandulifolium. The sequence goes on along the minus strand of CM040241.1, from coordinate 41,071,467 downwards.
GTATAGAATAGGTAATTGTCGAAGAACAATAATTGACAAACAAGTTTGCAATTCCTAGAAAATATGGGATTTACAATTTTGCCAAAACAATTAATGCAAAACGTAAGCATGTTTCATCCCATCTTATGCCTTAAGTCATAGGTCTCACTAACTAACTTAATTAAGTTGTCTAATTTAGAAACTGCAAATCATAAAGCTGAGGTCTCACACAACAAAATAATTCACCTTGTCATTGTAATCTAGATCAAGGTCTCACATAACTAAATTACAACTTCAAGTGTTTCATATCATTAGATGGCATAAACTTAAATTTAAAGGGTACAATTTTTGACGTGTAATCAAAACTTATGTATAAAGAAGCATGCATACAACTTTATAACAAAATATTTTCGAAAACCTTACATAAGATTTTAATTGCTAAGATTAAATTCTACAAAGTTTTAATCGATGCGTTGAGAAACTTACAACTTTGCACTAAGATGCTTCGTACATAGAATGGTTATACTAGGTAGCTCCAATCGAACTCACAGGGGGAGGACCGTAAGCGCAAAAGCATAACCTTAGACATCCATTCAGGAGATCGTGCGCACTTCTTAAACAACCCTTTATAGTTTGTTCTAGTGGGTGAGCCGTTCTAACCATTTAGTACAATCGCATCAATCGATTAAAAGTTCAAGAATAATACTTAGATAACAAATCGGTTTTCGCCATTATTTAGTCCATTTAATTTTCTATTCATAAAAACCCTTTTGCTTACTAACATGTCAAACAATATATAAACAAAAAGCATTTTAATAAAATTAAAAGGAACTCAAATAATATATACATATAACTTAACAATTAACATATGTAAAACAATTAGCCACATGCATAATTATTTCGATAAAACCTAATAAACAATTCTAGGCGTAAAAATGCATACATCAACTAGGGCTTTCAACTACAAGGTAGATGAGCCACATACATCGACAAGTCGATTATGTAAGCCAAAGTCAATAGTATACCAAATAGCACATAACTAATTTTTATTAGTATAATTGAGGTCTTCCCAATTCAATATTATCAAATAAATAAACATGTGTATATCACTTAACAATTAATCAAAAACAATACTCCATGGCAAAACATGCATGTTTCACCATGGATTCCTCATAACAATTATAATCCCAAGATACGCATATAATCATGGCACATAACAATTATTCATGAAAACCACATAAAATATACATGCAATCCTAGGGTTTCTACAAGTTTTACAAAAATAAAACCTAATTAAACAATTAAAGGGTAATCGACCCAATTAATAAAAATTAGGGTTCCAATTTTCAAAACCCTAGAAACCATAAAAGCATATAATAATCATAAAGATTCAATTTTATGTGTTTCGTAATTAATTACAACATATTAACGGCTCGTGATGCCACCGTTGGGTTTTACTAATCATAACAATTATATAAAACAAGTAAACATCATCAAAGCATGCAATGAAGTAATAGGAATAATACTTGTAAATTAACTAACCGAATTAAAAGTATGTGCGTACTTTTGCGAATCAATGCAATTAGGGTTTATGGAAAACCCCAAATTAGGATCAAGAACAAGAAACCCTAAACCCTAATAAATTAGGGTTTGTGAATGTCGACCAACACCTATGTCGACCCACCAATGAAATCAACCACCAAGATTCACAAGCTCAAGCGTGCTTGTTCTTCGTTCTTGTACACACGCATTAATAGCGATTTGATGTGAAAAGCTAGTTTCTTGATCACGAAACAAACCAAATACTTATTCTTTAGTTAAGCAAATCGAATCCCTATGGGAAGGAGAGTTCGACCGCCACACAAAAGAAAGAGGAGAAGGAGAAATTAGGTTTGCAAGTCACCAAGATTAGGTTTAGAATGAACACAATAGGATTGTATTTATAGTTAACCAATCTTGGAGGACAAGTTAATGTGGGTTGGGTTAGGAACCCCAACCGATCGCCAATCAATCCCAAAGGGATTCTAGATCCTTCCCGACTTATAATTTCATCTCTAGTCCTTTAAGTTTACATTTAACGACCGTTAGCCAAACCTCGTTAAATATTAACCACCGTTAAGTATTTATTTCGTGACTAATAATTAATAATAATAACGTTTTATATATTATAATTATTTACATCAATTCTCATACGTAATGTGTGCAATCCCAAGTCTCGAGTTCGAATCCGGTCATACTAATATTAATAATTATCCATAAACCTTTCATAAGGTTAAGACTAGTGCTATGTTGGTTTTGGTTTTGGTTTTGGTAAAAGGGACAAGAAGTGTAATGCGGGTTTGGATAGTGCAGCAGAGATGGTTTTGGAGAGGGAGATTGTGAGGTTTATGGAAATGTCGAATGAGTTTCCGAGTAGGAAAGAGCTGTTGGATGGTGGGAGGACTGATTTGGTTGATGCCATTGTTAAGAAAGGCGTGCGGTTGGATGTTGGGATGATGATATTGAAGATGTGGATACAAGAGTTGATAGTTCATGATGATACAGACACAAAACCTGTATCCAAACACTCTATACAGAGCATTCACAGATGTCCAAACCAACTCCACAAGATGAGAGTGATGATGAATAGAAGTATGATAGCATGTCAGTCCATGTAATATAATTGTACAGTTAGCTAGTTAGTTTGTACTAGTTAGTTAGATAGCTTATGCTAGTAGTATAAGTAGACAGTCATGTATCAAGTCATTGTAACAATTTCATAATTCAATAATTCATTTCACCTTTAATGTGTTTTCTCTCATTTCACTATATGGTATCAGAGACAGCACCACCACAATGGTGGTGAATAACTGCTCTTAACCATCATCACAACAACTTTTCCCGCCAAAATTGTTTGACCTTAAACCACCATAAACAACCACAAACCACCACTATTCCGCACCAAAAACCATCACAAGAACATCAGAATCATTCAGAATCACCATAACTCAATCAAATCATCATCAATCAAACCATCATCAATCAAACCATAATCAAACAAATTCTGTTACAAAATCAGTTACAAATCAGTTATCATTCTCCATTGACAAAAGCTTCACAACAACAATACACATCTTTCTTACACAACAATGGCACCATCAGAATCCAATTCACAACAAACTATTACACCATCACTAGATGATGTTTCATCACCACTTCATCCACTGTATTTCCATCCCAATGATCATCCAGGCATGATTCTTATCTCAAGAAAGTTAACATGATCAGAGAACTACAACACCTGGAAGAGATCAATGTTAATAGCTCTCAATGCCAAGAATAAGGTGAAACCAATCAATGGTGATTATGAGGAACCACCATCATCATCTGAACTGAGAGCATACTGGGAAAGAGCTAATGACATGTTGATTTCATGGATACTGAACACAGTCTCTGAGCATATAGGTAATAATCTCACCTTCATCAATTCTGCATATGCCTTATGGAATGAGCTATTTGATCATTATTCTCAACTGGATGGGCATAGAATTTATCAGTTAGCAAATGAAGTTGTTGATCTTAAACAATCAAATTGCACCATTGAAGTATACTATCAAAAGCTAAAGGGTCTTTGGGATGAACTTGATGCAATAGAAGCACCCTATGCATGTACTTGTCAATGCACTTGTGTTAATGGTAAAGAAAATGGTGAAAGGGAACAGAGGAAACGATTGGTTCAATTCTTAATGGGGCTAGATGATTGTTACACCAATATCAGGGGTCAGATCTTGTTGATGCAACCATTACCCATAGTCTCTAAGGCTTACAACATGTTGAGGCAAGAAGAAAAACAAAGAGAAGCACCAAAACAAACCCCTGCAATTCCTATTGCTTTGAACACATACAGATCTTATACAAGCTCATCCAATCACTCAAGAAACACAACACCCCCCAACACCACTTCAGCTGAGAGAAGGAACAACTTTAGGAAGGGAATTTTTTGTGCTTATTGTAAGAAGGAAGGACACCAAAAGGAAGAATGTTTCAAACTGCTTGGTTATCCTCCTGGTCATCCTCTCCACAACAAGTATCTTCCACCTTCTCAGAGAACTACCCAAGGAAACAGGAACACTAGGTTTGTTCACATGGTTGCAAATGAATCACTTCAACCAATGGAATGTCCATTGGATACTGCAACTCCTTCTACTTCTGGGATTTCAGATGACTTGGTCAATGCTAGAATGGATCAATTACAAAACCAGCTTAATCAAGTGCTTATCATGATGCAGAACACCCTTCCTAACAACTCTGATGGTTCTGCAACACCACATGTGGCAGGTATACTTTCCTTCAAGATTGGTTCAATTCCTACAAAGCTTACTGGTGTGCATTCTTTTACATCTAGTGCTAGTATTCATTCATTCATTGCTTCTAATATCACCCAAACCACACTTCATATATGGATTATTGACAGTGGAGCCACAAATCACATTTGCATATCTTTGTCACTAATGCATAACACCACAAAACACATCACACCAATCACTGTATCACTACCCAATGGCCAAACCACCAAGGTATATATAACTGGATCTGTTAAACTTAGCCCCTCACTTACCCTCCACAATGTACTTTACATTCCAACCTTCACCTACAACCTTATCTCCATAAGCAGGTTACTTCACAAAACACTTTTTTCTGTCACCTTCACACATAACACATTTACCTTTCAGGGCCATGATGGGAGGACTACTCATGGTACTCTTCATGGTGGACTCTATCTCCTCAACTCAACATCAACTCCAACCACTACACATCATGTTATTCTCTCAAGCTCAAGTAAACCACACCTTTGGCATGCCAGAATGGGACATACACCACTTTCTACACTCAAGAAAATCAACAGTCTTTCATTTCCTGTCTCTTGTATCTCAGAAACTAGATGTAACATCTGTCCACTAGCTAAAAAACATGTTCTTCCATTTCCTGTTAGTGAATCACATGCAAAATCAAAGTTTGATTTAGTTCATTTGGATGTATGGGGTCCCTACAAACATTGTACTATGAATAAATGCACATACTTTCTCACAGTTGTTGATGATTACTCAAGGGCTACATGGACTTACCTTTTACCATCAAAACATCATGTTTTTTCCACCTTCAAAGTTTTTCATCAATCCATACTCACCCAATTCAACACATCAATTAAAGTCCTCAGAAGTGACAATGGCACATAATTCATTAACTCATCCTTTCTTAATTATAGCCAAGAACATGGTATCATCCATCAAACCTCTTGTCCATATACACCTCAACAAAACTCAAGGGTTGAACGAAAACACAGACACTTACTAGAAATGGCAAGGGCCATACATTTTCAAGCTAACTTTCCTAAACATGTGTGGGGTTACAGCCTTTTAGCATCCACCTATCTCATAAACAGAATCCCAACAAGAGTTTTAAACAATCACAGTCCATACCAACTCTTATACAACAAAACACCACCCTTAGTCCACCTTAGAATCATTGGCTGTCTAGCCTATGCATACCACCACACCACAGACAAATTCAATCCTAAGTCCACACCTACAGTCTTTGTTGGATACCCACACAATCAAAAAGGATACCTTTTATATGACCTACAAACACACAAAGTCATCACAAGCAGAAATGTACTCTTTGATGAGACAATTTTTCCATTTCATACATCCCCAAAACCAACCAGTATGGTCTTGAAACCTATGTTAAGAATACGTGGGCTAAATATGGTCTTCAAAGAATAATGTGAAAGAACGGTTTCTTTTTCTTTCAGTTTGCTTCTAATAATGGGTTGAACCAGGTGCTTGAACATGGTCCTTGGATCATTAGGAATGTCCCTATTATTCTTAGTACTTGGACTCCTAATACGAAACTTAAGAAAGATGAGATTACATGTGTGCCCGTTTGGGTTAAGTTGTATAATATCCCCGTGGCTGCCTATACTGATGTAGGGTTAAGTTTAATTGCTACTAAGATTGGTCATCCAATTATGTTGGATGCGTATACAGTACTATGTGTCTCAAATCTTGGGACAATCGGATTATGCGGGCCCTTATTGAGGTTTCTTCGATGTGGTTTGAAAGATTCTTCGAGGTAGCAATTCCTTTCCTTGATGGTTTTGGTCATTCTATCGAAACTATTTCTATTGAATATGAATGGTATCCCCTAGATGTGAGACTTGTAAAATTTTTGGTCATACGGATGATCAATGTCCTAAAAGCCTAGGGCGATGTTGTTACTCCAAGTACGGATGATGGGTTTATGGAAGTGAAACGGAAGAATGGTAAAGGTAAGAAACCGCTAACACCCAATCACGCCCTATACATGGTGTTCGCTTATCTAAACCTCCCCAAGTTTTTATTATAGGCGGTTGTTAAACCTCTTGGTGGTACTATGGAAGCTTCGACTTCTAAGTGTATTGATAAAGGGTCGATTGATCGACGGGCAATATTCCTTGTGTCGTTAATGAAGATGGTGGTTTGGATGACTCGGTTAAGGAGGGTCTTATGGATAAGCCTTCGAATGGGCCTAATTATCCCGATTTTGTCTTGGATATGTCTTATGTATTTCTAATATTACTAAGAGTACTTGCTTCGTTAACTAACTCTTTTTCGCTCTTGGTAATGAGGATAATTCTAATAATGAGGACACTAGTAATCATGTGAGACACAGTGATAGTGATAGTGATGAAGTGTTGGAAGCTTATGGTGATTTGGATGCTACTGATTGTGGTAATGTTGTTCTAAAGGAGGCAAGCACTTCCTCTTCTACCAAGACTCATGTTTAGTGTGGCTTCTTGGAATATAAGGGGTTTGAACCAGCCCCTAAACAAAAGGAGGTTTGTAACGTTATGTTTGATAATAATCATCGGTTTGTGCTATCTTGGAGTCTCATGTTGCTTGTTCTAGTCTTGGTCGGTTATGTACTAAGGTTTTTCGGCATTGGAATTTGACATCGAATAGTTCTTGTTGTTTGAAGGGTTCGAGAATTATTTTGGGGTGGAATACTGATAATGTTGATCTTATTGTTATATCTCAAGAGGCTCAGGTTATGCATACTTGTATTCGAATGCGGGCTGATAAGAAGGAGTTTTTCTGTTCATTTATCTATGCTCATAACCGCTATACTGATCGTCGTGCTCTTTGGCGTAATTTATGTATCCATCATGGTTATGTTAGGGGCCGTCCATGGTGTTTACTTTGTGACTTTAATGCCTCCTTATGCCTCAATGATAAGTCGGTTAGCTCTTCTCATATTGATATCGCTATGCGGGAGTTTCGTGATTGTGTGAATGCTATTGATGTGTCGGATGTCAATAGCTCGGCCTCGCTTTTACGCTGAATCAAAAGCCGAGTGGAAATGATGGTATCTTGAAGAAGATTGATCGCTTTATGGCTAATTTAGAGTTTTGTGATTCTTTTGTGGGGGCTAGTGGATTGTTTCAGCCCTATCGTATATCGGATCATTCTCCTGCGGTTCTTCGTATCCCTCGGAATGTTAAACAGGTGCCTCGCCCTTTTAAATTCGCTAATATTTTGGTCCGTCATGCTAGATTTAAGGACGTTATTACCGAGGGCTAGTCTACTAATTTTAGTAGATTTTGGATGTATCCGGTTGTTTCTAAGCTTAAATCTCTCAAGAAACCTCTTCGGAAGTTATTATATGATCAAGGTAATCTTCATGCTAATGTGGTTCATTTGCGTAATGAGTTGGATGAGGTTCAAAAGGCTTTAGATAGTAACCGTTTAGTCTTGATGTTCGTGAGGAGCAAGCTGCTTATCTTCGGGCTTATAATGCTGCTTGTTTGGCTGAAGAAATGTTTCTTAAGCAAAAATCTAAGATTTACTGGCTTAAATTGGGTGACTCGAATACTGCCTATTTCCATAAGGTTGTTAAGAGTCGGGCTACTCGGAACCGTATTGATAGTGTTACTGATGTGCATGGTATTCGTATGGATGGAGATCATGTTCCTATGGCGTTCGTTGATCATTACATGTCTTTTTTGGGCCAATAGGGAGTCACTCATCCTTTTGATTTATCTAATTTGTTTGTTAATAAGCTGTCTATGGATGCTGCTAATTATATGGTTCGTAATGTTACTGCTCAGGAAGTTCGTGATGCTATTTTTTCTATGGGTGATGACAAATCTCCCGGTCCTGATGGGTTTTCGGCTGCTTTCTTTAAAGAAGCTTGGGATGTTGTTTCTCATGATGTGATCAAAGCGGTGCAGGAGTTTTTTATTAATGGGACGCTTCTCAAGGAGTTAAACCATACTATTATTGCATTGATCCCTAAAGTCGCTTCTCCTCTCAGGATTACTGATTATAGGCCTATTTCTTGTTGCAATGTTCTCTTTAAATGTATTAGCAAGATTCTTGCTAATCGGATGAAGGGTTGTTTGGCTACTTTGGTGAGTCCTAATCAACAAGATTTGTTCCGTAGGCGATTGCGATAACATTCTCTAACTCAAGAAATCATGCATAACTATCATTTAGATCGTGGGCCTCCTAGATGTGCTTTTAAAGTTGTTATTCAGAAGGCTTATGACACGGTTGATTGGAATTTTCTTAAGGAGATTTTACTGGGTTTTGGGTTTCATCCTCGGATGGTTGGTTGGATTATGGAGTGCACGACTTCTGTGTCGTACTCCTTGAGTGTTAATGGTGTTCTTCATGGGTACTTTAAAGGTCAAAGAGGTTTGAGGCAGGGGATCCTTTATCTCCTTATTTGTTTACTCTTGTAATGGAGATTCTTACTCTGCTGCTTTAGAAGAAAGTTCGTGACTCGAGGGATTTATCTTATCATCAGTATTGCTCTAATCTAAATATTATCAACTTATGTTTTGCTGATGATTTGTTTCTCTTTGCCTATGGAAATGTTAGTTCAGCTCGGGTTATTATGGAGGCGTTGGATGAGTTCACTAATCTTCGTGTTTGGTTCCTAGTCTTCCCAAGAGCATGACTATTTCGCAACGTGTTAAATTATGTGAAACTTGCTATTCTCCATGTCCTTCCTTTTGAAGAAGTAGGCTCCTGTTAAATATTTGGGTGTTCCGTTGATTGCCTCTAGACCGCTTTATCGGGATTGTAGGGAGTTGGTTGAGAAGGTTAAGAAATGTAACTGTGATTGGAAGAATAAGTTCCTTTCTTTTGCGGTGTAGGGCCCAACCGACACGCCTGCTTTAGCTTCTATGCATATCTATTGGCTTCGTGTTTATTCTCCCGCCTCGTGTTATCTTGGACTTGGAACAATTATTACGGGTTTTCTTTGGTGCCAAGGAGAATTACGCGTGGGAAGTCTAAAGTGGCTTGGGAAGTTGTTTGCCTTCCTAAGGCGGAGGGTGGTTTGGGCATTCGGAGGTTGGAATGGTTCAACAAAGCTTTAATTACGTCTCGATCCGGCGCTTTTGCCCACCCGTAATCTCTTTGGGTTCGATGGATTCATTCTTATAAATTAAGGGATCGTAGTTTTGGGATGTTCCGTTACGGGGAATATGTCTTGGAGTTGGAGGAAACTTCTTCAAATGAGGCGATTATTTGTCGCTTCTTTTGGTATAAAGTGGGAGCGGGTTCTACTATGTCTGTTTGGTTTGATAATTGGTGTAGTTCGAGCCCTCTTGCTGACATGATCTCTTCTAGGGATATTTATCGGGCTGGTTTTACTCATTCTTTTTCGATTGCTGATTCTATTGTGAATGGTGGTTGGATCTGGCCGAATGAGTGGTATTCTAACTACCCTTTTCTTGGATCTATTCCTGTCCCTTCTCTTCACCCAAATTCTTCGGATCGGCTTGTTTGGAGAGTGCAGGATGATGTTTTTCGTGATTTCTCGGTTGCTACTGCTTGGCAGTCTATACGACCGCGTGGGAATGTTGTTTTATGGTACAATCTGGTCTGGTTCTCGCATCGTATTCCTAGGCACGCCATTACATTGTGGATGATTATTAAGAGGCGGCTCAAGACTCAAGATAACCCGAGACAATGGGATGTTAGTAGTGATGCTTGATTTGAACTGTTTGATGTCCGCTCGCAAGACGCACGGATTCTCATGATCACCTTTTTTCCAAAGTGTTTTTCGATGCGGTTTGGTCTCACCTCAGCGGTTTCTTGGTGATTCTGCTATTCCTTGTTTGCTGGACCCTATTGTGGATTATTTGGTTCCGATGGCGCACAAGAGGTCTATTCGTTGTGTTATCACTAAATTGGTTTTTGCGGCTGCTTGTTACTTTATTTGGCAAGAACGCAACAACAGGATTTTCAAGAATCAGCAGAGATCGGAAGCTCAAGTTATTGATGTGATTATGTCGACGGTTCGCCTTAAGCTTCTTTCGTGTTCTTTTAAGAAGACGGCGAACGTGGAAGTGCTTTTGGATTTATGGAAGCTCCCGAAGTTTCTCATCCGTATTTCTCGCTCATGATTTTTTCTTTTTCTTTTTGTTTTTTTTTAATCTTTAATATCATAGTGTCAATTTTTATTTTTATTTTGTTAGGTTCTCAAATTCTCATTGAGATTACCAATTCGTATAAATTCCTAACTTTTTGTTATCTTTGATATCTTAACTATATAAAATGGAAAAAAGGTCAATGTTGAATGTTGAATTTTTCAACAATGGTCAAATGTGAGAGAAAGGGAATGTTGAAAATTAAAATAATTAAAGAAATGTTGAAAATTAAATGATGAAACTTAATGGCCATTATAGTGCTGACTTTTTTGAAAATGGAAATATTGAAGCTTGTTCTACAAAATTAATAATCATTAACAGAAAAATATTGAATAGGGTTTGAGTTTTTGTTTTTATTTATTTTATTTTATTTTTTTTTTGTTTTTTTAAGTTGAATACATAGTTCTGTAATTAAAACATATAACCTAGCTGTTATAATTTCATTTATCTCTTCTCTTTATATTTAAACCAAGCCCTTTTCACTTTTAACCTAACAAAAAAATTGAATCAGGTATGAGTTTTTTTGTTTGTTTTTGTTTTTATTACTATTATTATTATTATTGTTATTTTTATTATTTATCTCTTCTGTCACATGTGAAAAAAACTTATCGAAAAAAGTTTGTATTTGGAAAAAAGAACTTTTTTGGCACATGTTCAAATTTGATTTGAAACAAAAAAATTTAGAAAAACAATTCCCGATTTTTTTTTCTTCTGAAAATCATTTGTCACATGTGCCGAAAAAAAATTCATAATTTTTTTTTACACGTGACAAAAAAATAACTTTCTGAAACGTATAAAAACATAATAAAAACGGACGAAAGTGTATAAAAACGGATAAAAAAACATATAAAAACGGACGAAAACGTATAAAAACATATTAAAATGTATATCCGTTTTTATACGTTTTCGTCCATTTTTATATATGTTTTTATACCCTAAAAATTTATATCCGTTTTTATACTACGTTTTTAGGGTATAAAAACGGACGAAAACGTATATACGTTTTTAGGGTATAAAAACGGATATAAAAAAGGTATAAAATTGGATATACGTTTTTATATATTTTCGTACGTTTTCGTCCGTTTTTATACGTTTTTATATGTTTTCATACGTTTTTTATTTGTTTATATACGCTTTCGTTCGTTTTTATACATTTTTTTCAGAAATTTTTTTTAGAAAGTTAATTTTCGTCACATGTGAAAAATGATTTTCAGATATTTTTTCCCAATTTTTTTTTTCCAAAATCAAACTTTTTCTAATAATTTTTTTTTACATGTGACAAAGAAAAAAAGTATTCGAAAAAAAGTTTCCAAAAAAAACAAACTAAATGCACGTGACGAAAAAAAAATTTGAAAAGAAATTTGTAAAAAAAAAGCTGACGGAAAAAAATTTAAAAACGGCCATTAGTGTAAAGGATGGGCGCTACAACGATCGTTAGCCAAAAGGGCTAACGTGTAACTGCTAACGAAACTCACTTAACACCGGTTAAAATGGAGGACCAAAAGTGGACGTAACGGTGCAAAATACGGACGATTTTTGTACTTAATGAACTACAAGGACGAAATGTGCAATTTGACTAAACCACAAGGACGATTTTACAATTTACTCTAATACCTACCTACTACTAAACCATCATATACTAATCCAAAAGATATCACAACACATTATATTCGTTATTTTGTTTCCATTGCCTTTCATAGTTTCATCTTTCACAAATTTGTATATTAAGGCAATAAAAATGACTTTAACCTCACGTCATTAGAAAGAAAATGAAGATTAGTCTTATTTTTATATTACTATCAAAATTCACAAATAAGAGCATCCTCATATGTGTATCCTGGCCTAGGATTCACGTGATCTGACACAAATTAGTACATGTGCACAATAAAAGTCTCACGTTATTTCAAGAAAACGCTACAATAAAAGCACATCAACAAAATTGTTCGCTCACAAAATAAAAGCGTCTCACAAAATTTGTTCACCGGATACAAATTACCACCAGTTACATCGCGTGTAATAGAGTATATATGTCGTCGCTACTAGGCCGTCATCGCGTGTAATAGAATCACATGAGGTGACATGTGATATTTTTCAACTAAAAATGTATTTATTTTCAAATTGAAATATTTATTTATCTATTTATTTTTTTATAATCTAATTTCACCGTATATTCTAAATTTTGTCTTCTTTAATTCAACATCCATTTTGATATATTTTGATGAGTTTTTAGTTTTTAGATTTTTAGTGGATTTATATTATTTTGATTCAAATTTTTACAATCTAACCTTTATTTCAATCAATACAATCTTGATTCGTCAAAATCATATGCTTTCTAGGAGAGTGTTTGACGGGTAAGAGTATGAGAGGATCTTTTTATATGTGGGAATAATGATGTTACGGAAAACCCAAGCAAACATATACAACTGACACATAAATTCGGAGTGTTGTAAAACGAATTCACTAAGCGGATTAAGATTTTCGGGGAGAGTTGGGCTATCAATTCATTTACTATTTTAATAATACAACTATATTTATCGTCGTCGCTGCGCGCGGGTATCAAACTAGTTAAATAAAATATTTAAGTTTTTAGGGTCAATCAAAATTAAAATAAATATGTGTAAACATAGATTGATATGTGTCACTTCTCAATTAAAAAACTATATTTACTATCAATTGAAATATCTATTTATTTTGTCTGATTTAATTTCCTCATATTTTTTAAAATTTTGTGCTTTTTAACTCAATATTCATTTTAATATATTTTTATGTATTTACATTTTTAATAAGTTTTTTATTTTTATTCAAAAACCATATTTAACTTTAATTTGAATTAATACCAACTTGATTCGTCAAATTTATATACTTTTGGAGTGGAGTGTTTGACGGGTAAGAGAGTGCGAAGGTCTTTGTATATGTGGGAATAATTATGTCAAAGTGGTATTGCGAGAAAGCTACGAGAAACCCAAACAATCACATACGAGGAACACATATACATTCAGAGTGTTGTGCAACGAATTCACTAAGCGGGTAAGGAATTGCGGGAAGCGCTGTGTTAGCAAATTATTCGCTATACTTATAATATAACCATATTTATCGCCGCCGCATATGTTGGTATCCGACTAGTCTTCTTAATTACTTCTTAAACATTAGCGAAATGTTTCCTGATTACATATCTACGTTTTTTGTTATACTGATTTGTAGTTATATTGCCATGCTTTTTTAATCCAACCGGCAGAAGGTAAACAACTTATTTAAATGGAAGTGTCTCGGCTTTCCCATCATACAGTACCCAACTCCACTTGTGTCGTTACTATATAGTTTGGCGTCACTTTTAACATACCTTTGAAAATAATCTAATAATGTGTAAGAAGTTAGAATTTTCTGTATGTTTACTTATATGAGAGTTTGTTTTATGCTTTTCAGTCCCACATCGATCAAATAGATGATATATTGCTAGCTTCCTTATATAATTTGGTTTGTATTACTTATTCTTGTTAAGATTAGTATCATGTCTTTGTAGCAATATTATGGATGTTGATTAGCTTTATAAGAAACTAGCTTATAGACCCGTAGATTCACAGGAATTTATAAAGAAATTGCCCATTAAGAAGTTACGTGCAATGTTTTAAAAACCGGGTTTATAATCGACCTGGTCGAGACACCGGGTCGACCGGTTCGACGGCGGGTCAACCCGGTTTTCTATTAAAAAATATAAAAAAATAAATAACTGGGTCAACCGGTTCGACCGCTAAATAGTACATGTTTTTAGATGAGTGAGTCTCGCTAATTTATAGGTGCAAAGTTTCTTAACCCATAAACTTATATACACAAACCACAAATATACATTCCATAGAGACTAGTTGAAACTAAATTGACTAACAAAATGAGGAACATGGTAAGCCAAGCGAATGATTAAGGAAACAATCTAACGGTTCCCTAAGACTGTAGTGCCTTACCCACAGCCACATACCATACGGTGGAGGATGCATTGGTGACGGTCAATGTTATGACGGGATTGAAAAGTAAACGGTGTTGGTATTCCCACTCTGTGAGTGAATCGTTTGTGACCCGTCAATCATCTATCCAAACTCTAAAACTTACCCATATCAACCCGTTAGTGAAACTTATGATGATCCATATCAACGTGATTGGTCTACCAGATGGACCTGTTATTGAGTGATTGCCAACTCTGGTATTATTTCTATATGAGGTTGCTTTTCTGAAACCTGTTTATGTTTTCAGTACCACATCACATGCATGGCCGGTGCAATTTTTTTTATCTTGTTGCATGTGTGCAATGTTTCTATTCTAGAACTCACTGCTAAACATGACGAATGCAAGTCTCTAGTGAAAAGTTTTGATTCAAATTGTTCCAATGCGGGAGTGTGAGGCTAGTTTGGATGGTTCTTGGACTTGTTAAAAAGTCATTTAGTGCCCTATAACGGGCCAATTTATTCTCAAAATGGTTACTATTTGGTTTTTTTAAGGTTTTCATGGGTCAACTGTACTTGATTGGCCATATATATTTGATTTGATTGCTTGATTGATACAATGGTACAACTTGGATACATATAAATACATGTACATAGAATCATCTAGATAACGCCCGATATGGAACAACTCAGCTACGTAGTCAATGCATTATCGCCATGTAAAGTTGTGTATTCAATTTCGTAAAAAGGTTCTTGATCATGGAGTATACAGTCAACCAATTCGATAATGGTTTAAACTTATAGCCTTCTCCTTCAAAGATTCGATACGATAAAAAACCGTTTAATAGATAGTTAGATAAGCATTTAATATTTGGGGTCAATTGTTGTGCGAGTGAACCATGTAACATATCCAATTCCAAATGCATTGTCACTAAATAACTCTTGTTTGAGTTTAATATACATTTTTTCCTAACTTAACTTTAATAGAATCAAACAATGAATATTTGATTACGGCTACGAAGGTGTTAGTGTTTAAAACAACATTTTGTGTGAAGTTAATTTTCTAAAAAGGCCGAAACACGCCCTTCATCCAGACGCGCCCTTCATTTGGCGGTCCATGTGACGCCATTCATCTAGCCTTAGCCATTCTATTATTGGCCTGCTAGGAGGCTCACACGTCATATTGGGTCCATTGGATCGAATGCCTTGTTGAAAAACTAATTTGATTAAACTTGCATTAAATATGCTCTTAGAAGTAACAAACTTTTCTTTCTTGCTTGTAATTAGCAACTCGTAATTAGTTATATATTACACATTATCGTTTTAGTCGACTGACAACCGTACAATACAGAGTTGAGAAATGACATATATTTTTAAACTTATGCCTACTTGTTCTCCTACTTTAGTGAGTCAAGAGAGTGCGATCTGCACAAGCGCCAATTAGCTCGATTTAAGGCTCCAAGTTTCACGACTTCTATTATATTATAACACAATATAAGACTCTGCCTTAATTAATTCACGACTACTTATACATATGTATATTATGTATGTGTGTTTGAGCTCTTTATAAGAATTGACGCGCCACTAAAATCACTTGAGACGACCCTGAATATCATCTAATGGAGTATGTATAAAGTGGGCCATTGATGTAATTGAATACGTGTCATTATATATATATAAAAGAGTAAACTACACCGTTCGTCCTTGTGGTTTGCGTTGACCGACGAGTTTCGTCCTTTGACCGAAAAAAATGCACCGTTCGTCCCTAAATGCGAAACGTTATATATCGTTAGTCATTCGCTTTAACGGTAGTGGCCCCAAAATATATTTAGTTGGCAGTAAGTTAAGTGTAAAATGACCATTATACCCTCATTTGCATGGCACATGAAGGATTTAACGGTAGTTAGTGTGACCCGTTAAAGTGAAGGACCAATGATACATAACGTTTCGCATTTAAAGACGAACGGTGCATTTTTTTGGGTCAAAGGACGAAACTCGTCGGTCAACGCAAACCACAAGGACGAACGGTGTAGTTTACTCTATATAAAAAAAAAGCAAAACTGTTTCCTTAAAAACACGTGTCACTTGAGTTACTAGATGATAGTAACATTGTTGGTTGCTTCAAAAATAATGAGCCTGTTTCCAAACTCCGTGCACACCAACTGTTTGATGAAATGCCTCAACAATGTTTTCACCTCAAATGCGCTTACTTTTAGTTTTCCCACATGGGTTTGGAACCAATGTTAAGGTTAAGACTAGTGCTATGTTGGTTTTGGTAAAGGGGACAAGAAGTGTAATGCGGGTTTGGATAGTGCAGCAGAGATGGTTTTGGGGAGGGAGATTGTGAGGTTTATGGAAATGTTGAATGAGTTTCCGAGTAGGAAAGAGCTGTTGGATGGTGGCAGGACTGGATTTTAGAATAATCTTTCAACTTGTTTTTGCGATTCTTTTTTTGGAAAAGCAAGGAAATTTTTCTTTTTAATGATAATTCTTTTGATCAGAGAAACAGTCGTTCAGGAAGATGCAGGGATCGAAGGTATACTGCATAGATTAGAGAAACATAGAAGCTTGTCTTTTGGCATTAGCAACCAAGAAAATGGAAATGGTATCGATGTTTCAAGCAAGGCAAATGATAGTCATAATGGTTACGTGTTACCTGATGTTGGTGAGTCAGATAAACTTTCAACATGATACATTCGAATTATATTGATTAATGATTTAGTTTAATTTAGCAGCTGCTGAGACCTCTCATGTTGAAAGGCCGAAAAACATAAAATCTCAACTTCAGCAAATGCAACTCGAGCTTTCTTCAGCCCTTGGCTTGTTGAGATCCAAAAGTGAGGCACCTAATCCAGAGGTAGTCAATCTTTCTGTAAACTTACAACCCATTGAATTGTTAGGAGTGATAGACCTAATACTAAGTGTACCTATTTTTCAAATTAATGCCAGGATGATCCTATATTTGAGAAAATAGTTTGTGCAAAACAACTGAAGAAAGATCAGAAAAGTTCATGATTTCTGAAAAAGTACACATTTTGCCCTTTTGCATCTTATTTCATCATAATGAGCAATGACAACTAAATGAGCAATGACAACTAAATGACTAAAACAAATGCAATGGCACAAGAGTAGACGACGACTCAACATCAACAACTAGCTTAGATTAGCTTAGCTTAGCTTTTTAGTCTAACTTTTAGATAGGTTGATCATCATTATTCTGTAATATGTCTGCCTTATTATGTCTCATTCTAATTGAAATGCAAAGTGTTCATAGCAATTACTATTCATTACGATGTTATCGTATATGAACATCTTTAGAACGGAGAACTAACAGAATATGCTCGCTCATGTTCCACCTAGTTTGCTTCTTCGATATTGTTGGTCTGGACAATTTTGCACACCCATGATGTTTAATGTCGATGGATACATTCCCTCAGTTTGCGTAGCAGCATAGGATCGTGACTCTCGGGGTGAAACATAATCAGAGGATAATAAACACTGTAATGTGGTTTTTAAAATCGTTTCAACTTGAACCACTGGGAAGGTCGGTTTGAAATGTTGTCCATTCTCACGAGTTACCAAATATGTTGTTAAGCATAAATACGTTATTATTTTCACATTTAAATTTTAAATTTTGTTCTTGCTGTTTAAACACAATCGCACATTTTGGGGTCAAATTTACGAAAGATGCAAGATTTGTCAACCATGTTTCATCCTCTTGAGGTACGGTTTATCGTACTTAGAGCGGAGGGTGTGGAACCGTTGTGGCTCGCCGTGGGCTTATGTGGCACTTCGCCGTGGGCCGCCGCCACCCCTCGTCGTGGCTCGCCATCGACAGCCTCTTCGTGCATACGGCGAACTAAAAACCCCGCAAAGTGGGACCCATTGATATATAAACGATTTGATTTTTTAAAGCTATTACCACGCAGACCCCACATTTTCTTTGCGAGACCTCAATAGGTGTGGGTCCCTTCCGTCTGGTGACTTTTGACTTTTTTTTTTTTTTTTTTTTAGTGTTTAATTTAAGTATATTGTATAGTGTATTTAATTTGTGTAGTGTTTTATATGTATAGTGTATTTAATTTGTGTAGTGTTTTAATTGTGTATTTGTTTCCATTTAATTAAACAATAACAATAAAACATTAGACATTAAAATTTTATAAACTTTTATAAATTTTTTATAAACTTTTATATAAACTTTTATAAACTTTTTTATAAATTTTTATAAACTTTTTATAAATTTTTATAAACTTTTTATAAATTTTTATAAACTTTTTTATAAACTTTTTTATAAACTTTTTTATAAATTTTATAAACTTTTTATAAATTTTTATAAACTTTTTTATAAACTTTTATAAACTTTTTATAAATTTTTATAAACTTTTTATAAAAGGTTTATGAAAATTTATAAAAATTTTATAAAAAAGGTTTATAAAAAAAGTTTATAAAAAATTTATAAAAAAAGTTTATAAAAAATTTATAAAAAAAGTATAAAAAAAGTTTATAAAAAGTAACGTAAAATAAATATCATATAAAAACACTACACAATTAAAAACACTATACATATAAAAACACTACACAAATAAATACACTATACATATACCTAAACACAACACAATTAAATTAAAAAAAATAATAATAAAAAAAAATAATAATAATGGGAGACAAGGGGACAAGAAGTGGGAGAGAGGAAAAAATGCAGCCTCTACCATGTAAGGCTCAGACAGAGACCTTTTAAATCCTTACGTTGTATATTTTTTTTTGGGTGTATGATTTGAAGATGATGATAAATTGATGATTGATCATAGCGAAGGATATTTGGTTGTGTTTGTATTCGGTTGTAGTTTGTGTGAAGGTGAAAGATACAACCTTTAAATCAAGATCATTAATGTCCAAATGTTTCTTTCAGGATTATTAGTTGTAATATTTACACACACAAACACCCTTTAGTGTGTTTGTATTCGGTTGTGATTATTAGTTGGCTCCCGATAACGTTTTTTTCTTTTTAAGTGGATAATAAAGTTGTGGTGAATAAACAGGTAACGTTTTACATTCATTTTTTTTTTAACTTCTTTTTAAATATATTGTTTTATATTTTTATTTTAATAAATAAATTTAGTTTATATGAAAATTTGAAAAAAAAATAAAAATAAAGTGGCAGTGGTGGACCCCAAATGAAGAGGTTGAGGTTTGTTATAAGGGAGGGGGTTTATTGTGGTTAGTTGTGGAGGTTTGTTATGCTGAGGTGGCAGTGATGAAGAGGTTGAGCTCCATCACCACACTCACCCCTCTTATTTTATTGGTTGACAAATCTTGCGTATTTCGTTCTTTTGAGGTACGGTCTATTTTGCGTTTCTTACAAAATAAGTATGGACGCAATCTCTATGGGTTGACAAATCTTGCATATTTCGCCCTTTTGAGATATAGTTTATTGTACTTTTTTTGGGTCAAAATAACGAAAAATGCAAGATTTGTCAACCATAAATGTACTTATCTTGTAAAAAAGAAGGATATATGCATAATGTAATCGTTACGCCCAAAGCATCATATAAATGAGGATCGACCCTAACACTGAATGACTCATGTCATTTGGTAGGCATGATGGCAAATGTTTAACAACTCTTAGTCCATTGATTTTCACGAGAATCATTTCTAGAATCCCAACACAGGCTCAAATGAAAGCTTAGCCCGAACAATTACCCCATCATATCTCACACCACATATAAACACAGTAACTCACACGTAAACAACCTAACTCACACACTTACTCTATGGCTTCAAAAATGGTATACATTGAATAAAAATATTGGTTTAGTATATATAAACACACAGACTCACACACTTTCTTTCTCTAGGGCTTTTTAAAACGGGTGGTATACATTGAATTAGAAAAAAAAAAACAAAAAAAAAAACATACCAATATAGTCTTTATACGAATACCTCTTTACCAATTTCAACCCAAAATAGTTGCCATTGCAAAATCGTCCAACATGGTGCGCTAGTTAAGGTGCGTGCACCATATTTAATTTACACAATTTATCAAAGAATACCCACTAAACACGTCATTAAAGGGGTGGTGCTAAAGCACCAAGTCGAGGACCACACATTTGTATTGCTTTAACTCACTCTACCAATATTTTTTTACCTATTATTTCACTTCCAAAATTTAATATCCAACTACATTCATTCATATTGTTTTAACTCACTC
This sequence comes from Chrysanthemum lavandulifolium, assembly GCA_022545495.1. Lineage (NCBI taxonomy): Eukaryota > Viridiplantae > Streptophyta > Magnoliopsida > Asterales > Asteraceae > Chrysanthemum > Chrysanthemum lavandulifolium. The sequence goes on along the minus strand of CM040241.1, from coordinate 41,050,889 downwards.
TACCAATCTTTCTTTACCTATTTTTTCACTTCGAGAATTTAATATCCAACTACACTCATTTGTTTTGCTTTAACTCACTCTACCAACCTTTCTTTACCTATTTTTTTCACTTCCAAAATTTAATATCCAACTACACTCCTTTATATTTGTTTTTTAACTCACTCTACCAACATTTCTTTACCTATTTTTTCACTTCAAGAATTTAATATCCAACTACACTCATTTATATTGCTTTAACTCACTCTACCAACCTTTCTTTACCTATTTTTTCACTTCCAGAATTTAATATCTAACTACACTCATTTATATTGCTTTAACTCACTCTACTGACCTTTCTTTAGAATTTGCATTTGACCATTGTAATTTTAAAATAAATTTAACAAAATGACTACTTTAAAACATATGTAAGGAAGTATGACATGCTCTAAAATTTTGACCTAAAACCGTGTTTTTAGAGCCACGTTTGTACACAAACAATAATCAACACCAGTTTACCAAAATCTGTAGGTTATTATATACATAAATCAAATTTAATGGTGAGATTTAAACCCATAATTAATGTTCAAAAGTTACAGCCATAATTTCAAAATTTTAACAACTTAATATTTCACGAAAAAATCATAAACGAGAAGGTAATATTTGAAAACTAGGGATAATATTTGAAAGTGAATTAGAGATGTGGGTCCAATGTTTGTGATTAAAAATATTATAGTAAGGTGATTGTATTTGATATATGAGAAGACTAACGGTGACAGAAAAGTGAATGATAACTTGGTAGGAGTGGAAGACGTTGTAGTTGTACATGAAGAACATAATACTATGGGTCTGTTTGTTTCTTGGGTTTTTGTTGGAGGTAATGGACTCATGTCCATAATTCATTGTTTGGTACAATTTTAAACCAAATATTTAAAGTATGATGCCCAATAATCTAATTCGGATAATTTGGTGGCTTTTATTTTAAGAATATTTGCATTCTCCACCATATATTATGTTCTTTCTCTTTCATCATTTTTACTTTTTGTTTTTGTTTTTTATTGAATAAGTATTTTTAAAACTAATTTATAACACAAATTTATGTTATATTTTTCCTCTCCTACTTTTTTTCAAACCCTCACTAAATCCAAATCCTAATCATAATCCTAAACCCGTCTATAAACCAAACGGGCCCTATATCTTTGGGGTTTTTCTTGTACATTTTACACTTTTATACGCACAAAATATTAAATAATTTTGAAAGTACTCACTTTGTTAATTTAATTTTAAAAACACAACAATCATCTAGAAAACTCCATTTCTTTACCCATTTTTTCGATTCCAGAAATTAACATCCAACTACACTCATTTACAGAGACGGAGCCAGGAACAAACATGATCGGATGCACAATTTTTTTTGTAACCGTAATATAACTAAATAAGACTAAAAACACATTTCAATGGACCGGGGTCATTTTAGATAAATTTGAGAAAAATCGATGCTTTTTCTTAAAATTAACACTAAATCGAAAAAATCCATAGGTGTCACGGGCATTTGTATTGCTTTAACTCACTTTACCAACCATTCTTTACATATTTTTTCACTTCCACAATTTAATATCTGCTACACCCATTTGTATTGCTTTAACTCACTCTACCGACCTTTCTTTACCTATTTTTTCACTTTCAACATTTAATATCTAACTACACTCATTTATATTACTTTAACTCACTCTACCAACCTTTCTTTACCTATTTTTTCACTTGCAGAATTTAATATCCGACAACACCTATTTATATTGCTTTAACTCACTCTACTCACCTTTCTTTACTTATTTTTTCAATTCCAGAATTTAATATCCAACTACACCCATTTATGTTGCTTTAACTCACTCTACCGACATTTCTTCACCTATTTTTCACTTCCAGAATTTAATATCTTACTACACCCATTTATATTGCTTTAACTCACTCTACCAACATTTCTTTACCTATTTTTTCACTTCCACAATTTAATATCCAACTACACCCATTTATATTGTTTTAACTCACTCTACCAATCTTTCTTTACCCATTTTTTCAATTCCAAAATTTAATATTCAGCTACACTCATTTATATTGCTGTAAGTCACTCTACCCACCTTTTTTACCTATTTTTTCACTTCCATAATTTAATATCCAACTACATCCATCTTCATCTTAAAGTCATCTTTACCCATTCTTGTTTTTCTTCATCTTTACACTTCCACTTCATCTTTCTTCAAATCGGAACCCCTCATCCTTAACCAAATCTTCCATCTTTAACTAAAAATCATCCTTTAAGTTCTAAAATAATTGCATACCTCTCAAGTGGGGTGGTGGTTTTTTTGTATTTATAATAGCTGAATTTATTAAATCTGAAATTAATAAGTCCGAAAATTTGTCACTTGCTTAGCGGTCGTTGACTGATTAGGTTTTTGTTTGGCTAATTGTTCGGTGAATGAGTTTATTTGTTCACTAGTTAGGTCCTGAATGAGTTGTTTGTGGTCGGAGTGTGGTTAAAAATTGATTATGTTTATGTCGTCTTTCGTATAGAAAAACATTTACTGTTAGTTTGCATTTAGTGTGATTATGTTTAATTGTGAATGAGTAATGTTTGTTTCTCATAAATGGCAAGTACTTTGGTTTAGGAATTCACAAATCATTAAATTTTAAAACAAAATCCGCTTTATGATTTGGAAGTTTGAAATTTATATAAGAGCCAAAGATTAGTTATATTTTTGTTTGTGAAATAATGACCATTCTCATTTTGTTAGAAAAGTAACATGTAACTTACACGGTACATGGCAGAACCACTGAACCATCGCTTTTGAGTCTGTTTTGGAGTTTTTTTTGCGAAAAGAGATGATTGGATATACATCTTAAGGTTTAATGCTAGTATCAGATATGATTCACATTCTATTAATGGGACGATGTATCGTATTTCACTTATTCATTTTAGTTGGCTTGTTTGACAACCCGTAATTTTCAGACTATTATTTAATAAGTCAGTTTTGTCAGAAAATGCGAATTTTTATTTTAGAAATTATTATGACTCAGAAACGAAAGGCTAGCTCATGTTGCACCGCACCCGGCATCGATTTAGTAACGGCATAAATTTTATAATCTATTCTCAAAATAATAATATTACCTTATTATTTCGCTCGTCAAAACGTCTCCGGAAATAAAAAAAATTATTTATTACGGATACCCGAAAGGTATTATACGCAAAAATACGTTATCGCTTACGGAAGAATTTATACAATATGGGGTACACATAATACAATTAATAATACTAATAAAAAAATACTAAACCTAAAACCTACCCCCACCGCTCCATCACTATCACCTTTTCTTTTTATGTTCTTTATCTTTCACGCTCCCTCCCACACAAGCATAACTATGGACTATTTCTTCTACTTTCAAAGTCAAACACCAAATCAGTCACCATCACCATGCCATTCTTGGCCTCCGACCCTCACAAGATGGCGTTGGTGAAAGTAAAGGAAAACGACGACAACTAGAAGAAGAGGTTCTCTTAATTCGAAGATAAGAAAGTGAAGTCCAAGCTTTCCATCTATTCCTCTATATAAGGGGGCGATTTTTTTTTTTCAGTTTCTGCACACATACACAATCACAAATTAGGGTTTGTATAACTTAGGGGTTTTTCAAATTGATTTAATATTTGGCAAATTCAAGTTGTAGCTTGTTCACTGTAACCAAATTGGTTCAAGAATCGACCGTGTTCTTGACTTGGTCTTCCTTCACATTCGAACCACCCCACGATTGTAAGAAACCTTTGAGTTATTTTTTTATTATGTTTACGTTAGTGATAATCCTTAATGAAATGGTGTTGTGATTTTTGTTGTTTAAGTTTGAGTATGTGAATCGATTTATATAAATCTCCGTTCAAGATGTTATAAAAAAAAAATTGATTGCCGATCGTATATTAAAATTTCCGTGAACAAAAGTTTGTGTATTGTTATATTTTGTCGTTTTGTTATTATCTGTGTACTGCTAGGTGTTTGTTTATATGTTAGTTGAAGTAGTTGATATGATTGATTGTGATTTTAATTAGGGCTAATTTTATACTTGCCCCAAAGGTACAAGTATGTTCACCCTATATGCCAAAAAAAAAATACAACTTCTCCAAATGCCTCAAGGGCTACAGTCGCTTTTAAATTTTTGGGCAACTTTCACTTCTACTTGACATGTGTCCCTATACTTGGGTCCACTTTGTACTTACATAGTACTAGTGTCCTAGGTTAATTCTTGGGCAACTAGGTCCTACATTATTGGGCGACTTACATTTTTTTGTCTTTTAGTAAAAAAGTAAAGTCTTTTTTTATTATATAATAGTACATATTTCTTGGGCGACTGGGTCTCACACATATGTATTCTTAGGCGACTGATTAGGTAGAGAGTACACATTTATATTATTTAATTGTATGGGTACTTGTGCCATACTTTTAAATACAAAATACAACTTTATAAAATACAAAATACACATTTTATAATCCAAATTACACTTTTTAAAAAGTCTGATAATCAAATTACACTTTTTATAAAATACAAAATACATATCTGCTACTAACACTCACCATCTCACTTCAACAAATCTACTACTAACACTCAAAAACTCGTTCCAAAAATAATAACAAAATAGAAATCAAACGTTCCCACTTCTACAAATCAAACGTTCTAAACTCAAGAACTGCTACTAACACTCAACATCCCACTTCTACAAATCAAAGGTTCTAAACTCAAGAACTTGTACACACCGCTACTAACACTCCAAAACTCAAGAATCCAACTGCTTCTGCACACTAAACTCTAATCCATAATCGTTCCAATGACGATAATGTTTGATGCCATGATTACGGTGAGATCTAGATTAGAACATATTGCTACTATTAAAGCTTTATTGAATGTTAATAGAACCAATTTGTTTAGAACGGATGTTTTTGAACCTTATTGTAATGTTGCACTATTTCTTTCAATTTAATTTATGGTATTGTACTATATCTCTTTGCGATGTATATTGATTTAGTTACACCTCGCGTTTCCGCCTCTGGTGGGGTGTGACAACTTGTGTATGTTGTTAGTCGTTTCATTTTGAACGAATTCTTTGGTCTAGACTTATTAGGTTTTTGTATGGTTAATTGTTCAGTTTTGGTTTGAATGAACTTGTTGCTAACTGGTTAGGTCTTGAGTGATTCAGTTAGGGTCTGAATGTGGTTATATCTTTGTTATTATATGTAACTTGTTCATTACTATGTTTATGAATATAGGAAGACTACATAAAGATGTTTGAGTACACACCCCACTATATGTGAACCGGAATTTGTGAGGTACGTAAAAGAGTCAGGTTCAAGCGTGACTGGTGCCCTAGAAGCTCTTCTAGGTGGTAGAGTCGACCTCTTATCCACATGGTGACTACGAAGCATAGTCACGATTCATGTTATGATCCCACATCGGCTAAGTACTAAGTATGAGATTGGTTGATGGTTTATAAAGTTTGAATCTCATACTAGGCTCGTATCGATGTTCATAACTCAAAAAGCTAGCTTAACCGATGTAGGATCATAGCAATTCACAACTCTTTTGAGTTAGTCTTGTGGTTTTTGACTTAAAGTCAATCTTATGGTTAGCTTCATATAGGTACCCACCTCCGCAAAACCTATGAGCACACTGGAGATACTTTGTGAAATAAGAGATCAGGGGTCCGATTCTTGGCTCATGCTCACTCCAGTTGATGCCCCACTAGGCCGAGAGTTACGAGCTATTCCTTGTGGGTGGATAATGGTTGGCGCCAAAGGCCCCGGTCGTGGTGTTCCGCCAATCTACATCTTTTTTGTGGAAGAGGCATATTAGCACCACATCTTATCCAAGAAGATGGGTAACCTCTTGCGGGGTAAGATGTCGACAGCACTTTTTTGGTAAAAACAAGTTTTATTTATTTTTATTTATTTTTCGTTTTTTTTACAACAAACATTTTTAGGATGTGCCGAAATGAAATATGAGCCCAAAAATATAACCCATCACACAAATATAAACGAACTAATAACTCACCCACAAACACACACAAACTCAAACATAACATACACACCAATTCATACATAAGGGTTTAAAAAAAATCAATTACCAATTTAATTCATATACATATTGGTTTTACCAATATGAACTTTTTATTTTTCAAATTTTACCAAAATGAACAATAAATGTCACCATCATTCTTTTCTTACTTTTCAGTGGCAAATTAAGTCACATGTATACAAAACAAACTCAACACACATTTCACCCTCACACATTAATTCTCCATCATTCATTTCACCCTCCCACATTAATTCTTCATCTTCTTCTATAACTCTTGTTCACCTACTTCAACCCAATTAAACCCTCATTTTTTAGAATAACATCGAATTTTCATCTTGACCTTTCAAAAACCACATCTATAAAATCCAAAAATACATCCACATTTCACCCTCACACATTCATTCTCCATCATTCATTTCACCCTCCCACATTAATTCTTCATCTTCTTCTATAACTCTTCTTCAACTACTTCAACCCAATTAAACCCTCATTTTTTAGAATAACATCAAATTTTCATCTTGATCTTCCAAAAACCACATGTATAAAATCCAAAAATACATCCCATGATCCCATCATAAGATTAGCGTTTTTGTGGTCGAGTTTTTTGCAGCCCCGTATATTGATTTTTTAAAGGGGTTAGTGCTACCAATCTCTCATTATTTCTCGGCTTAACATTTTCGTTGGGGTTAGTGGTACCCATTTTGTATGGTTTTTTTGGGTCGCGATTTTTGGTCGAGTTTTTAGGGTCGCGATCTAGGCTAGTTAGTTTGGGGGTCGCGTTTTTTGGTCGAGTTTTTAGGGTCGCGTTTTATTTGGTTGAGTTTTGTTTTTGGTCGCGATCTAGCGTAATCGCACATGGTCAAGCTCTTTTTTTTTCTTTGGCCGCGATTTAGTGTATTAGGTTGAGTTTTTTGGTCGCTATTTAGTGTATGTAGGTCGAGTTTTTTGGGTTGCGATGTAACACCTCCGAAAATCTTAATGACAGAGGAAGACTAATTCAGGTGTTACTTGAATGGAGATCATAGTCAATGATTATAGAAAACGACTCGAAAGGGACGTTTTATTAAAATAGTTATTATTCATCGAAAACTCATAGTTTGCTACAAAATGTTGTAAAAAGATCAAGTGTTTTTCCCAAAAGAAAGATCATGAGTTTGAAAGAAATGACAACTTTTATGTTTTACACCACCATATAAGCCTTGCCATGCCCCATTCCGCACCTTGGTCATAATCTTCACTGATTACTTGAGATAACATGCTTAAAAAGGTCAACAAAAATGTTGAGTGAAATCCATAGGTTTAAAATAAGTTGAACACAAGTATGAGATCATGATCATTGAAAACTAACAATATCATAAGAAAAATCACAGATTATAATGCGCTAAGCTCATGAAACCAAAACTCAACTGCATACACCGAATTACCACTGTACGTAAGTATGCCCCAAAGGAGGTAATAGCCAATTACCTAAAGAAATTAATATGGTGCGCCCGGTTATTTCCGATAACCAAACGGGTCGTTAATCCCTATAGTACTATTCACGATATCTACGCTCACTCATGGTGACTAATGGTTCATGATCGGGGACTTGTACAACACTTAGGCGTACCAATAATCAAGAAGATCGAGAATTTATGAAAACCTTGTGTTCTAGTTTAGAGCATGTATCTCCTCTCGGGTTTGCAAAATAAAGTAAAAGCGAGGCTATGAACTCACCTTGATGATAATAAACACGCACAAATAGATCAAGCACAATGTAGCGGAGGTTCCAAACCGAAACCTAAAAATGATGAGATGGCGAGTCTCAGTAAAATGAGCATTTTGGTTCGCGACCATAATAATAGAGCATTGAATATTCTTATTCAATAGATCATTAGATTGTCCAATCCAATAGGGTGCGTGCGTGCTTAACGTTTTAAGTTAATTTATGTACTACATTGCCTTAATTAATGATCCTCACTTACGCATAAGTGAAATGTTTTCCCCGCTGTGATCTTAATAGATTTGTTGAGTATTTTAACGTGTTTAGATTTTCCCGTGTTTTATCGGATTTATATATAATTATAATCTTATAAATATATATACGTAATACATTTAACGTTATCCAAAATAAAATACTCATATGATCAAAATACTGCTTTTACGGTTATGATGGGTTTATAAGTTTTTCTAAACTTTTCCGAATTTACACTTTTTACCCTCAAGTTACGAAAAGTACGAGTTTAGTACCTTAACTTTGATAAAATGACAATTTTTACCCGAAACATATTTTATATCAAAACTTTCAGAAATGACATGTTCAACCCTTTGGTAAAACTGATTTTACATAAATAGCCCTCGTAGTTTACTTTATACGTTTTAAAACCTTTGATTTTCAAATTTGACACTTTTAGCCCAAAATTTTATTAATACCAGTTTGAGTTAATTACATATTCGATCCTTGTGGTTTCCATGCGCACATGCACACGTACAACTACAACTTTAACTTTCAGAATTGACATTTCTAGTCCCTAGACTTTCATGCAAGCTTATATATGTTTAAAATTAGTTCCTTTAACTTTTCAAAAAGTCACGGTTTTAACCCAAGCATAACACATTTTTCAAATCAAGTCCGAAACATAGCTTTTATTCACTAAAACTTTGTAAAACGTTCATAACTTATTTTTAGCTTATACTTAGTGCTTATTGACTTATTTTCATTCTATTGGGTCGGGCTAAACCTTTATTGGACTCAGTTTGGGCATATTGGCTTACGGTTTGGTTTTTGGTTGAGTTTCAGAAACGAACGAGGTAAGGGGGTTTTAGGGAGTTTCTAGTTCGTTTATTAATGTCGTGAACATAGTGTGGCGTGTTTATTAGAGGTTATTAGTAATATTGAATGTCGTGTGCAACATGAATATTTATATATACGTTTTATAAAAGAAATAAGTGTGTCAAATGGTGAGTTTAACATTGCTATCGTGTGATATAACTATGTAAATAAGGAGACGAGTTGAAAAGACTTCATCGCACTCACAAGGAGTGGTGAAGATAAGTGAGATGAGGGGGTCAAAGGAACTTCCTTTCGTCGAGCAAGTTTTTCAACACCCTAGGGGCAAAAGAGACGTGATAATGAACCTAATCGTTGTAGTGTAGTATTAGGTAGTAAGCCACGGAATTGATATCGCTCTCTAGGGAATAGGAATGCTAGTGAGAAGTTACTACGCTAAGGTTGGGGTTGAGGAAGATTATTTTTATCTTTTATGTTTTTTAGGAAATGGAAAGGTACGAATCTCGGGTTTGGATTGGGGTGTTGGTATTTCACCGATTACTCTACTTATCTAATTATCTAATCTAGTGGTGTATGTAGTCTATGTCTAATTATTGTGTGCTCGTATGATGATTTAAAGATGTGTTTACTTAGGTTTTATTACTCCTTAATTATCTCCTATTGATGGTTGAATTGTCACGCCCTTATTCTTAATCGCGTTGTGTGTCTAAGGTCGTAGGGTATGCGCTTATCCCTAACTCTTTGAAACTACCAAAGGTTATCGCCTACAAAATCTCTAGGATTTATAAACTTAACGCTAAGGTACTATTCGGATGGTTTAGCCTACAATGACTCTAGGTACTATAAGCTAAGGTTCACAAAGATTAATCAAGCATTAACTACACAACGGATGACCTATCGCAATACTAGATCATTAACAATTAAGATAAGAGACAACCAATCAATATTCAATAATTAAGTTTCATATTCCTAAGCAAACACACAAGTAAATTAGCCGGACATGGAAAACATGCAAGCATACACACAATTAATTGAAGACATAATTGAATTAATGAAGTAAAACACTTATCTTGATGTAAGATAGGGTATGGAACCCTAAAATACAAGACAAGACAACCTTGGTTCGGTTTAGGTTTTACCCAAAAGACTACACACCGAAAACTAAAAATTCGGATTCTATATATAAGATTACATATGCGACGGCGCCACCTTTTGATTTGTGACGCCGCCGGGTCGCCGCCATTAGGGTTTCGCCTTGGCCACGTTAGTCTTGCGACGGCGCCACCTTATGCTTGTGACGCCGTCCCTTCGCCTCGACGTCGTCTCGATCAAATCTAGGCCGTCTGAGTTGCGACGACCTACTCTTTAAAACCCGGCCGCCACTTGTAAATGAGCAATTTGGCTATCGAGTCATCACAAAGTTGTCCGACGGCGTCACTATTTTGTGCCTCGACGCCGTCCCCTTCGGCCCAAAGCACTGAGTGTCTCGATTCTTGACTTTGGCCATTTTCTTCAGATATTCGCGCTTTTCGTCCGAATAAGTGTCATTCCAAAGATTTTGCCTTCAAGATACCTAAAAGTGAAAAGGAACGATATTAAGTAATAACGGATACAAAAGTGATCAAATAAGGGCTTAAACGACCCTCAAAAGGTACATTTTAAAACCTTATCAAATATCCCTACACTTGGTATTTGCTTGTCCTCAAGCAAATGTGCTTTTAGCCAATTAATTTATAAGTTAGGGGTCATGAAGCATTGGTTTAGAACAATCCACAACACATATAAGCCCCAAAAGTCATAACAAGCACGGAAATTACATACTAGCACCTCACATGGGTGTTTGGATACTCACATCTCTCGGTGTATATGAAATATAACAAGTTGGAAATGGAAGATAAACACTCATTAACCGGTCCTAGTACATAGATTACCATAGGCTTGAGACTAGATCAAACCTCCATCGCTTTGGCGAAGCACCTAGGAAAGACTATCCAAGAGGTCTTTTAAGGGTTGTAATGTTAGGCTTACGGTAGGGAAACAAAGGGTTTGGTGGGATAGGCTATTTAGTGGTGGCAAGTCAAAATCTTTATGTTACAAGCATGCGAAGAATGGCGCTGCTAAGCCAAGACTCGACACTCTAGACTCTAGATAACCAAAACAAACAAACATAAATTTAAAGATAGATGTAGGATGGTAGCCCTTTTTTTTTCAACACTCTATTTTTTTTTTTTTTCTTTTTTCTATTTTTTTCATTTTTTTTTCATACACTTTTACTCTACCATCCTCTACGATAACATCAAAATGATAGGGATTTATAGGCACATCCCTACACTTGAGTTTTTATTACTCTAACACTAATATGACCCAATTGAAAAGATCAAAACACTTGGAGTACATTATTATGCAAATAAAGGGAATTTGAATTTAACGCTCCTTCCCGTCATTTCATAAACTTTAACTTTTCCCATGAGTCCCAATCGTCCCAAAACTGTACAAAGGATATGACTCGACTTAGCAACTTATGCAAGCAACTAGATAATTGAACTAAGGGTTTAGTGTGATAACAATAATGCACTAAAAGTGAGTGCATACAAGGTAGGCTAAGGCGATTTGGGTGTACATTTGGGGTGGAGGTAAACAATGTTTTCATTGATATTCCGAAAACCAAACATCACGAGAACCGCGAAAAGGATAGGCTCGAGGGTTAACTAGGGTATCGTGTACTAAAGATGAGTACAACGCAAAGGTGTGGGGAATTACTCAACCGATGTGGAAGAAGTAATTATATTACGGTATCAAACAAGGGTTATCCTAATGCCTCTTATCATTTAGTTATTCCTAACTACACAAGTGTAGTCTTACTAGCGATCTCGGATGCATCACAAAACAAGTTCTAGATTCTATTATACTACCGGTTCACACTCTAAGCATTAAAGATGAATGCTTTAATTCCTACTAATCTAAGGGCGATCCTCACATTTTGGGTGGAATTTAAGTGGTAAAGGGTTTTTGTGCTAGTCATATAACTTCCTATCCATGAGACGCTTTATTAAGACTAATGGCCCACACCCTATATGTCATGAAAAATTTTAAATTTGGTGCCAAAATTACCCTAACCGACATTTTCTCATGGTTTATTACACAAATGCAATTGGACAAAGCAAATAATCAAGGATAAGCATATTTTCAAAGTTCCCGCTTTATTTTCCTCCCTACACTTAAACCGAACATTGTCCCCAATGTTCCCCGAAAGTATCAAAGTTATGATAATGGAAGGTAATTAAAACGAAAGAAACTAATACTCCCCGATTAGCTCGGTAGGATCCGTAAAGTGGTGGTTACATCTTTCTTCAAGAAGAACGTTTATGAAAAGCTCCTTCTCATCTTATGTATCTTCTTCTTGGTAAATTAAACCCGCACACTTGAAGAAAACAAACGAAACCTTCGTAAAATCGGCGGTAATAATATATATAGGACTCTACTAAACTAGGATATAATGCTTGTGGAATGGATGTTTACATAATTTCGGAAAATTAAGACCGAAAATTCCAAAAATTTATAAGTAGCTCGAAAACGAGAAAAGTAATCATTGTTTTGCTCCTTCCCGACGCCGTCAGTTGCGATCCCGACACCGTCAGTTATCCCGACAAAACCGGTCTCACGATTTTCGAAAAATTTCGAAAATTTACATCTTTAGAATCGGAAAATTTCCGCAAAACATCCATTATGACTCGATACAAGCATTTGACTCGAACAAACACACATGTATATCTTTTAATTAATTGAAATTCTCATGTTTACGCTTTCTTTTGAAAACGTGTGTAATCCTCCCTACACTTATCCCTTATGTAAAATACCTTTATATGTAATTAAGAAGAGGTTAAAGACAAAATAAAGCATTTTTACAAATTTAAACATGAGAATAAACAATCAATAAAAGATATACGACACAAACAAGCAAACAATTAAGCATGAGTTGCCTCCCACGAAGCGCTTTTCTTTATTTATGAGTCTTGTAGATAGACTCGAAGTTGTGCCCCTACGTGACTTTGTTACCACCACCTTCTTCCTTCGCCCGTCCTTCATCAAAAGGGCGTAGTCGTTGTATGCTCACCGTGGATTCCTTGCCCACGTTGTCTATTATGGTAACGGTTTTATCCTTTAGATTAGTTTCCTTCATCGTATAAGGCCCAAACCATCTTGGTTTGTTTCTACCTCATAATGCTCTTATTCGTGATTTATATAAGAGTACTTTCTCCCTTTAAAAATTCCTTAGGTTCTTTTGTGTTTGTGGTATTGAAGTGGGATTATTTCCTAACTTTTATCGCGCTCCACAATGTTGCATGTAATCCTTGAACCATGAAATCTCTAAGCCCTTTTTCCCAATCGTTCATTTTCTTCTTAACCACATTGTTAGGGACTTGTGGATTCTCATCCGTAATCTTTTCCATGATCTTAAGAGGATACATTGAAACAATGGGTATCCTAGCGTACCCTTTGCTGCTTTTAAGTATCATGATGCCCTCCCCGCATTTGATGGTTGCTTTGGCGGTGGCCAGAAAAGGTGTCCCAAGAATGAGTGGCATGTTTCTATCTTCCTCAATGTCTATGATCACGAAATCCACCGGATAGACGATATTAGCCACCTCTATTAAAACATCCACTGCGATTCCTATGGGGTAGACATAGGTGTGATTTGCTAAGGAAAGTCTAAGATCGGTCTTGGCTGGCTTCTCCCTAGTCAACTTATTATAGATTGATAATGGCATTATGTTTACATCAGACCCCTGATCAGCTAAGGCATTTATATTATCAATGTCACCTATGCTACATGGTATCACGAAGTTCCCTATGGTGTCTCATTTTTTGGTTACTGGTTTTTTTATGAACCAGCTCATACAGAGGTCCCATAGGCATGGTGTCATACTCATCTTCTGTTATTTTTCCTTCAAGGGCTTCCCTAAGAACCTCATTGTACCTAAAGTTGTTCACTTGGTTAACAATGGTTTTTTTGTTAATTTCGTGCTTAAGGTAGTACTCAATGGTCTCGGGGCTCATTATTAGGTTCACCTCCTCCTCTTGCTTTTCTCGCTTTTCTCCTCAACCTTTCCATCTTCGTGCATAATGGAAATGGCGTTAACAAACGAAGTGGGAGGATAATCATTGCTTTTACTAGTACCTTTTCGGAACTTTTGTCTTGGTATATTCTTTTACCAGTTCATCATTTCCGCCATCTTTGCCTCGCATTTCTCTCTTTGCCTATAAACCTCCTCTTCAAATTTTGCTAATCTCTCCGTATGAGCTGCCATGTACTCCCTCATTTGTTCCTTAAAGCTTGGTGAGAGTGGTATTGGGGAAGTAGAACGGAAGCGCCGTTCGGAATTAAGATTTTGCTCACGACTTGGGGATTCGGAGAAAGGTGTTGGGTGGTTGGTGGAATTGGCGGAATTGACTATTTCCCGAGGGATTTGTACGGGGGCTCTCTTATGCCTTTCTATCAGATAATCAATCCTTCTCTCAAGAGCACTCATTTGCTCTTCGGTGACGTTGGAAGACTCAAGAGGAGTTGATATGGCATTAACCACTTTAACGGGGGTTTCAGGGGATTCATTCCAATCTTCGTAGCTTTGATCGGCAAGCTCTTCTATAATGTCCCAAGATTCCTCTGTGTTAAGGTCGCTAAGCCTTCCACCGGCGGCTTGATCAATGGATCGCCTTGTGATGAAATCGGTATGGTCATAGAAGATTTGGATTTGAAGCCAAAGATCAATACCATGATGAGGGACTTTATGGAGTAAGTCCTTGAATCGAGTACATGATTTGTAGAGAGATTCGCCTTGAAGTTGTTGAAACGCCAAGATGTCTCGCCTTAGTTTAGTGGTTCTCCCGTGGGAAAAATTGAGCAAGGAAGCGAGAGGTGAGATCATCCCAACTTGAGATGGAGCCGGCGGAAGTCGCCAAGCCAATTACTAGCTTGGTCCCGAGAGAGAATTGGAAGAGACGCAGACGCGTGGTCTCCCGAGTAGTAGCATCGAGGTCGATGGAATCGACAATTTTAAGGAAATCCTTAAGATGTCGATTAGGATCTTCTAACGAAGTCCATGGAATGCACATCCGCTTTGCACCAACCGGATGGTGTCGGATCGCAGGGCCGTAGTTTGGGCTTGGTCGGAAGCTCAATGGTGTTCCTATAGCCTAGGTGGCTTGGTCTCGAGTATTCACCAAGAGTACGGCCTCTTGGCGGGTCATTTGGTGGTAGGTTGATGAATGGTGGTTGGTTATCACCTTCCATGATGAAAAGTGATGGGGTTACTAACAAAGGTCACGAAGAAGGGGATAGACTACGAGGAAGCTAAAATGGAAAAATTTTACTTGATAGGAATCAAGCAAAGAAACCTAACGAGGTGGACTCCTAACTAGCTATTCTATTCCGCAATGCGCCAAAACTTGATAACGCCACACGCGCGCTCGGGGTCAAAGGAACTTCCTTTCGTCGAGCAAGTTTTTCAACACCCTAGGCAAGGAACCTAATCGCTGTAGTGTAGTATTAGGGTAAGCCACGGAATTGATATCGTTCTCTGGGGAATAGGAATGCTAGTGAGAAGTTACTACGCTAAGGTTGGGGTTGAGGAAGATTATTTTTATCTTTTATGTTTTTAGGAAATGGAAAGGTACGAATCTCGGGTTTGATTGGGGGTTGGTATTTCACCGATTACTCTACTTATCTAATTATCTAATCTAGTGGTGTATGTAGTCTATGTCTAATTATTGTGTGCTCGTATGATGATTTAAAGATGTGTTTACTTAGGTTTTATTACTCCTTAATTATCTCCTATTGATGGTTGAATTGTCACGCCCTTATTCTTAATCGCTTGTGTGTCTAAGGTCGTAGGGTATGCGCTTATCCCTAACTCTTTGAAACTACCAAAGGTTATCGCCACAAAATCTCTAGGATTTATAAACTTAACTCTAAGGTACTCTTCGGATGGTTTAGCCTACAATGACTCTAGGTACTATAAGCTAAGGTTCAACAAAGATTAATCAAGCATTAACTACACAACGGATGACCTATCGCAATACTAGATCATTAACAATTAAGATAAGAGACAACCAATCAATATTCAATAATTAAGTTTCATATTCCCTAAGCAAACACACAAGTAAATTAGCCGACATGGAAAACATGCAAGCATACACACAATTAATTGAAGACATAATTGAATTAATGAAGTAAAACACTTATCTTGATGTAAGATAGGGTATGGAACCCTAAAATACCGTACAAGACAACCTTGGTTCGGTTTAGGTTTTACTCCAAAAGACTACACACCGAAAACTAAAAATTCGGATTCTATATATAAGATTACAAATGCGACGGCGCCACCTTTTGATTTGTGACGCCGCCGGTCGCCGCCATTAGGGTTTCGCTTGGCCACGTTAGTCTTGCGACGGCGTCACCTTATGCTTGTGACGCCGTCCCTTCGCCTCGACGTCGTCTCGATCAAATCTAGGCCGTCCGAGTCATGACGACCTACTCTTTTAAAACCCGCCGCCACTTGTAAATGAGCAATTTGGCTAGCGAGTCACAAAGTTGTCCGACGGCGCCACTATTTTGTGCCCGACGCCGTCCCTTCGGGCCCAAAGAACTGAGTGTCTCGATTCTTGACTTTGGCCATTTTCTTCGATATTCGCGCTTTTCGTCCGAATAAGTGTCATTCCAAAGATTTTGCCTTCAAGATACCTAAAAGTGAAAAGGAACGATATTAAGTAATAACGGATACAAAAGTGATCAAATAAGGGCTTAAACGACCCTCAAAAGGTACATTTTAAAACCTTATCATAAAGCTTTAAGTACATTGAAATTTTCCGGAGCTTACAAGACTACCCTTAAGAGAACCGCGTCCAGCGGTTAAACTCGCAGAGGTTGTCATGGGTGATCTAGATGAACAAGTGGGGATACTTGGAACGACACATCCTCGCGCTCCCGTGTGAACTCTGCACCTCTTTTCTTGTGATTCCATCAAACTTTAACGATAGGAATGCGGCTTTGCTTAAGCCTCTTGACTTCTCTGTCCATGATCTCGACGGGTTCTTCGATAAAGCTAAGTTTGTCATTGAGCTGGATGTCCTTGAGCGGTACGACTAGAGTTTCATCCGATAGACACTTCTTAAGATTTGAGACATGCAACGTGTCATGTACTCGACTAAGTTCTTCGGTAAGTTCGAGTTTATATGCCACTGGACCAATTCTTTGAAGAATTTTGAACGGTCTGACGTCGAGGTTTGAGTTTTCCTCTTTACAAATCACCATTCCTTTCTGGGTGATACTTTGAGCATTACACGGTCTCCGACTTGGAATTCCATTGGTTTTCTTTAAACATCTACGTAGCTCTTTTGTCTATCTCGAGCTGCTTGCAATCGTTGCTCTAATTTGTATTATCTTTCTCGTTGTCTCTTGACAATTTCGGGCCTGTGAGTTGTACTTCTCCAAATTTCGCCCAAGAAATTGGCGATCGGCATTTTCTTCCATAGAGTGCTTCAAAAGGAGCAGCTTTGATGCTCGCAGTAATCATTATTGTAAGAGAATTCACCGAGGCAAGTGCTTATCCCATCCTTTTCCGAATCAATCACACATGCTCTCGGCATGTCTTCCAGAGTTTGGATCATTCTTTCACTTTTTCCATCTGTTTGAGGATGGTACGCGGTACTCATATCCAAGTTGCTACCCATGGCTCTTTGAAGTGTTTGCCAAAATCTCAGGGTGAATCGGCTATCGCGATCAGATATGATAAAGATTGGTACACTGTGACGAGAAAAAATCTCTTTGATGTACAGTCTAGCGAGTGTAATCATCTCGTCGTTCTCCTTGATTGGCAAGAAGTGAGCGGACTTTGTAAGACGGTCTACAATGACCCAAATGGTGTCAAAACCATTAGAAGTGCTCGGCAATTTCGTGATGAAATCCATTGTGATTCTTTCCCATTTCCATACGGGAAGTTATGGTTGGGTTAACATACCTTATGGCTTTTGATGTTCAGCTTTGACTTTCAAACATGTCAAACACTTACTGGCGTATTCGGCGATATCAGCCTTCATGTTAGGCCACCAATACAAAAGCTTTAGATCTTGATACATCTTGTTGGGACCATGATGTATAGAATACTTCGATTATGTGACTCATGCATGATGAGTTCTCGGATACCTCCGTAGAGTGGAATACAACTTCGATTTTTGAAACAAAATGTTCCGTCCGATCTCTTCACAAATCCATTCTCATTTTCCAGCATGCCATAAATCTTCTCATTCGGCCTATTTTCTTCTTTAAGTGCTTCGATTTGAGCTTCAAGAATTTTCGATGGTAGGGTGAATTGATTACCTTCCTAATGATCTCACTCTAAGTGGCTTAGGTGATCTTTTTCGCTCAAGGCGTCGGCAAAACGTTCGCCTTTCCGGGATGATAACGGATCTCGCAAATCATAATCAATAAGTAATTCTAACCAATGCGTTGATGCATATTCGGTTCTTTTTATCTAGGATGTGTTGAAGACTTTTGTGATCGCGGTACACTATACACTTGGTTCCGTGATGATAATGTCTCCATAACTTTAGTGCAAATACCACAGCCAAGTTCTAGATCGTGAGTAGTATAATTCTTCTCATGAGTTTTAAGTTGACATGATGCGAAGCAATCACTTTGTTCCTTTGCATGAGAACAACGCCTAAACCCATGTGTGAAGCATCACAATATACTACAAAATCTTCACTCCTTCGTGTAGTGCCAAGATGGGTGCTTCACAAAGCTTGTTCTTTAGGAGTTGAAAAGTCGATTCTTGATCGCCTCCCATTCAATTTCTTTGTTTTCCGGGTTAACTCACCAATGGCTCGCTATCTTCGAGAAACCTTCGATGAATCTACGATAATAACCAGCGAGTCCTAAGAATTGACAGATCTCGGTGGGGTTGGTGGGTACTGGCCAATTCATTACTGATTCGATCTTTGCGGGATCTACATGGATTCCTTCACTGTCGATCACATGACCAAGAAATTAGACTCTCTCGATCCCAAAATCACATTTGGAAAACTTTGAGCATAATTATTCATCCTTGAGTAACTTCAGGACAGTTCTCAGATGCTCCGCATGTTTTTCTTTATCACGGGAGTAGATAAGAATATCGTCGATGAACACAATGACAAATTTATCCAGATATGGTTTACATACTCTATTCATGAGATCCATGAATACAGCAGGTGCATTAGTTAAACCGAATGGCATTACATGGAATTCATAATGGCCATATCGAGTTCTAAATGCGGTCTTGGGTATATCTTCTTCTTTACCCGAATCGATGATATCCGATCTTAAATCAATCTTCGAGTATACACTGAGCCTTGTAACCGATCAAAAGATCATCGATTCTTGGTAAGGATAGCGGTTCTTGATCGTGAGCTTATTCAATTCTCTATAGTCGATACACATCCGAAATGATCCATCTTTCTTCTTAACGAATAAACCGTGTGCCCTGTGGTGAGGAACTTGGTCTAATGAATCCTTTATCGATAGCTCTTCTAGTTGTTTGGACAATTCTTGCATTTCGAGGGTGCTAAACGGTTGTGCTACGGAGTAGCTCCGTGATAAGATCGATTTGAAATTGACTTGTCCAAAGGTGGGAGTCCGTGAAAATCTTCCGAAACACCTCGTGAAATTCTTTGACTACGTGTACATCGCTCAGTCGCTTCTCTTCCGACTTCTTTTCCGTTACTTGAGCTAAGAAGGCATAACATCCTTTTTCCATGTACTTTATCGATTTCGCACAGGATATGATACTTAAGTACTTTCTACTTTGATCTCCTTGGATAACTAAGGTTTCACCGTTGATCGAGATATGAACGGTTTTCTCGTCGCAAACAATCCTAGCACGGTGTTTGGACAATCAATCCATGCCAATTACGACATCAAAACTTCCAAGTTTGATTGGAAAAAGATCTATGAGGAATGAGTGGTCTTGTAAAAGAATAGTGAAATTACGGATCACGGTGTTGGTTCCTATTATCTTTCCATTGGCAAGTTCTATTTCGTAAGTTGTATCTAAAGCAGTTGGGGATATTTCAAGTAATGGTGCAAAAGTAGTAGATACAAAACTCTTATCAGCTCCGGAATCAAACAAGATTTTTGCATAATGATTTTTAAGCGAATACGTACCTGTCACAACGTCAGGGTTCAATGGCGCATCTCCATCTCCTAGCACGTACTCTCTTGCACGCGCATTGTTGGTTTGAGCTGCATTCAACTTTGGGCATTGGCTCTTGAAATGACCCTTTTCGTTACACCAATAGCAATTCATGTTTGCCACAGTGTTTCCTTTTCCAGGGTTTCGGCAATGTTTTCCTTGATGACCTACCTTGTTGCACTTATCACACTTCACAGTACAAGGTCCGAAATGGTGCATCAAACATCGATTACACTGGGGATGTGGTCCGACATACCCTTTTCCGGTAGTGGGTGCAGCATAAGCCCTTTCGGCTTCTTGTCTTCAGTTTTGCCTATTGTGATGATGGTTTCTGTTGCAGTGGTAATGGTTGTTGTTGTTCTGATTGTTGTTGTTGGACTGATGGTGGTTGGAATTTGAGTTTTTCTGATCATCAAGCTTTCTTTTGTTGTCACTTGAGCCTTGTGCATTTGCAAGCTTCAATATTGGTTCCATAAGGCGGTGGGATACAACTTCAACAGTCTTTGGATTCGAAGCGATGACATCTCCTTCGATGCTCCGAGGTAAACCTCCGATCAAAGCTTCCAAAAGCTTTTCATTTGTGGGAAACAGATGAGGACATAGAGCTCTCACCATGGAATCTCTTGAAGTATGTCTTGAGATCATTACCCTTAGCGACCTGTGGTAATACTCATCTTCGAGTTTCTTGATCTCGCCTCTCGGGCAATATTGTTTCATTAACAGTTGTTTCAGATCTGACCAGGAAATCTTACAAGCTTCTTCCATACCAATTGGTTGAGCATGGGCTTTCTACCAAGATAACGCATCTTCTAGCAAAGTTCTAGTTGCGAACTTGACTTTGCAGTCATTCGTGCAGTTACTTAGCATAAATACAGTCTCGGTTCTCTCAAACCAATGAAATAAACCAATAGCACCTTCAGTGCCCTTGAAGAATGTCGGCTTGCAGTTCATGAACTCTTTGTAACTACACCTGCGAGTTACGGAGGACTCACTTTGATTTGTCGGAGTGTTAGTTGCATTTGAGTTTGCCATTTCAACAAGACGCGCATCTTCTGCGACACGGATTCTCTTCAAGAAGATTTAGCGACCAAACCTCACGTCTTCGCTTGAGCAACACGCCTCGACTTCACCTCTCGAGCGATTTCCGCTTCTGCAATCTCGACTTCTCTTGCAACTTCGCTTCTCTTGCAATCTCAACTTCTCTGCAATTTCAGCTTCTCTTGCCTCTTGGGCAATTCGTTCACCTTCGGTGCGTTCACCGGCTCTAGCGAAGGTCACGAATATTGTGCTATAGCAATACTGACGCTTTCAAATGACTAATTTTTGAACAAATTCTTGAGTGATGGTGGATGAGGTAGCTTTCTTCTTGACCATTTTTCTAAAATTACCAAGAAATAAACACCAAGATTAAGAAATCATTGATCGATAATAAGAGTGATTACATATTATAAATATCATAATAGTCAAGATCACCATTTTATATCAATGATATGATATTGTTCGAATGACAACAAGTGAATCATGATTTTTCTCAACAAATCATAATATATATATATATATATATATATAAGGACATAAGGATCGGTTCGGCATACATTACCGATGAATAATATCACAACACAAGAATATAAGAAATACAACCATAAGATACATAGAATACATCATTACATAGTATTGTTCACAACCATAGGTTACAACATCATAATTCTTATTCCAAAGTTACAAACCAAAAGGATGCAAGCCTTAATGCCTCATATGGCGGCTTTATGATACATACTAATATAAAGATAAATAGAATCTACGCATCTCCCAATGCGTCATCATGACGACGGCGAATCTCCTCAACCATGGCTCACAAATCTGGATCTGCTGCTCACGTGCTCGATCTCTCGCCTCGAGGTCATCAACTCTCCTCTAGGATGACGGTGTGAGCATGAGCGGATGCAAGCTCGTGATGCAAGACTCTCTCGGCCTAAAGCAAAGGTTCTTAAAGTACTAGCATCTCGAACAAAGTAGTCTCCACCTGGGGTCAATCTGCAATGACCTCTCGCCTCCACAACTGAGTACTCATCATATCAAACACAATCTCAATGGAGTAGTGACCTATCACGAGGTTCTTGACCTCCTCCTCCAAGCTCTATATCCTAACCAGTGGAATCTCATCATAATGTGCTAGGAGATCACTCAACTGGTCCTCGTGTCTAACGAGTCTCGTAGCCAACAGAGGAATGGTGTGGTGTACGGGTTCACCGCAACAAGCGTAATCGAGTCGGTGCGAGAGTTGAGCTCTCTCCAAGCTCAAATGAACTAGGTGCTCCCTCCTCTTCTCTCCAACGACGAAGTAAAGGCATCAAGAATGACCATCATCGAGCACCGGCCTTCTTCCTTGGTCCGGTCTCATTATCCACTTGAGTAGGCATATACGTATCAGATGGTGATGGTGAATAGCACTTAATGCAAAGCGGTAAGGATGGCTCACTGAAAGTGTCCAATGGAGGTGATGATGTAGGTGGTGATGAAACAGAACAAAGGTGGTCCGATGATAGAACACATGAGGTGGTGGTGGTGAAGTAGCGAGGGTGGAACAAAGAGGTGAAACCGTGATGACCGAGTAGTGGTAATCGAGCCGATGGCGATCGAGCCGGTGGTATCACACGAGTCATAGTGATGGATTGCACACGCTTCCTAGCGGTGTGTTTGAAGGTCTTACCTTTAGGATGCAGTCTATAAGGCACTCCAAACGGCTCAGGCTCATAAGGCTTAAGAACACGGATCCTACGTCGGCGACGACAGATCGGTAGGGAAGATGATCCAGAAGAGTCTGATGAAGCAAAGTCGGTGCTCTTGGATGACTTGGATGATCCATCATCCACAACGACATCTGAAGCAGGTAACCATTGTTGCGACTCGTAGTACTGATCTAGGGTCATAGAAGCAAAAGCATTATGCTCTTGAGAGCGAGCAATCATAGCTGGAACAGTAGGAGTTCGGGCAACTTCACATTCCTCAAAAGGTTCAGTCTCGTCTGAAATAGTAGCTGGTATGACTGGACTGGAATGAGCTGGCATATTGACAGTCATAGAGGACATGGTGTCTTCCATCTCTGAGGACAGAAAAACCGGGTGGGATGCAGACATGGTACTGTAACAACCCATAAATTAATGTAAGTAAAATGCCTAGTAATATAATATTAACAAGATTTTAGTTAGCTACGCAAAATCTGCTAAGCAAATCTCTATGCCTAACTAAAATGAATGCAATTTACTTATGATCTAGAGATGCATCAATCCTAATGCATAAAGCGGTCACGGAAGGGCGTAAGGCGGTGGTGTAAAATAGTCCCGCTTTTAAAAGTGCGGTTATAGTCCAAATGTTTTTGAAAAACTCTTTGGTTCTCTATAACCTTGGCTCGATGTTAATCAGAACACCTCGAAAATCTTAATGACAAGTGGAAGACTAATTCGGTGTTACTTGAATGAAGATCATAGTCAATGATTATAGAAAACGACTCGAAAGAGACGTTTTGTTAGAATAGTTATCATTCATCGAAAACTCATAGTTTGTTGCAAAACGTTGTAAAAAGATCAAGTTCTTTTCCCAAAAGAAAGATCATGAGTTTGAAAGAAATGACAACTTTTATGTTTTACACCACCATATAAGCCTTGCCATGCCCCATTCCGCACCTTGGTCATAATCTTCATTGATTACTTGAGATAACATGCTTAAAAAGGTTAACAAAAATGTTGAGTGAAATCCATAGGTTTAAAATAAGTTGAACACAAGTATGAGATCATGATCATTGTAAACTAACAATATCATAAGAAAAATCACAGATTATTATGCTCTAAGCTCATGAAACCAAAACTCAATCAGATACACCGAATTACCATCAGACGTAAGTATGCCCCAAAGGAGGTAATAGCCAATTACCAAAAGAAATTAATATGGTGCGCCCGTTATTTCCGATAACCAAACGGGTCGTTAATCCCATAGTACTATTCATGATATCTACGCTCACCGCGGTGACTAATGGTTCATGATCGTGGACTTGTGGCTAACACTTAGGCGCACCAATAATCAAGAAGATCGAGCATTTATGAAAAACTTGTGTTCTAGTTTAGAGCATGTATCTCTCACGGGGTTTGCAAAATAAAGTAAAAGCGAGGCTATGAACTCACCTTGATGATAATGAACACGCACAAATAGATCAAGCACAATGTAGCGGAGGTTCCAAACCGAAACCTAAAAATGATGAGATGGCGATTCTCGGTAAAACGAGCATTTTGGTTCGCGACCAAAATAATAGAGCATTGAGTATTCTTATTCAATAGATCATTGGATTGTTCAATCCAATAGGGTGCGTGCGTGCTTAACGTTTTAAGTTAATTTATATGCTACATTGCCTTAATTAATGATCCTCACTTACGCATAAGTGAAATGTTTTCCCCCGTTGTGATCTTAATAAATTTGTTGAGTATTTTAACGTGTTTAGATTTTCCGTGTGTTTTATCGGATTTATATATATAATTATAATCTTATAAATATATATATATATACGTAATACATTTAACGTTATCCGAAAATAAAATACTCATATGGTCAAAATACTCATTTTTACGGTTATGATAGGTTTATAAGTTTTCTAAACTTTTCCCGAATTCACACTTTTACCCTCAAGTTACTGAAAAGTACGAGTTTAGTACCTTAACTTTGATAAAATGACAATTTTACCCAAACATATTTTATATCAAAACTTTCAGAAATGACATGTTCAACCCTTTGGTAAAACTGATTTTACATAAATAGCCCTCGTAGTTTACTTTATACGTTTTAAAACCTTTGCTTTTCAAATTTGACACTTTTAGCCCAAAAGTTTATGAATACTAGTTTGAGTTAATTAGATATTCGATCCTTGTGGTTTCCATGCGCACATGCACACGTTTAACTTTTGGAATTGACATTTCTAGTCCCTAGACTTTCATGCAAGCTTATATATGTTTAAAATTAGTTCCTTTAACTTTAAAAAAGTCACTGTTTTAACCCAAGCATAACACATTTTGCAAAGGGAAGTGATTTGTACACTCCATCGTTTGATTTGTACACTCAAAATGTTTATGTGATGACCATTATACCCTTAATATTTGTTTTTTGATTTGAACACTCCACTAAATGATGTAGGGGTATAAATGTCATAATGCAAACATTTTGAGTGTGCAAATCAAATGATGAAGTGTACAAATCACTTCCCTTTTGCAAATCAAGTCCGAAACATAGCTTTTATTCACGAAAACTTTGTAAAACGTTCATAACTTATTTTTAGCTTATACTTAGTGCTTATTGACTTATTTTCATTCTATTGGGCCGGGCTAAACCTTTATTGGACTCAGTTTGGGCATATTGGGCTTACGGTTTGGGCTTCAGGCCCGTTTGGTTTTTGGTTGAGTTTCAGAAACGAACGAGGTAAGGGGGGGGGTTAGGGAGTTTCTAGTTTGTTTATTAATGTCGTGAACATAGTGTGGCGTGTTTATAAGAGGTTATTAGTAATATTGAATGTCGAGTGCAACATGAATCTTTATATATACGTTTTACAAAAGAAATAAATGTGTCAAATGGTGCGTTTAACATTGCTATCGTGTGATATAACTATGTAAATAAGGAGATGAGTTGGAAAAGATTTACTACACTCACAAGGAGTGGTGAAGATAAGTGAGATGAGTCAACGTGTAAAGTGGACTCGAGCACTCCTTGTTCTCCTTATAACTTGCCCGTTATTACCCAAGTTTCCTAGTTTCTCTTTTTATTGCAACGTTTTTCCCTTTTCTTCCCTTCGACAAACACCACAGTGGACGAGTTGAGTTTTAAAGTGAGCGTGAGTGAGTGTTTTTTAGAGTAATTAGTGTGAATATCCCAAGTGTTGATGGGGGTTATAAGGGAAGTATAAGCATGGTCTTGGAAATATTTTATGTTTGGTCTTTGTAAGGTAGTGAGGCGTGGGATTTGGGGCAGCCGAAATCAAGGCATGCCATGGCTTGTCAAGTCGCATGAAACATAAAATCCAATGGGTCTTGGGGTCAAAGCTAGGTCAAAGTGAGTTTAGGTTATTAAACTAACATTTGTAGGGTGACTAGGGGTGGTTTTGCCTTCTTTTTAGCATACACACGCAAACACTTATGTGACCAAGGAGAAAAAGAAAATGTTTACTTGTTTTGTGTTCCTATACTAGCTTCGACTAGGCCTAGGATCAAGTAACTAGTTTTTGTTACTTAGTTTGTTTTAGTTTGGTTGGTTCGTTGCTCGACCGGTTATAGGAAGAAACACAAGAGTTAGCACAAGTTTAATACTTCCATGGCATGGCCAAAATTTTGCTTGTCGGCTTGGTATTCCAAAGAGACGGTCCAAGGGAAATGCAAGGGCTCGTTCGGTTTGGTGAGGTGGACGTGCACAAGTACTAAGCCCAAGGAATTACCTACATGTTGGGCTCGAGTAGTTAACGAGGCCCAAGCAAAGAAAAATGGTGTGGGCTTGGCTCGTGAAGTGGTAAAAATAGTCCAATGAGTTTTGAGGCCCAATACGTATTCTAATATATTTTCGTTATGATTTAATTCGTATTTTTACAAATTTTTACGTGTTCGTTACGTATTTTAAGATTATCAAGATCGTGGAGAATTTTATTCTGATCACAACGGTATATTTTATGAAACGCTCAAGCTGCGTTGATCATGCATATGCCAAATGATATGCAAATGTGATGTATAGAAAATTTCATGATAAAATAGATCGTGCTTAATTTCTGATTAAAGCTTTAAGTACATTGAAATTTTCCGGGAGCTTACATGCGATTTAGGCTATTTTGTTTAAGGGTCGAGTTACTTTTGGTCACGATTTAGTGTATATATTCGAGTTTGGTGTCGTGTTTTATATGTTTTCATTTTAAATGTGTCGCGTTTTTTAAAATTCTGTCGCGCGAAAAAATCACGTGTAAGGGCCAGAAATTTGTCTTCAAATCAGTCTAACGGATAAAAATGAAAAGTTCATTTTCATTAAAAGATTATGCGACATTCAATTTCGTAAAATGATATTCTTTATGGACCGTTTAAATTTTTTTTCTCAAATTAGTTGTTATGAGTCTGTGTATTCTTATATTTTGTAGTTTTGTTATTATATGTGTACTGCTAGGTGTTTGTTTATATGTTAGTTGAAGTAGTTGATATGATTGATTGTGATTTTAATTAGGGCTAATTCTACACTTGCCCCAAAGGTACAAGTGTGTTCACCCTAGATGCCCCAAAAAAATACAACTTCTCCAAATGCCTCAAGGGCGACAGTCGCCTTTAAATTTTTGGTACTTGTGCCATACTTTTAAATACAAAATACAACTTTATAAAATACAAAATACACATTTTATAATCCAAATTACACTTTTTAAAAAGTTTTATAATCAAATTACACTTTTTTATAAAATACAAAATACAAATCTGCTACTAACACTCACCATCTCACTTCTACAAATCGACTACTAACACTCTAAAACTCGTTCCAAAAATAATAACAAAATAGAAATCAAACGTTCCCACTTCTACAAATCAAACGTTCTAAACTCAAGAAATGCTACTAACACTCAACATCCCACTTCTACAAATCAAAGGTTCTAAACTCAAGAACTTGTACTCACCGCTACTAACACTCCAAAACTCAAGAATCCAACTGCCTCTTCACACTAAACTCTAATCCATAATCGTCCCAATGACGATAATGTTTGATGCCATGATTACGGTGAGATCTAGATTAGAACATATTGCTACTATTAAAGCTTTATTGAATGTTAATAGAACCAATTTGTTTAGAACGAATGTCTTTGAACCTTACTGTAATGTTGCACTATTTCTTTAAATTTAAATTATGGTATTGTACTATATCTCTTTGCGATGTATATTGATTTAGTTACACCTCACGTTTTCGCCTCTGACGGGGTGTGACAGCTTGTGTATGTTGTTAGTCGTTTCATTTTGAACGAATTCTTTGGTCTAGACTTATTAGGTTTTTGTATGGTTAATTGTTCAGTTTTGGTTTGAATGAACTTGTTGCTAACTGGTTAGGTCTTGAGTGATTCAGTTAGGGTCTGAATGTGGTTATATCTATGTTATTATATGTAACTTGTTCATTATTATGTTTATGAATATAGGAAGTCTACATAAAGATGTTTGAGTACACACCCCACTATATGTGAACCGGAATTTGTGAGGTACGTAAAAGAGTCAGGTTCAAGCGTGACTGGTGCCCTAGAAGCTCTTCTAGGTGGTAGAGTCGACCTCTTATCCACATGGACACCCACGAAGCATAGTCACGATTCATGTTATGATCTCACATCGGCTAAGTACTAAGTATGAGATTGGTTGATGGTTTATAAAGTTTGAATCTCATACTAGGCTCGTATCGATGTTCATAACTCAAAAAGCTAGCTTAACCGATGTAGGATCATAGCAATTCACAACTCTTTTGAGAAGTCTTGTGGTTTTTGACTTAAAGTCAATCTTATGGTTAGCTTCATATAGGTACCCACCTCCGCAAAACCTATGGGCACACTGGAGAGACTTTGTGGAATAAGATATCAGGGGTCCGAT
Organism: Chrysanthemum lavandulifolium; assembly: GCA_022545495.1. NCBI lineage: Eukaryota > Viridiplantae > Streptophyta > Magnoliopsida > Asterales > Asteraceae > Chrysanthemum > Chrysanthemum lavandulifolium. Next base: position 41,022,183 of record CM040241.1, on the reverse strand, counting down.
TCTTGGCTCGTGCTCACTCCAGTTGATGCCCCACTAGGCCAGGAGAGTTTCCGGAGCTATTCCTTATGGTGTGGACAATGGTTGGTGCCAAAAGGCACCCGGGTCAGGGTGTTCCCCCTAATCTACACATTTTTTGTGGAAGAGGCAATATTAGCACCACATCTTATCCAGTAAGATGGGTAACCTCTTGCTGGGTTAGATGTCTGACCGCGTACCTTTTTGGTAAAAACAAGTTTAATTTATTTAAATTTTTTTCGTTTTTTTACAACAAACATTTCTAGGATGTGCCGAAATGAAATCTGAGCCCAAAAATATAGCCCATCACACAAATATAAACGAACTAATAACTCACCCACAAACACACACAAACTCAAACATAACATACACACCAATTCATACATAAGGGTTTAAAAAAAATCAATTACCAATTTAATTCATATACATATTGGTTTTACCAATATGAACTTTTTTTTTCAAATTTTACCAAAATGAACAATAAATGTCACTATCATTCTTTTCTTACTTTTCAATGGCAAATTAAGTCACATGTATACAAAACAAACTCAACACACATTTCACCCTCACACATTAATTCTCCATCGTTCATTTTACCCTCCCACATTAAATCTTCATCTTCTTCTATAACTCTTCTTCACCTAATTCAACCCAATTAAACCCTCATTTTTTAGAATAGGACAACATGGAATTAACCATCTCCTTCAAGACCGCTTTTTCCTTTCGAAATGCCATTTTGCCGAGGAGTATAAGGGCGCTCGTTTCATGGATAATACCAACAGATCGAAAATATTGAGTATCCAATATGTACTCACCTCCCTATCACCCTTAATCTTTTGATCAAAGACCCAAGTTGTAATTCAACTTCGCTTTAAACACTTTGAATTTATCTAATGCTTCATCCTTAGTATGTAAAAGAAAGACATGACAAAACCTAGAAGCATCATCAATAAATGTCACAGTACTTTTATTCCCCAAGGAGGAGTGGCAGGGCAAATCACACAGTCACCGTGTATAAGCTCCAAGAGCTTAGTCTCACGACTAACACCCTGAAAAGGTTTCTTGGTAATCTTGGTCAACATGCAAGTTTTACACTTTTCAGTGTCCATGTCAAATGCTGGGATCAACCCATCCTTAGACATATCTTGCATCATTTTATAGTGAACATGGCCAAGTCTAGCATGCCATAGGGTAGAGTCAGTCTGGTCAGTAGTGGTCACAAAGGCTGAATTAACACTATCAGTGGCAACATTAATTCTGAACATTTGATTACATAAATAACCAAAACCAATAAAAACACCATGCTTAGAAAGCACAAATTTATCGACTCAATAACTTTTTATATCCATGATTATTCAAACACTATTGAAACCGTTCTTCCTTATATCGAACATGAATAACATTAAACAAAGTTACAATCTTTCGAAACTAAACTTAAGATCTACAACGACGACACACCAAAAGTTGTCGACTCATTTCACGAAGAATAGAACCATCATTCGCTGACTCATAAGTCTTGAACCAGACTTCTATCTTTGCACATGAGCTGTTGCACGAGTCAACCCACGCACATCATCATCACGCACATAATGAGATTCGATACATATAACATAATAAATGAAAAGACTTATTAACCATATTCGACCTTTCGCGAGTTGGTCGAACCACCATTCCCCAACCATTATTGCACGGTCCATTGCGGTCCATTGGCTTTACCACCAATTTCTGGTAAAGCCAATGGACCAGCATAATGGTTCGTGAGTGGTGGTTCACCAACTCACCGAAAGGTCGAATATGGTTAATAAGTCTTTCGATTTATTATGTTACATATGTATCAATCTCATTATGCGCGATGATGATGTTGCGTGGTGGGTCGACTGTGCAACAGCTCATGTGCAAAGATAGAAGCTGGTTCAAGACTTATGAGTCACCGAATGATGGTTCTATTCTTCACATGGGAAATGAGTCAACAGCCTTGGTGCATGGTCGTGGTTGTGTAGATCTTAAGTTTAGTTCTGGAAAGATTGTAACTTTGTTTAATGTAATTCATGTTCCTGATATATGGAAGAACTTGGTTTCAAGTAGTGTTTTGAATAATCATGGATATAAACAAGTTATTGAGTCTGATAAGTTTGTTGCAGCTGGTATGAGACAGGTTATTAAACAGATAAACAATCAAATAATCATCAAAATCACTTTATCCTGTAAGTAAAAGTAACTGATTATAGACAACCAACTTTATAATATGTCTAACGATGCACTAATCTTACTTATTGATGCTACAATGTGTTCATTACTCACCGATGCACTAATCATACTCACTGATGCTCTAATATGTACAACGATGCACTAAACATATTTTGATGCACTCAACACATAAATAGATGCTGTAACAAGTCATTTGATGCCTTAATCATACTAACGGATGCTGTAACAACTATTCCTGATGCAATAATCAAACAAGCATATGATAATTCATGATTGATGCACTAATCAAACAAACAAATGCTCTAATCATACTCAATGGATGCCATAATGTATCACACGATACTTTAATCATACACACTAGATGCGCTAACGTTTCATGAGATGCCCTAAGCACGAACTCTCGATGTCCTTACTTTATCATTTTATGCCCTAAATTTGTCATTCATGAACTAACCATACACTCCCGATACCTTAATTATGTAAAGTGAAGCTCTAATCATTCTAACATATTCCATAACATTAATTGCTAATGCATTAATCAAACAAAAATGATGAAACATGTCACGCGATGCTCTAATAATATACAATGGATGCATTAATCTATCTTGTGATGCTCTAATAATACACAATAGATGCATTAATCTATCTCGCGATGCTCTAATCTAACAAAAATATGCACTAAATTAAATTACTTATAATCTAATCATCTACAATTGTTTACATAATGTTTATACTGATGCACTTATTCATACAAACAAATACTATAACATATTGTTTACTCAGATGCACTAAAATGTAATTTTATACATAAAAATTCATTAAGTGTCATTCCATTCCATAATAACACTAATTATTTTATAATTTTCACAATGATGCACTAAAATAACATAAAAATTTAAAAGTCTGTAATTGAAAACTTACAGTTTTTGGATATTTCTGGTTTGATTTCAATTTTCTTCTGGTGTTTGACGGATGTATGACGACAATGATGGAGTAGTGGAGATGATGACGGAAATGATGAAGGTGGAGTAGTGGAGATGATGACGGTGGAGATGATGACGGGAACGATGATGGTGGCGATGGAGATGGTGAGAAGCGACTGGTGATGTATCTATCAATTGAGTGTTTTGTATATGATGTATCGGAGTAGGTGGTGGTGTGGCGGTGATGCGGCGACGGTAGTGGTGACGGCGGCGACGGTGGTGGTGACGGTCAGTGTTTGTGTTTGAATCGATGTGTGTGTGTATGTGATCCGTGCAAAACCGTCAAGTTTTCTCACTCAAGCCGGCCACTTGTGAATGGCCGATCGAAGAAACTTAAAACGGTTCGTACACAAACTCAATGAAGATCGGGGAGTATAGTGTTTCCGGTCGTTATGTCCCAATGAGTTATGCAATGGATCACCAAACGATAGTGATCGAGAGATTTGAATCGAAAAGAGATTTGATTATTATAACTACGTAAAAGGACATAAATTACAGGGCTTAAATGCAAATTAAAGGAAATTAAAAGATAAAAATATTAAATAAACGCTATCACTATTTGCAAAATGATGTTTTTGATTTTATGTTTATATAAAACTTAATTTAAAAACTACGCGACGTACAAATGAAAATGTGAAACTTAAACAATATAAAGCCTAAAAATATGAAATTGACATTTTTACAAACCTAATGATAAAAGAAAATATTTAGAAAAAGAAAATTATTTTTATAACTATATATCTAATTATTATTAATTAAAAACTATTTTTAACTATTAAATAATAACCTAAAATACAAGAAAATAGGAAATAAAGCTAGAAAAATAAAATTATGACTTAGAAAAATCTAAAATATCAAAAGAAAATTTTCAAAACTATTTTGTATTTTTCTCGATTAATTTTCTATTTTCTAGGAATTAAAACTATTTAAAACTAATTAAATTATTTAAAAATACAAATTTAACTAAGAAAATCTGAAAAATATTTTTTGACTTTTATATTTATCTTAACTTAAGAAAATGAAAATTATTTTTTTGAAACTTTTCTTAATTAATTGGATAAAAAGCTAATTAAAAATGCTAAAAACTGAAATTAAATGCAGAAAAATAGCAAATGAACAGTGAAAAATATGAAAAATTCAAGATAAGCTTAAAATAATGTTATGAAACTAGGAAAAATGGAAAAGCAGGTGCTTGTGTGAAAGAAATAGAAACTGCTATGTCAAGTGCTTAGAAATAAGACTTAGAAATAAGCAAATGGTCACAACAATCACCAAACCGCAATGTGCTATATTAAGCTACAAGAACTCAAAATGAACAGGTCTCAACTGCTCTTAATCACTGAAACTCAAGTTGCTATGATTTGACTTATTTGAGTTTAAGCAAAAAATGGGTGCTACTGGAGAATAAGCACAAGCAACACAATAAGTCGGAAAGGAAAATGAAAAGTGGGAACTAAAACTAGACCTGGCTGACTATCCCTAAGCCAAGGATGAAACCTCGACAAGCTCAATTGAGCTTTTCCCAAGCTCGCAAAAACCTCACAAACCTCTCGCCTTCATCGAGTCAATGCATGTGGCAAACAAACCCTTGTTGACAAGCAAGTTTGGGTCTTATAAAAATTTGACAAAAATATATAAAATTCACAATGACAAACTAGACCAGTAGAACTTTTTAAAACCACAAGTTTCATTGAAATTGACTCAGAAATGAGTCCAGAAAAATCCCTCTAGTTTGGCCAAAACTGAGTTATTGCAAATTTTGACTTTTGAGCATAGAAATGGAAAGTTGACTTAGTTGAGATTTGAAGCCAATTTTTGGACTGAACTTGATGTTAATGGATGAAATGAAGCTAATGCAATATAATTCTATGATATTTAAACACAAAATGAGCTTTTGATTTTGCAAAAACTCAACAGACAAGCTATAAGACAGATTTAATGTGAAAGTTGACTTTGGTGATATGCAGCTCGTATAAATGACAAAGAATGAGCATGAAATAGCTACATAAGCATGAAACAACAAGACTTACCATCGATAAGCCTATAAAACAGTTTAGGCCACAAATCCAAACACACCTTAATTGACTGTTTTTGCAAATTAAACTGAGCAAACTATTGATTTAACACAAACCAAAACTTAAACTGAATCTAACATCCTAGTTATCATTAATTAAACATGTTTAAACTGTTTGGTGACCACAAATTCAAACACAAACACAAACTGCAAACTGAGTTAAAAAAAATGAAAATGAGAGTAAAACTTACAAGTGCTCCAGCTGATATGACAGCTTAAACCAAACCATACACTACTATTCTAAGCTAATTCCAACCCATTCCAATGCTCAGCATCATCCATAACCATTTTCATTTCAAATTGAGCTCACAGCTTGACTTTTGTTGACCCACATGAAATTTTGCTTGAAACGATTCATAAGCTTTTCAAAAGCTATAAATAACTTACCCAAGCCTTTTGAACTTAAAAACAAGCCATTAGAAACTTGGACAATAGACTTTGAAACCTAAATTGAGACAAGGAACAATAAACTTGATACTTGATTAAACTTTAAAATTGATACTCAAAAGCACAATACAATAATGTTTCAACTTAAATGTGATACAAACAAACTGAAATTACAACATTTTGATTCAAACTAATACATTTATAAAAAAAAACGACATTAAAGAAAACTAAAAAACTAACTACTACTTTTTCTTGCATTTTCTGCTTCCTTTTATACACCATCTCCTTTCTCTTTCCTTTCTGAGCATATCCCACATGTCTTAAGAGCCATTGGATGGCTTCAAGAGTTTTTAGCCATTGATTTGGTTTTTGGTGGGAAAGGCTATTTTGGCCTGTTGGGGTTGAGTGCAAAAGGAGGAGGAGCATTTAATGCCCTTGGAAGGTTGTTGAGGAGGGGGGAACAAGAAAAGTGGAAAGGTGAGGAGGGGGGATGGGTTGTCTGGGTTGCAGGGCTAGATGTTGGGGAAGAAGAAAATTTGGCGGGTAGGGGTTTGTTTGACCAGTGGTTGACTGAGTTAAATATTAAAGGGGGGTCAAAACAGGGGGTCCAATTGGTTATGGCAGGGGTCACAATTAGTTTTTGACAAGGCCAAGGTATTAAAGGCTTTAATGACAAGGACTTATTTTGTAAATTCTGAAATTGCAAGGACCATTTCTGCCAATTCTGCAAAGTTGCTCCAAGGGACTAAAAGTGACAAGCTCCAATAGTATAAGGACCAAACTTGACATTTTCAAATTTCCAGGGACCATTTTTGCCAATTTTCAAACTTGAAGGACCAATTTTGTAATTTCTCAAAACTTTTGATATTTTTCACCAAAGGACTAATTTTGACAACTTATGATTTTAAAAGGACCTTTGGTGATTTTTCTTTGAAATTATGTGCTCAGTGGACTATTTCGACAATTTTAAAACTTGGGGACCTGAAACCGCCAATTATGCAAACTTTGCTCATTTTTCATCCGATTTTAAACATTTTGCATCCGAAACATATAAAATGCAATTTTGAAATATTTTCAAGATTTTGATGCATTTATGAGCATTTTCAACGCTTTGCGCTCAGATTTAACCAAAATGATGAGTATTTACACACTCATCATTCCCCACACTAAACTATTGCTAGTCCCTAGCAATCTTTTGAGAAAACTTAATGGATTTGAATCTCTTTACCAAAAGCCATTACTCGGAGTAGCCAAATGTTTCAGCTCAAGTAAGAACCATGGTACACCGATAACCATGTGATTTTGAGCAAACCACCGCCTTCCAACGGATTTGATTTGTCTTTACCGTGCCGCTTGCTTCGGACTAGCCAACTCTTAGATAATATATCTTTGGTGAGTCGATTACCAATTATGGTTTTTCCATCGCCTTTACCACAAGCCATAAACTTGCGGGCTAGCCAACTCTTCACTTATAAGGATATGGTGAATAATACCATACAATTTTGGGCAAATTGCAAGTCGTCAACGGATTTGAGATATCTTTACCAAGAGCCGCTTGCTCTCGGATTAGCCAATCCTTTTGTTTTTAGACATGGCGGATCGATAACCAATCGAGTAAGTGCAAAACACTTACTCCAAAAAAATTTTGGCCAAAACGGGAATCAAGCGGTATAATTATATGATAAAATTCGTTAGAATTCCCCCACTAGAAATGAATATTGCCCTCAATATTCAAAGTACCGCGGTTATGCCAAACAAAGAACGAAAAGGGAAATACTAAGGCCATTATTTGAAAGGTTTTTTTTTTTTTTTTTTTTTTTTAATTTTATGAAAACATATATACAACATGTGGGGCAACTCCCCACACTAGGGTGGTACACACGGTGAAAACCCATGTTTAGCTAATGTTTTTGATTCCCGAGTCGCTAGCTTGACTCGACCCCGTATTCATTTGTTCATGGGAAGCAAAGTGGAAGAAACAATCTCCATCGGACTTTCATTCAAGATGTTTGGACAAACATTCAAGCACGAAAAGTTCCACACCGATGAGATATACATAGAACCGCTCAAAATGGTAAATGAAAATGTCGGGTCAAAGATAGTGTCTTCATTCCCAAGGAGTGAAGATGAAGAGAATCACAAGATATTTGAGGAAAGGAAGAAAGATTTTGATAACAATCAATATCCATTCTTCATCCTCAAATGCGTATATATCGGGAGGAAGGGTGAGGTAGTATCATTATTAGGCAAACTCGTATGATAGAGTACACCTTCCTCCGAGCTAATATCATCCTCAAGATCAAAATAGAAATGATCATGTTCCGGAGGAGATATGTCATGAGAGAGTTCACCGGAGAACTCTTCATGAAGAGAATCATTCACATGAAGTGAAATTGTGAACTCTTGTTCCATCGTAGACTCATCACTATCCTCAATCTGAGTATCAAAGAGTGGATTCTCAGAAATTGAAGTGAATTCAGAGTCGAATTCAAATAGAGGATTGGTGGAAGTAGCTTTGAATGTTTCGGGAACAAAGTGATCAACATTCTCTATTGGACCGTTAGGGTGAGAAGTGAGTGAACGATCATTATTAACGAGACTTTCGCCTCCCGGATCGGCTTCAAATCAAAGAGATTATCATTACTTTCCGATGAAAGTGGATTGATGTGAGTGAGTTCATCGGTGAACTCCTCAAGAAGAGGATCGATCGCGGGAGTAATGCCTCAACATACTCGATGTTTCCATAAGAAGTACAATCGTCGCTAAGATCCGAGAAAGTTTCAAAATGATCTTTGAACACTCAAGAGGGAAAGAGAATCACACTTATGATCGAAGTTCCTGTGACTCTCTCGGATTGGGACAAGGTTCTCAACACTAGACTTTATGAATTCGTCCGATTCCTTTTCGTGAACAAGGTCAAGATGCTCATCCCCATGTTTAGAGAGTGAGTGGGAATATCGGGTGTGATAGCGCTTGTTCGAGAATGAATCTCAATCGCCGATATCAACCGATGAACTTGATGAATCTTTATAAAATTGAAGGATATCAAGTGTATCCTCATCATCACCGCCATCGAAATGAAACGAAATTGAGAGCTAGATCGGTCGCTTTTTCTTTCAATTGATTCCTAATAGATTTTCAAACGCAATTGGGAATTTATTTTAGCAACCGCTCTTCACCTAACAATTCTTCCATGGATTTTGGATTATCTTGGGAATGTTTACATTCCTTCAAATCTTTCACTAAATCCAAAAGATCAAGGAGAAGATTTTGAGGAAGTGGCTCAGCCGAGGTGGTGCCGATTCACTTGGTACCGTAGAGGTTGGTCATGATACGAAGAGTCGAATTGTTACAAGGAAATGGATTCCTTGTTTGACAATCGAGCTAAAGTCGACCTCCACAATACTCACAACAAGAAACCGATGCGGCCGTGAGTCACATGTGTTGTAGTCATAATTGTTATCGTGAACCCGCCATAGACAAGCGTGTTTCCGATTGACAATCGAACGGAGTGTGAACCACCACAAGACTCACAACAAGAAATCACCGAGTCTCACAAAGGTGGTAGCCGATGGAATAAATCGGTTGTGTTATGGTAAGAATAGGGATCTTGGTTATAGATGCACCCGCTTCCCGACTCCACCATGCTACAACCGGGCAATTGCCACCATTATAAGGACCACCACACCATTGACAACCAAGAGGGTGAGGATAAGACATAGAAAGAATCAAAGGTTTTCGTAGGGTAGGGATGAAGAATCAAAGATGTGAGAGGGTAAAGATGGATATTTTTGGATTTTGGATAAACATATTGTAAAAATAAGAAAGAAAATCTTTTGGGTTTTTTTGTTTGTTGAAAACCGATTTTAAAATGTTTTGGGTTTTGGGTTTTATAAGAAAATATAAACATATATAGATGGATGGTATAAACAAAGAGTGAATATTCAAATCACTAACTGCTAAACGAAGATAATCAAGACACCAAGCAAGCGCCAAAATTTGATCCGCCCCTAAACCGCAAGTTTTTCACTCAAGCCGCCACTTGCGAATGGCCGATCGAAGAAACTTAAAACGGTTCGACACAAACTCAATGAAGATCGGGGAGTATAGTGTTTCCCCGGGTCGTTATGTCCCAGCGAGCTATGCAATGGATCACCAAACGTATAGTGATCTAGAGATTTGAACGGAAAAGGAGATTTGATTATTATAACTACAGAAAAAGGACATAAATTACAGGGGCTTAAATGCAAATTAAAGGAAATTAAAAAGATAAAAAATATTAAATAAACGCTATCACTATTTGCAAAATGATGTTTTTGATTTTATGTTTATATAAAACTTAATTTAAAAACTACGCGACGTACAAATGAAAATGTGAAACTTAAACAATATAAAGCCTAAAAATATGAAATTGACATTTTTACAAACCTAATGATAAAAGAAAATATTTAGAAAAAGAAAATTATTTTTATAACTATATATCTAATTATTATTAATTAAAAACTATTTTTAACTATTAAATAATAACCTAAAATACAAGAAAATAGGAAATAAAGCTAGAAAAATAAAATTATGACTTAGAAAAATCTAAAATATCAAAATAGAATTTTCAAAACTAGTTTTGTATTTTTCTGATTAATTTTCTATTTTCTAGGAATTAAAAACTATTTAAAACTAATTAAATTATTTAAAATACAAATTTAACTAAGAAAAATCTGAAAAATATTTTTTGACTTTTATATTTATCTTAACTTAAGAAAAAGAAAATTATTTTTTGAAACTTTTCTTAATTAATTGGATAAAAGCTAATTAAAAATGCTAAAACTGAAATTAAATGCGTAAAAAAATAGCAAATGAACAGTGAAAAATATGAAAAATTCAAGATAAGCTTAAAATAATGTTATGAAACTAGGAAAAATGGAAAAGCAGGTGCTTGTGTGAAAGAAATAGAAACTGCTATGTCAAGTGCTTAGAAATAAGCACTTGAAATAAGCAAATGGTCACAACTGCACACCAAACTGCAACAGAAGCTATATTAAGCTACAAGAACTCAAAATGAACAGGTCTCAACTGCTCTTAATCACTGAAACTCAAGTTGCTATGATTTGACTTATTTGAGTTTAAGCACAAAATAGCTTGGGTGCTACTGTTCGAATAAGCACAAGCAACACAATAAGTCGGAAAGGAAAATGAAAAGTGGGAACTAAAACTAGACCCGGCCGACTATCCCTAAGCCAAGGATGAAACCTGACAAGCTCAATTGAACTTTTCCCAAGCTCGGTAAAACCTCTGCAAAACACTCACTTTCATCGAGTCAATGCATGTGGCAACAAACCCTTGTTGACAAGCAAGTTTTAGTCTTATAAAAATTTGACAAAATATATAAAATTCACAATGACAAACTAGACCAGAGAACTTTTAAAACCACAAGTTTCATTGAAATTGACTTAAAATGAGTCCAAGAAAATCCTCTAGTTTGGCCAAACCGAGTTATCGTAATTTCGACTTTTGAGCATAGAAATGGAAAGTTGACTTAGTTGAGATTTGAAGCCAATTTTGGACCGAACTTGATGTTAATGGATGAAATGAAGCTAATGCAATATAATTCTATGATATTTAAACACAAAATGAGCTTTTGATTTTGCAAAAACTCAACAGACAAGCTATAAGACAGATTTAATGTGAAAGTTGACTTTGGTGATATGCAGGCTCAGATAAATGACAGCAATGAGCATGAAATAGCTACATAAGCATGAAACAACAGAGACTTACCACTGCATAAGCCTATAAAACAGTTTAGGCCACAAATCCAAACACACCTTAATTGACTGTTTTTGCAAATTAAACTGAGCAAACTATTGATTTAACACAAACCAAAACTTAAACTGAATCTAACATCCTAGTTATCATTAATTAAACATGTTTAAACTGTTTGGTGACCACAAATTCAAACACAAACACAAACTGCAAACTGAGTTAAAAAAAATGAAAATGAGAGTAAAACTTACAAGTGCTCCAAATTTCTATGATGCCACTTAAACCAAACCATACACTACTATTCTAAGCTAATTCCAACCCATTCCAATGCTCAGCATCATCCATAACCATTTTCATTTCAAATTGAGCCCAGTTTGACTTTTGTTGACCCACATGAAATTTTGCTTGAACTGATTCATAAGCTTTTCAAAAGCTATAAATAACTTACCCAAGCCTTTTGAACTTAAAAACAAGCCATTAGAAACTTGGACAATAGACTTTGAAACCGAAATTGAGACAAAGGAACAATAAACTTGATACTTGATTAAACTTTAAAATTGATACTCAAAAGCACAATACAATAATGTTTCAACTTAAATGTGATACAAACAAACCGAAATTACAACATTTTGATTCAAACTAATACATTTATATAAAAAACGACATTAAAGAAAACTAAAAACTAACTACTACTTTTTCTTGCATTTTCTCCTTCCTTTAATACACCATCTCCTTTCTCTTCCTTTCTCGAGCATATCCCACATGTCTTAAGAGCCATTGGACGGCTTCAAGAGTTTTAGCCATTGATTTGGTTTTAAGGAAAAGGCTATTTTGGCTCTGGGGGTTGAGTGCAAAAGGAGGAGGAGCATTTAATGCCCTTGGAAGGTTGTTGAGGAGGAACAAGAAAAGTGGAAAGGTGAGGAGGGGATGGGTTGTCTGGGTCATAGGCTAGATGTCGGGAAGAAGAAAATTCGCGGGTAGGGGTTTGTTTGACCAATGGTTCGACCGAGTTAAATATTAAAGGGGGGTCAAAACAGGGGGTCCAATTGGTTATGGCAGGGGTCACAATTAGTTTTGACAAGGCCAAGGTATTAAAGGCTTTAATGACAAGGACTTATTTTGTAAATTCGAAATGCAAGGACCATTTCGCCAATTCGCAAAGTTGCTCCAAGGGACTAAAAGTGACAAGCTCCAATAGTATAAGGACCAAACTTGACATTTTCAAATTTCAGGACCATTTTGCCAATTTTCAAACTCAAGGACCAATTTTGTAATTTCTCAAAACTTTTGATATTTTTCACCAAAGGACTAATTTTGACAACTTATGATTTTAAAAGGACCTTTGGTGATTTTTCTTTGAAATTATGTGCTCGTGGACTATTTCGACAATTTTAAAAACTTGGGGACTGAAACCGCCAATTATGCAAACTTTGCTCATTTTTCATCGGATTTTAAACATTTTGCATCCGAAACATATAAATGCAATTTTGAAATATTTTCAGATTTTGATGCATTTCGAGCATTTTAAACGCTTTTGCAATTCAGATTTAACCAAAATGATGAGTATTTACACACTCATCAAGATGTGTGTGTTTGAATAAGTCCGTAATTAAAGAAGAGTGTTCTTCTTTTTGTGTTTTTCATTTTTCACCCTAAACTTTCCATCGCTTACGTAATCTACCATGTAACTTTTTTCTCACTTTTCTTTAATTACACTTTTCTCTAGAACCCGACTATATATATATATATATATATATATATATATATATATATATATATATATATATATATATATATATATATATATATATATATATATATATATATAGTTATTAATTTATATTTTGTTGGGACCAATATACATATCCTAGTATTTCAAAAAAATTATTATTTTATTATTTTATCGATTGAGGTCCAAATTTTTACTGGTCCAAAGTTAGGACTAAACAAATTATTAATAATCGAGATTATTAATTTATCGAGTATTAATTTATAGAGGTTTTACTGTAACTTGTTATTTTTGCAAAGAAATCACATTGCTAAAAGTGAAAAATAATTGTAAAAGAGAAATAGTACGGGTTTAGTGGACGATAACGATAAAAAGGACACCAAAATTAACTTCAATTATTTATATTATATAATTTTATAAAGTTCTCTTATAAATTATCAAAAAAAAAGTAATAAAAAAATCACGTGCTTATGAAAACACCCATAAAGTGTTTGATGTTAGATGAAATGCCTCGACCAAGTTATTTTGTAATTTTCGAGTTTGAAAGTGCTCGTTAGAATATACTAAATGATTTAGTAATTTATAAAAGCTTCAATATTTGATTAAAAAATCAAAGCATATTTGACTAATGATGTATCAAGATGTTTCAAGGAATTATGAATAACGTTAATATTTTTATTGAAACAATAAACGATAATGATGAATTTAATAATATTTTAATTGAAAATTATATCATTGTACAAACAAAACGGTAGAGGATCTAATAAAAAGCTATTTTTTTAACGACTCTTAAGTTGATATGTGTCCACCAATTCAAATTATAAAAAAAATCACGTCAGGGGTATAATGGTCATTTTTCACGTTTTTTACATTTCACCCTCTAAATTCAATGAATATAACTTCTAAACGATTGAAGTTTTAGAAAAAACCGATTTCACTAAAAGTTTCGAAATATTTAAAAAGATTTATACCAAACTAAAGATAGTTTGGTATAAATCTTGTTAAATATTTCGAAACTTTTTTTTACATATTCAAAAGGTCTTGATTTTCTTGATATTTTTGTCATTTTCGACCTTATTTGCGACCTTCAAAACTTCCGAAGCATGAAAAACTTAAACCACAAGAGTTGTAGAGTTTAGTTCACTCTTTACCCAATAATTTGAATCACTCAAATCCGATATCATATGAGTGAGATATGACACGTTAAAGATGACGTTTTATTTGTTGCACTTAAAGTGTTTGATAAAATGTCTAAGACTTTTAGTGTTAAAATTGCGATAAATGCAATTTTTTGTACCACAGTGAACCACTAATCATTTTATTAATATAAGATTCAAAAAGTGATATTCTTAAATTTTTTTAATTTTGTACAAAAATGCACGTATTATATATTATTGCATTTTTTAACTATAAATTTGACCAAAATTTGAATTTAGAAAATTTGTAAAACATAAAAGAAATAGATTTTGGGTCAATCTTTACTCAGATTTGTGAATCACTCAAATTGGATGTCATATGAGTGAGATATCACGCGTTAAAGATAACGTTTTGTTCATCGATTAGTCTTGTTCATCAGTATTATTCATCAATTGTTTTGGGATATAATGTTTGTACATCAATGTTCATCACTAATTGTGTTTGTTCATCAATATTTTAGGTAGCACAATAAGGTTTCACATAGAAATGTTCTAGTTATATTATGTTTGTTTATCAATGTTTGTTCATAAATGATAATCTTCATCACCTATGTTGTAAAAGGCCCAAAGGCCGATTAATCCTCGTGATAATCACGACCGCTCATTAAACGCCTTGATTTATCATAATCGGTCTATTTAATTGGTTTGGTCAAAGATCGCTTAAAAATCGGTCAAAAAACGATTAATCGAACAAAATCGGTCTAAGATTAATCGGACAAAAGAGCTTAAAAATTGGTCAACAAAATTGCTTAAAAATCGGTCAACAAACCGATCAATCGGACAAAATCTGTCAAAGGTCGCTTAAAAATGGTCAACAAACCGAGTAATATTTATGCTTTACTTTGAACTTTGAAGAATTATGTATTATGTTATATTTGAATATTGAATATTTGAACTTTGATGCAACGCTTATCCATACATATAAAATAATAGCCCAGACAAAACATGCACATTTTGTGCGCGGCAGTTATAAAGGCAACGCCGATGAGACTATTTACACGTCTAAAATTGTGACTTTTTAGACCCACATTTTGTGCAGACCCAACAAAAAACTTACCTATCACTTTGAACGTTACCACAAAACCTCAGAAATAACTTGTAACTCATATAAAAGCAATTATGACTAATAATCCCAACACTTTAACCTTCAAAAACAAGTAATTGACTTTACGCCAAACATCATTTCTAACTCCATGACCCTTAGATACAAGAACTTGACACATTGACTAAATGTTTTAGAGAACATAAACGTAAGTACAACTACTAACGGAAGGAAGACCAAGACACTTGAAAATATACCAAAACGTGACTCGACTCTTCGGGGCTTCCAACTTTAACACCTTGGTTCCAAAAGACAAGCTCAACTAGGAGCTCAAGCAAAATCCATTCTACACTTGAGTCTTACCTTTATCCTCCTTGCTAGGACCTACAAAAAGTCATCAACTATAACATAAGCAATTGCTTAGTAAATAAATGGGTCAAATGCAATTAAAGCTTTAACAACACATAAGAATTCAAGGAGCATCTATAACATAACACATACCTTATAATTGGTATTTACACTACTTGACATACAAAGCTATGGATCCAAGCTAAACTATAACAAGCTCCAACAACTATAACATAATCAATTATTCATATTTCAACATGATATAACATTAACCCACTATACTTACCTTCAATTATTTCAAGGACTTCTACCAAGTAGAGTCACCACTTCCTTAAGCTTCCTAAACAACAATTAATCTTAATTAAAGACTATAACTAGTAATTTCAATGAATTGGGCATCTTCTATAACTACTTTAAACTTCTAAAATTCAAGACCCTAATTACAAAGATTAGGGAAATTGCTTACTTGATTAGGGATATGAAATTGAAGGTCTCTTAACCTTAATAATCACCACAATAGCCCTAAATTAACTCAATTGAGGATGATCTTGATACCTTCTTCTTTTTCTTCTCAAACCCTTACTTCACCTTGAGGTAACCTCCTCAAACCTGGATAAGTCTCAAATGAGACTAATTTTTCCCTTTTTATATTTATTCTACTTAGGCCAAATGACAACATTAGTCCCTCTATTCTAGGATTCTATATTTTGGCCACAATAGTTCTTAATCTTTCTTACTAGCTACAATATTTAAGAATCATTTTTATACATTCTAACAAAAAGGTTAATACTTCCAATTAATAATACCTTGACGGGATACGGGTGTAACAATTCACCCCTCCTAATATTTGATTTCGTCCCCGAAATCATGTTTGGAAAAGTTGAGGATACTTGCTCTTCATTCTTTCCTCCGGTTCCCATCTAATAGTCGTACCCTTTCGATTCTTCCATTGTACCTTCACTAATGGAATCTCTTTATTTCTTAGTTGCCTTGTCTTTCTCCCAAGTATTGCCTCCGGCTCTTCTTGCGATGTTAATTTTGGATCTACCTCTACATCATCCAATGTAATTACGCTAGCTTCATCCGCTAAACATTTCCTTAGGTAAGATACATGGAATGTATTGTGAATTCCTCTCATCTCATCGGGGAGATCCAATACATAAGCTACTTCACCAACACGCTCTATGATCTTGAAGGGTCCAATGAATCTTGGCCCTAACTTTCCTTTATGTTTGAACCTAAGAACACCCTTCCAAGGGGAAACTTTAAGCATAACATAGTCTCCAACTTTGAATTCAATTGGTCTCCTTCGATTATCGGCATAACTCTTCCATCTATCTTGGGCCGCTTTAAGTCTTTCTCTAATCGTCTCGATTTTCTCGGTTGTTGCTAGTATTATATCCGTACTAGCTAACTCTCTTTTCCCCACTTCATCCCAACACACCGGAGTTCTACATTTCCTACCATAAAGCATCTCATAAGGTGGCATTTCAATGCTAGCATGGTAACTATTATTATAGGCAAATTCGACTAAAGGTAAATGATCGTCCCAATTTCCCCCAAAGTCAATTACACAAGCCCTTAACATGTCTTCTAGTGTTTGAATCGTTCTCTCACTTTGCCCATCCGTTTGTGGGTGGAAGGCCGTACTCATGTGTAATCTTGTACCTAGTTCTTCTTGGAAGTTTCGCCAAATGATGAAGTAAATCTTCCATCTCTATCGGAGATTATAGAAATGGGTACCCCATGGCGTCTACTATTTCCTTTACATAAATCTTTGCTAACTTGTGAACGGGCATATCTTCTCTAATGGGAATGAAATGTGCACTTTTCGTCAGACGGTCTACTATTACCCAAATCGCGTCGTGCTTTTTGGTCGTTCTCGGCAACTTTGTAACGAAGTCCATTGTAATCTTTTCCCATTTCCAAATCGGTACTTCTAACGGCTGTACTTTACCATATGGTTTTTGGTGCTCGGCTTTAACCTTCAAGCAAGTTAGGCATTTTTCAACATATTTCGCACAATCTCTTTTTATACCCGGCCACCAATAATCTTTTCTCAAGTCATGATACATCTTGTTAGCCCCCGGGTGAATGGAATATTTCGACTTATGTGCTTCATCTAAGAGTAACATCTTAACATCACTACGGAAAGGTATATAAATTCTCCCATACCGTGTTTTAAGTCCGCGACTATCTTCTTCAAAATGAGGGACATGGGAAGTAATACGCTCTCCTTCCCAATTTTCTTCTTTCAAGGCTTCCTTTTGGGCTAACTTAACCTTATCGAAAAAGTCGGTCGTAATAATCATTTGCAAGGAATGGATTTTAGTAACTTCATCTTGACCTTTACGACTTAATGCATTGGCTACAACATTTGCCTTTCCTGGGTGATATCGGATCTCACAATTGTAGTCCTTTAATAAGTCTAGCCATCTTCGTTGCCTCATGTTCGGATCCTTTTTGTCGAGGAAATACTGAAGACTTCGATGATCGGTGTAAATCACAAATTTCACACCGTAGAGATAATGCCTCCATAATTTTAGTGCAAGAACCACTGCTGCGAATTCCAAATCGTGAGTCGGGTAATCTTTCTCATGCTTCTTTAACTGTCTTGAGGCATAGGCAATTACCTTGCCTCTTTGCATAAGGACACAACCAAGACCGGAGTATGATGCATCACAATATACAACCATGTCTTCTGTTCCTTCTGGTAAAACTAAAATCGGTGCCTCACATAATTTCTTTCGTAAAGTAGAAAAAGCATCATCTTGTTCCTTCCCCCACTCAAAAGGGACATTCTTCTTGGTAAGTCTAGTTAATGAGGATGCAATCTTAGAAAAGTCTTGTATAAATCTCCGATAATACCCTGCCAATCCTAGAAAACTTCGTATCTCTCCCACATTTCTCGGAGCTCGCCAATTCATCACTGCTTCTATTTTTGACGGGTCAACCTTAATACCTTCCGGATTAACAACATGAC
The DNA here is from genome assembly GCA_022545495.1 of Chrysanthemum lavandulifolium. Classification (NCBI taxonomy): domain Eukaryota; kingdom Viridiplantae; phylum Streptophyta; class Magnoliopsida; order Asterales; family Asteraceae; genus Chrysanthemum; species Chrysanthemum lavandulifolium. The sequence goes on along the minus strand of CM040241.1, from coordinate 41,003,461 downwards.
CAAGGAATTGAACTTCTTGTAACCAAAATTCACATTTCGCAAATTTTGCATACAACTTTTCTTTTCTTAAAGTTTCAAGAATCTCTCGTAAGTGAACCGCATGCTCTTCCTTATTCTTCGAGTAAACAAGAATGTCGTCAATAAATACAATTACATACTTATCCAACATTGGCCTACACACTCGATTCATTAGGTCCATAAAAACTGCAGGTGCATTCGTAAGTCCAAAAGGCATAACTGTAAATTCATAATGCCCATATCGTGTCCTAAAAGCCGTCTTAGGAATGTCTTCTTCTCGAACCTTCAATTGATGATAACCCGAACGTAGATCAATCTTGGAAAACCATTTAGCGCCTTGAAGTTGGTCAAAAAGATCATCAATTCTTGGCAAAGGGTACACATTCTTCACTGTCACTTTATTCAATTCCCGGTAGTCAATGCACATACGCATGCTACCGTCCTTCTTTTTAACAAACAAAATCGGTGCTCCCCAAGGCGAACTACTTGGACGGATAAAACCTTTATCTAGTAATTCTTGAAGTTGGCTCATCAATTCTTTCATTTCTGAAGGGGCTAAACGGTAAGGGGTCTTCGCTATCGGTTTGGCACCCGGAATGATATCAATGCGAAATTCTACTTGTCTTTTGGGTGGAACACCCGGCAATTCCTTCGAAAAAACATCCTGAAATTCGTTAACAATGGGAACATTATCAATACTTGCCTTCTTAATACTCGTATCTACCACATGAGCCAAAAACGCACGACAACCCCGTGATAAATATCTCCTAGCCTTCATTACTGAGCATAACTTAAATTCTCCTTTTCTTTTATCTCCATATATTACTACTTCTCGACCATTAGGATTCATGACTCGTACCATCTTTTGATTACATAAAATGGCGGCATTGTGATTACTAAGCCAATCCATGCCTATGATGACATCAAATTCTCCAAGCACTATAGGAATTAGGTCGATCTTAAATATACTATTATCTAATTCCAACTCTACACCATGGAACACATTAATCACAACTACCACCTTACTATCGGCTATTTCTACTTCAAGGGGTTTGGAGAGTTTAGATAGTGGAGATGTTAATTGCTTACTAAACTCTAATGACACAAAAGATACACTAGCTCCCGAGTCATAGAGGACTCGGCGGAATGGAATTAACAAAAGTATACCTATAATGACATCGGGTCCCGACTTCGCTTCCTCCACTCCCATTTGATAAACTCGCGCCTTAGGTTTTGGAATCTCAACTTTTCTTTCCTTGACCGTCTTCACAATCTTAGCATCATTTGTTTTTCGACTCGGACATTCATTTAACTTGTGCCCAACTTGATTACACCCATAACATATCACCCTTGGCTTCGGGCATTCTCTACTCATGTGATTTAAAGAACCGCATTTATAACATCCCGGCATGTTGATTCTACACTCACCATAATGAAGTTTGTGACACTTTTTACATTGTGTCTTGCCTTGATTCCCTTCGGCCCTTCTACCTAAATCAAACCTTGGCTTTTTACCTTCTCTATCTCCAAACACTTGCTTTCTCTTAACATCCTTATCTTCTTTACTCTTCTTTCTCACCAAATCCGCTTCTCTCACACGAGCCCGACTTAGAAGATCTTCCAAGGTACTACACTTAAATGGTGAGGTTACTTCACGGATTTCATCCTAAGCATCCTTTGGAACCTATCTACTTTGAGCTTCTCATTATTATGGTACTCGAAGCAATAAAGTACCATGTCATTAAATTTCTTCCATAACTCATTCACCGTTTCATTTGTTTGTACTAGAGTATGAAATTCTTCCCGAATTTTGTCAATCTCCTCCGCCGGTGCATACTCAGAAGTAAATAACTCCTTAAATTCCTTCCACGAACACAAATCCGACCAAGCCTCCCCTTTCTCACACACTTTCCCTTCCCACCAAGTCCTAGCACTATCACGAAGGAAATTGATGGCGTAGATAACCTTCTTTGCCTCTTCACACCCACTTGTGCGAAAGGCACCTTCAACAGCGATGAGCCATCTATTACAAGCTATAGGATCAAGGGTCCCCGTGAATTTAGGTACGTCACATGCCGTGAAATCGCGGTAAGATGATTTATCATTCCTAGTAACCCTACCATGACCTTCTTCTCTTCTAAGTTCCGCGAACTCTCTTTGCATTACCTCTTGAATATTTAGAGTGGTCTCTTTAACAACATACGGCATGGATCTTTCTAGTGCCTTTCCTATCCTTCTCCTCATTAACACGCCTAAAGCTTTTACTTGTTCATCAAGAAACCCTTCTAAGGTAGGACCCTCCGAACTAGAAGAAGAGGAATTTTCCGAGGTCATATCATTCTTGGTTGGGTCACTTGTCAAGATCCGGCATGTTTAGAGGTAGTAGCCTTTATGGCTTCCTTTTGATGGGGAGTATTCATTTCTTCTTTCTTGTAACATATAACAAACATTCGATTAAGCGAAATCACCTATAACTTATAAAATCATATAACTCTTTCACAACTCACCCTAACCACCACCGCACAAAGCCTTAACGATCTTAGGTAACACATATATGCCATCTTCTTATAACCACGGTGGCCAAGCGTAGTTATAAAACATGTAACATATGTACTTCTTAAAATCATCAAGGAAGTGTACACGTAGTATAACTATTACTAACACAATTCACGCGCCTAAGTCTAGGAAATTCTAAGGTAAAGATCCTAAATCTCTTAGACCAAGGCTCTAATACCAAGTTGTTACGCCCCCAAAACGGAAATTTTGAAACTTTTGTTAATGACATGGATGACACGACTCACATTACGTTTTACAAAACATCCCTTAGAATGGACCACAAAGAAGGAAAATTTGGAAGTTTTTTTTTTTTAAAAAACCGACGGCATCGAGTTATAAATGTGACGCCATCGCTCTTTGAAATGTACGCCGTCGAGACTCAAGCCTACGGCTCGGAGGTTTTTACCCGACGGCATCGGGTTATAAGCGTGACGCCATCGCTCTTTGAAATGCGACGCCATCGAGACTCAAGCCCGACGGCTCGAAGGTTTTAAACTCGACGGCGGGTTCTAAACGCGACGCCATCAGGAGCCCAGACCTGCACATTTTGTGCAGATTTACTGCACTTAGACCCAACAAAAGTTACCTATCACTTTGAACATTACCACAAAACCTGTAAACAACTTGTAACTCATATAAAAGCAATTATGACTAATAATCCCAACACTTTAACCTTCAAAAACAAGTAATTGACTTTACGCCAAACATCATTTCTAACTCCATGACCCTTAGATACAAGAACTTGACACATTGACTAAATGTTTTAGAGAACATAAACGTAAGTACAACTACTAACGGAAGGAAGACCAAGACACTTGAAAATATACCAAAACGTGACTTGACTCTTGGGCTTCCAACTTTAACACCTTGGTTCCAAAAGACAAGCTCAACTAGAGCTCAAGCAAAATCCATTCTACACTTGAGTCTTACCTTTATCCTCCTTGCTAGGACCTACAAAATGTCATCAACTATAACATAAGCGAATGCTTAGTAAGTAAATGGGTCAAATGCAATTAAAACTTTAACAACACATAAGAATTCATGGAGCATCTATAACATAAGCACATACCTTATAATTGGTATTTACACTACTTGACATACAAAGCTATGGATCCAAGCTAAACTATAACAAGCTCCAACAACTATAACATAATCAATTATTCATATTTCATCATGATATAACATTAACCCACTATACTTACCTTCAATTATTCCAAGGACTTCTACCAAGTAGAGCCACCACTTCCTTAAGCTTCCTAAACAACAATTATACTTAATTAAAGACTATAACTAGTAATTTCAATGAATTGGGCATCTTCTATAACTACTTTAAACTTCTAAAATTCAAGACCCTAATTACAAAGATTAGGGAAATTGCTTACTTGATTAGGGATATGAAATTGAAGGTCTCTTAACCTTAATAATCACCACAATAGCCCTAAATTAACTCAATTGAGGATGATCTTGATACCTTCTTCTTTTCTTCTCAAACCCTTACTTCACCTTGAGGTAACCTCTTAAAACCTGGATAAGTCTCAAATGAGACTAATTTTTCCCTTTTATATTTATTCTACTTAGGCCAAATGACAACATTAGTCCCTCTATTATAGGATTCTATATTTTGGCCACAAAAGTTCTTAATCTTTCTTACTAGCTACAATATTTAAGAATCATTTTATACATTCTAAAAAAGGTTAATACTTCCCGCCATTAATAATTACCTTGACGGGATACGGGTGTAACAAAAGCCTTGGGGTATCGGATTCAGAAACGGCCTTTATGCGGATTAGAGGGCGTTTTCACACTATGTTGTTAACAAACTCTAACTCCAAACTCGTAAGTGCTAGGAACTTCATTGCTACGATCTACAGTCGTGGGGTGATATCCAACGACTCACCTGAATCTTTAGGAATACTTAGGTATCACTTTGTTAGCCTTCGGGTATCGAATTCAGGAATGACATTTGTGCGGATTAGAGGGCGTTTTCACACTATGCTGTTAAAAAACTCGAAATCCAAACTCGTAAGTGCCGGGAGCTTTATTGCTAACTATTTTAATCCAGGTAAATGATGACCGGAGCTCCAGAAAGACCGTTGATGTGACCATGATGATCAACGTCTTAGAAGATTCTGCATGCTCATACCTAAAGATGAAGATTCACAACCATTCAAAGAAAGTTCACACCAAAGATCTAAGCAAAGTAACATTTCAAAGAAAGATTCTACGTCAAGCAAAGAATCTACAAAGTTATAGACAAATACTAAAGTTGAATGTGAAGAACTACAAGTATGAAAGACCAAAGTCATCAGATTGTATGAGCATGTCGGAAATGAAGTAAAGTCACTAAAAAGAAAGACGTTGATGAAGCAGAGGCAGAAATGACATAAGATCACAAGAACAAGAACGTTGAACAAAGAAAGGACGTCCCACGCTAAAAGACAAAGACGTCCGGCAACCTTATTACATCATCTTTCCAAGAAACGAAGATCAAATGAAGACCGACCCTTAGGGGGAGATTTTTGGGATTCCTCATAATCCGTCTTAGAAGTGTCGGTCGTCCATTTATGTAATAGGTTGTTTATTATTGAGGCTTATATGTACGTAATTAATTACCGGCCCGTGTAGTAAGCCCAGAGCCGGGAAAGACATCTTGAAAGACCAACATGGGCGTTACCCTAGTATGTAGGTATATATACCCACCTCATGTAAACATAACACTTGTTGGAACATTTATGCATTACACCTTTCTTAATATTTTACATAAAAGTGTTTCATCCAAACTCTCTTTCCTCCTCCCTTTCTCTTATATGTCGAATTGTACAATGATTCATATGGGACATCCCTACAGGTATTTTTAGCATATAGCCATATGGTTGTCGCATAAAGTTTAATAAGGATATATGGCCAGCGTATGGCCATATCGAATTTTAGCATATGGCCATATGCTTCTGTCAGAGCATAAATGGAGTATTTTCCGGTTTTTGGTCAATCTTTGAAAGATCATATCTTTTAAACCAAAACTCATCACGGGTCACGCCACCCGCCGTTTCGAAAAAAATTGAGTCTAGTTTCATTTAAAAATGGTCTTTGAAGTCTTATATACATTTTTATAAATTGTTTAAAAAGAAATAGAAGGTCCATTATAGTTAAAGCATTTTCGCATAAAGTTTTAATATTTTGTCAAATTGAGCACGGGGCGTGACAAGTTTTGGGAAAACCGGTTTTAGTATAAACGAAATGAGGGTTTAAACACCGGTTTGCATGTTTAGATGTCAACCGGTTTGGTCTCAAACCGGTTTAAACCGAACCGGTTCAGGGTCATGTAACCGTTTTTTCATGTCCAATACCGGTTTCAAACCGAACCGGTTTGAGTCAAAACCGGGTTTTGACCGTTTGACTCAAACCAAAACCGGTTTGAAAACTGGTTCAGTTTTGAATTATAACCAAGTTGTGCACCTCTCTCTAGTCCCAGTACGCTTTAAATATCAAGTTTGAATTTATAAGAGCACCAAGTATATGCCATTATCCCCGGCAAATGATGCGACGAGATCTGAAAGAGCAAATACACGGAGAGTAGTGGTGGACTTGTAGTCAATAGTCAAAAAGAAGTGAGGCAGCTGGTGGTGATCTAAATACATCATGTATATGTCTTTGCATAATTCTATTCTCAATAACTAGAAGGGTACCCGCGCAATGCGGCGGCGGGTACCCGATGACTATTTTGTAGCGAACAAATGTTTTGAGATGGTGACATGCATGATAAGTATAGTTATATGTGTTTGCTTACCCGCTTAGTGAATTCGTTTCACAACACTTCGAATGTATATGTTAGTTGTAAGTGTTTGTTTGGGTTACCAGTAACTTTCACGCGACATCACTATTCCCGCATATAAAATACCCTCGCAATCTCTTACGCGTCAAACACTCCCCAAAAGTATATGATTTTGACGAATCAAGATTATATTGATTGGAATAAATTAAATAAAGGTTAAAGTTGTAAAATTTGAATTAAAATAAAATAGACCCACTAAAATATAAAAACTAAAACTCATAAAAATATATTAAAATGGATGTTGAATTAAAGAACATAAAATTTTAAAAATACTATGAAATTAGATTATAATATAAATAAGTAGATAAAAGATATTTTAATTTGAAAATAAAGATGAATTTTAGTTGAGAAATGACATACGTCATTTTATAATCGGAGCCCTTATCTTAATTTTTGGTGGTTAGGAGTTAGGCTTGAGTTTGTTAAGTGACACATGTCATCTCATGATTGGAGCTCCTTATCTTAATTTTACATGCATTATAATATATCTTTCCATAATAAGGAAGTAAAAAAGTCTGAATTTTTAAACCTTCTAATTTTAAAAGGCCTAAATGCATTATAAAGTAGTATAGATATAGATAAAAGACAAGACTTTTTGACGTACTATTAAGTTCACACAAATGTCTACAGTATAGCACAACAAACGTCCTTTTTTATTAAATTATTCAAAGTTTAAATATAATAAAGAGTAAATTACACCGTTCGTCCTTGTGGTTTGCGTTGACCGCAGGGTTTCGTCCTTAAGTGTGAAACGTTATGCGCCGTTCGTCCCTTGACCAAACGATGTTAAGTTTGACTGTTAAACTCGGGTAAAAATACTAAAATACCCTCACTATATTCTTCTCTTAACCAGTGAGATTCTCTCTCCTTCTCTCTCCACTCACTAACCCACTACCACAAACATCATAGTCATGACAAATTACATGTATGACATTTTATACAAAAGTTCATGAATTAAAGAAATGAATCCAACCACATATGTTTTCATGATGTTCATCAAAGGTATACCGTCGACTGGATACATCCTCCCACAACCGCTCCACCCTCACCACCACACCAAAACAATCCCTCCACCTCCTCTTCCCGATCTCCTACAACACGCGCCCATCCCTCCTCCTTCACCCGCTCATACCACCTCCGTACCACCTCTTCAAGACCACCACACCACCATCTTTGGAGATCGCGAAGAAAAAAGGCGGGGATTTGAGCCACGCGAGTTGTGACTCGATTTTCTTGTAACTCGTGAGTTGTGACTCGGTTTATGTTTTGTCGAGACCACCACCACACAGCCGTGGTTCTTGGTCGTAACGAGACCACCACCACACGGTGTGTGGTCGCCGTTTTGTTTCATTATCTCGCCGGTTCGAAACCCGCGCTTATTAGTGCTTTGTTGATCCCGGTTATACGTGGTTAAGCTTATTCGAGTCTCGTGTTAGTCTCGGTTTGTCAAGCCACCCAAGAGGGTGTCGCTTTAGTTCGATTGGTGTTTGATTTGTTGCTTTTGGGTTCCAGTTCACAACGAAAATCAGGGATACATGTTTTTAGAAACTTGTATTTTTAGTTTGTTGATTTTTTGGTATGCAAATCTTTGTTGTTTTGGGTATGCAAATGGTTGCAGTTGGCATAATTTTATTTGGGTATGCAAATCTTTGTTTTTTTTGTATGCAAATCTTTGTTGTTTTGGGTATCCATAGATCTTTAATTTGTTATTGAAAGTGATTTTGGGTAGTGATAGTTGGAGATAAAAGGAAGAAGATGAAGTTAGAAATAAAGGTGAAAATACTAAAATACCCTCACATGGACCCTTACATGGACCGACTTAACGAGAGTTAGTGGGCCTGTTAAAGCGAAAAGACGAATCACAGATAACGCTTCACACTTAACGATCTAACGCAAGAACTTTTGGTTAAACGACGAAACCTCGGTCACAACGCAAACCACAAGGACGAACGGTGTAATTGGGGTATGAACAAGAACTATTCGCTTAACGAAGAATACTGATGAACATTAAAAAAAAAAAAAAAAAAAAAAAAAAAAAAACTTTAAAGAAATTCATTCCGTGAATAAAATGATCGAGAAGAACGACTCATTTCGCGAACGCTACGGAGTTAACCCGCTAGTTTACTCTATAATAAATAACAATACAACAAGATGATGTGCACATTATTAGCAACTACCGTGAACAACAATATAATATAAAACCCGACTTTCTATGTTAGACATGAATCGTGATAAATGATAGATATGTTAGATTAAGGAGCCTGGAAAGACCTAGCTTGTCATAGAACCAAGTTTAATTGTCTACGTGTTGGATGGTAAAAAAAGCCTCGTTTTTTTGGCTGTTGCATCGTTTATTAACCTCTCGTATCTTATATATCGTGGATACGACTGACCAACTGATTTTCAAAGTTGTCAAATCAGTCGACCCACCTACGAGTTGCAAATGAGTTGTCACTCAGCTATTTTAGTGGTTCAAGAAAATCAAATGACTTAGTCACCCACTTACTAATTAAAAAAAAATAAAATAAATAAATAATAATAATAATAATAATAATAATAATAATAATAATTAAAAATAATAATTATATATTTTTTACCGGTAGTAAAGCCTACTTTTTCTGCGACTGTAGAAAATTGTGTTTGTGGTGTGCTCCTTTGGGTCGACCCTTTACGTAATGAGTCTTCTGAATTGTCCATGGTTTAAGAGTTGGTCTTTGCTCAAGAAGGGCAAATCATAGTTGTAATTTTATGACTAAAATGCAATTTAAGTTGAATTCATCTTGGCTTACTTAAAATAAAAGAGGCTTTTGGAAGAAAAAAAATAATAATAAAAAAATGATGATGATGCATATTCATTTGAAGAAACACAAATGAGTTTATCGAGAGCAACAATCACAAATTGTACGAAATATAAAAACCAATACACCCTTGTTATTCGATTTTTAATTATTTTACTTACAATTCCTTCTCTTATTCTTCACGCTTTCTGTTAAGAGACTTATTTGAGCGGCGCCGTCTTTTTTAGCAAGGATTTCCACAATCTTTCTCTTAATCTCTCTCTTAATCTTTCTCTTTCAATTTTTCAAAAATTATAAAAAACGTGATTAGATTTAAAATTTAATAATAACAATAATAATAATTATAATATTAATAATAATAATAAAAATAATAATAATGGGGCAATTGCATATATACCCACTAAAACTTGCATATTTGCATACATACCCAAATCATGCTTAAATTGCATTGTACATCATGCATTAAAAACTTGCACTATAAGAAAATATGCAAGTTTTTAAGTTTTAATGGGTATATATGCAATTCCCCCTAATAATAATAATCTAAACCAGGTAAAACTCGTATAAGTTGTTACCTTGGACATGTTTACGCTACTATTTTCTTTCTTCTTCTTAGTCTCACCAACTTCGAGCAAATAAGATTTCTCATTCTCTCCACCTTCCCGCTTATAAATTTCCTCCATCTTCCTCAATAAAAAACAATTGTATTATAAAGTTCCTCAAGATCTCATAAGCAGAGTTCTAGAATAAAATACAATAAAAGTAAATTAATTTACCTCTTCATCACGAATAAAATAATTTCTCCCTCTCAAACTAGTTACAAATCTACGCATCTGTTGACACTCTCTCAAAGAACCTTTGCAAAATATATAAAAGACGGTCAACTAAGATGATCAATATTCAATTTACTACGATTAAGTCATTGATCCGAAATGCACGTTAATCTATTGTCTATATTATGAGTAACATCATAACTAAATAACCCCACCTTAGAATCGCTTTGATCGATTTACATTTTCATTTCTCTCGAGTAAAATTTTCAACACTTATTAATGTAACCAAATTTTATACATTCTTCAAGCTAATATTAAAACCCCGTAAAATTTTACACACTTTTAAGAGTGGAAACAAGATGTGTAGATTTGACATATTTTTGTAGCGATCAGATAACTAATTTCACTTAATAATACAAAACATAAAGCATTAGTAGTCAAAAACAATATCCGTGACATTATTGTAAATTGGACAGGTTACTTGTTCTGGGTTCTTATCTTTTTACATCTCGAATGTAACGAGCCGACCCGACCCGACCCGTTTGACCCATGACCCATTCAACCCATTCTTATAGTATGACCCGTTTGACCCATGACCCGTAACCCATTTGACCCATGACCCAAACCGACCCGACCCGACCCATCTACCACTAAAAGTCTATGCACAACTTTTATTTCTAACCAAGTAATATTATAAAAGTATTATAATATAGAAATTTAAAAACCATATATAGAAATTTAAATGATATGATAAAAAAAGGTTGTAATATAAGATGTAGTGATTATTTAGATCAAGTTTTTGCTTTTCCTATTCATACTTAGCCCATGCCTGAATTCACATAAGAATTAATTTTTGTTTATGCAATAATGTATGGATTTTCCTATATTGATTTCTAATATTCTTAATTAAATATTCTTATTGTATTGTAACTCAGGGTGAGGCTCTAACACAATTTCTGTATTTGTTGGCGACGATAAGCCATTACAACGTGAGAGCCTAAATTTTTTTTTATTAATACTTTGAGATAGATGGAGTTAGGAGTTAATAATTGTTAATTCAATTATTTTTATTTATTTATTATTTATTTTTATTTTTTTGAGTATATTTTGTTGTAGAGACAATATACATAGTGGTGGCTGTTTTGTGATATAGATGGAGTTAGGAGTTTGAAGGTGCATAATGAAGAAGACAAGGCCAAGATTGGTGTTCATGGTAAGGAACGTGTTGTGGCGGATGTTAAGGAGGTTTTGTTTCGGTATTTGTTTTAACTTTGGATCGTGCTTGATTAATATAGATTTGGGTTGAAACTATCGTGTTGTGGCGAAATTTTTTAAGCAACCTATTGCTGAAAATGCATCATCTGTAAAAAAGGCATAGTTTAGTCTTATCTTTGAAGTACCTGAGTCTATTCATTATTTGGTGAGACTATCTTATTAATTTCTTCTAGCGTTAGTTAATCATTTATGGAATCATGTTGGATTAGCTTATCTTTACGGCTTCAAACTCTTCTAGAAGTTGAATATAAAGATTCATATTTTTATGTAAAAATCATTCAGCTAGACTAATTAAGGATATTGTCTGTCCAGTTATAAATCTTATAACTAATTAAGGGTTTTATGTTTTTCAGGCTTCGTATGAGCTTTCAAAGACCTTATCTGAGGATGTTGTTGAATTTTCACAAGCGTATGGTTAGGAGTACCAATGGTTTTGTGATATGAACAAGTTTTTAACTGATTCAAGCAGTTGAAGTGTGAATTTCTGGTTAGGAGTACCAATGGTTTTGTAATATGAATCATGATGATGGTTTAGTTGTGTTGTAATCAGCTAGTTCAGAAATGTGGAAGATATGAGAAGGCTGAATCAGTTACATACAAATGGTGTAGAAGAAGTGAGGAACAAGGTTTCTGTTTAAGGGATGACAGTTGGTCAATGAAGTGGACATTCAAGTACCTGATCTAGTATATAAACGCAGTGAGCACCAAGGAAACAGTGAAGAGACTGAACTTGACACTGACATTGAATTACATGAACTAGTAACTAACCTAATTGACACCAAGTAGGCACTGAACTTGCAATTATGGAAACTCGGTGGAGATTTAAGTATCAGGTTGTTGCTAGCTAGGGTCATATGGTTACCAGATCTGCTTAAAGACTTCGTTACTTAGAGCAAGTGTTGGAAAATGTTAAAAGGATGCAAAGGGATGTTAAGTGTGACTTATATCCATGGTTTACAACATCTATTGATCATCATTTAGAAAAGGAGGGCAGGTCAGAATCAGGCTCGGATGAGAGTAGCACTATTGATTTATGGTACTTTTGACTGTTGAGACTACTTGAATGCCCAGCGGATCAGGAACCGTCAAATGAGGTTTCATGAAAAGATTTTCAGCATGGTATGGAAAGTTGTGTTGAAGATGTTTTTAAAGATGAATCCTTAGTTGTTATTGAGGTGAATGGTGAATCCTTAGTTGTTATAGGAAATGTAGTTCTTGTTCTGAGATATCCATAGAGCTTGGTACCATCCTGATACATGCTATTGCAGCTAGGGGTGTCAAATGGGCGTAAAATTAGCTGGCTGCTATTGCAGATAGGGGTGTCGAGCTGCTATTGCAGATAGGGGTGTCGAGCTGCTATTGCAGCTAGGTTAATACATCTACATAGGTGATCTATCTAGGCTTAAGGTTTTGAATTGAGAAACAATTGGGTAAATCGAGAAACAAGTTTCTTTATATGCTTTATTTATTTTTCAGTTTAGTATCACTTGGTATAAAGCTTCTATATCACTTAGTATAAAATTGACTTAACCCGGCCCGATAAGCCTTATCGGGTTCGGGTCAACCCGACCCTACTGCCAGCCCTATACGCATCATAATACACACATTGATTAAAAAAAAATGATTAGGAAAACAAACCTTAGCACTCCCCGCGCGGAAAGGTTTCTTGGTATTAACATAAGGAGATACAAGGCTTTGAACATATATAGGATCACTAATTATATGTTTGACAGACCTTGAAAGACATGGTTCATTATCACAAAAGAAACCCAGCCTCTTCTTCTTTGGTGAAGTGCAATCATACAATTTCATATAGTATACGGCATCAGGAGACTTGATCTCGTAATCATTTGGCAAGAATTCCCATGAGTTGTAGTTTGGCATTACCCAAACGCCATAATAGAATCGATTATCGTCAACACAAGAAAAGCATAGGTTGTTTTGGAAAATCCCCAATGTGCTATACGGTACCACATATCTTGAGTCATCAGGAAGGCAGATTGTTTTGAACTCCTCCCGAGATAAATTAAAAGAAAGTATTACCAACCGGTTCTTCTTGAAATCATACGCAAACCAATGAAATGCCCCATTGAGTAAAACACCAGGCTTTTCATGCATTATGCAATAGTGTACGTGCCGATTAGTTTCCAAGCCATTGCTTTCAATGAAAAAACTTTAACAATTGACCCTTCGAGACGCTCCCTATTGATTCCCATAAGGAGCTTGTAATCATCAGTTGATGAATCATAACCAAAACTCACAAATGGATGATCTTCATCTGTAAATACTTGTTTGGGAGGTAGGGTAGGCATTGGGAGTTCTCTCACCTCTCTAGTCCAAGGATTAATTAACAATATTAGATCAGTGTTTAACATCTTATCCTCAACTGATAAAAAATCATTGACTTCGCGTAAAAAAGTGACGCATACAAGGCCATTGGAAGAACCAACAAGCTTCCATTTATTGAATTGATACATATCCTCAAGTCCTAAATAATCATTAGGTATTTTCCAGATTCTTGGCATGGCTATCCTTGTATGCCCAACATCATTATTGTTAATTCTAGTATTCCAATTATGCTTATGATGTTTAAGATGAGCTTTAACAAAACAAGGACTTGATATCAAAGAATACCATGACTTACAAACACTTTTGCACCGGACAAGATCTTTCACATCCGATCTTGTAAGTATATCCTCAACAACATCATCGGCCATCTTTAGGTTTCTGATGATCTAGGGTTAGCTAGCTAGTTAGGGTTGTTGAAAAAAAAACAGAGATAACATAATAATATGTATATATTGCTTGCTTCGTAAACTAAAGCCTAGCCCAAAGCCCAAATACTCCCACTTGACATGCCGACTCTTTTTCTTTCTTTCTTTCTTTTTTTTAAAGCTAAAAGAGGTAAGAAAAAACCAACAAGTACCCTGTTAACTAGTACACTGCTAACTAGTACACTGTCTACACACACTCTTTGACATTGTTTATGGGTTGTAAATGTCTACATCATGGGAATATTCCTTTTATCTCTCATTTTTTCAAGATAATACGTTTTGTCGCTTTATGTTCAGATTTTTGCGCGCTTTAAGCGTTTGAATTTATTAAACTTTATATTTATTGTTCGCATTTTCGGGTTTATAGTTTTTGATATAAATAAAATTATAAAAATAAAAATAAAAAAAAAATTCAAAAATAATAGAAGGGGTCAATCTAAAAAAATATGGGGGGTCAAAATAACCCAACCCTTCATCTCATTTCATGTCGGGTTTCTAAAAATGAATGTCGTCAACTTTTTATATTATTTATATTTATTTATTTAATGTTATTTTATAGCATATATATATGTCAACTTTTTAACCCTTAGTAGGTGTTTTGTCTTTCTTAAAGCATGTGTAAAAGCTTAAATTCTAGTCCTTCTCTCCTCTCTTTCGAGATGTAAAAAGATAAAAACCCAGAACAAGTAACCTGTCCAATTTACGATAATGTCACTGATATTGTTTTTGACTACTAATACTTTATGTTTTTTTATTATTAAATGAAATAGCTATACAGTTGCTACAAAAAATATGTCAAATCTACACATATTGTTTCCACTCTTAAAAAGTGTGTAAAATTTTATGGGGGGTTTAATATTAGCACGCAGTAATGTATAAAATTTGGTTACATTAATAAGTGTTGAAAAAATTTACTCATAGAAATGAAAATGTAAATCGATCCAAACGGATTCTAAGGTGGGGTTATTTAGTTATGATATTACTCATAATATAGACCATAGATTAACGTGCATTTCAGATCAATGACTTAATGCGTAGTAAATTGAATAGTGATCATCTTAGTTGACTGTCTTTTATATACTTTGCAAAGGTTGCTGAACGAGAGCGTCAACAGATGCGTAGATTTGTAACTAGTTTGAGAGGGAGAAATTATTTTATTCCTGAAGAGGTAAATTGATTTACTTTTATTGTATTTTATTCTAGAACTTTGCTTATGAGATCTTGAGGAACTTTATAATACAATTGTTTTTTATTGAGGAAGATGGTGGAAATTTATAAGCAGGAAGGTGGAGAGAATGAGAAATCTTATTTATGCGAAGATGGTGAGACTAAGAAGAAGAAAGAAAATAGTAACGTAAACATGTCCAAGGTAAAACTTATACGGGTTTTACCTAGTTTAGATATTATTATTATTATTATTATTATTATTATTATTATTATTATTATTATTATTATTATTATTATTATATTTTAAATCTAATCACGTTTTTTAATTTTGAAAAATTGAAAGAGAAAGATTAAGAGAGAGATCAAGAGAAAGATTGTGGAAATCCTTGCTAAAAAAGAGGGCCGCTCAAATAAGTCTCTTAGCAGAAAACGTGAAGAATAAGAGAAGGAATTGCAAGTAAAATAATTAAAATCGAATAAGAAGGGTGTGACTCGAGGGGGCGGAGCTATGTACGAGCCACCTGTGGCACGTGCCACACATGGTTTTTGGCGACCCAGTGTAATTTCTTGAATTTTACTAATATTTTGAAAGTGCTACACTTTTTCTAGAGGTGTTTTGACTTTTGTTTTCGAAGAAAAAAGAAGATAAAGAGGTAAAAGATGATTAACAGTAATGTTCATAAATGTGTTTTGTCTTATTTGTCTTTTAGTTGACTTTGGCATGTTACTTTTTTATCATTGACTTAAATTAAAAACTAGATTTACACATTTTGTAAATTGATTGAAACATTTTAAAATATATGTCTTGACATGTATACCCTCAAATACTCAAGTGCCGTCACTTACCTTTTAAAATTAGCATACGGAAATAAATGTCAAAACACATATTTTTGAGTGTGTCAATTAATTTATGGAGCGTGCAAATAACCTCTAAAGATGTTCAGTTAATGATTTTGGGTCAATAAGACCATAGAAATTAATTAACTATCATGAAGTTGTTAACACTAGCCGAGAGGAGGTTAGACCCGTCATTAGTTCATGTCTACTGACACGTTAAGCATCGTCAATTCTGAGTCGAGCTCTTATGAGATTCTATCTTTAGCACTGACATATTATAAATCACATCTTTCTCCCCTTCAAAAACAGCATAAACTTTTGTTGTTTTTGAATGTTTTGATTTGAATATACCGCTTTGAAATTTTAAGGTGAGGCGGGAGAATTCATATTATATATTTATCATAAGAACGTTTTGAACAAAGAATTTTAGAGACTCCCCATCAAACATATAATAATATTGTTATTGTTATTGTTATTGTTATTGTTATTGTTATTGTTATTTTATTTTATTTATAAAAACATCACTTTCATTAGAAACAAAACCATAGGATTACAAGAAATTAGTAGGGAGCCTCGAAACTATCTGGGCCCCCACATCTTTTGTAATGGCAAAACTAATTCTACTGAAGATATGAGTAGCAGAACGCACCCCAATGTCTTGAGTTATAGAGAAATTCCGAATCCGTTTAAGTAAGGTCACCGCATTCGCCTCAAGTTCTCCTAAAGAGGAAAATGAGAAAGGGATGAACCCATATCCAATATCCGCACATTTGGTTCCATATTTGATGAGCTTACTTTTTGAGGCATCAATCACCACACGACCTGGCCCAAAATCAATCATACCAGTTTGTGTGAGGGGAGACGACCCCGTCAAATCAACACATACGTCCTGCCCTCCGTCCGAGGAATAGAGCAAAAAATATCTGCTGGCCACAAGACTTACTCCCTTTCTCCATCTAACCCGATGTCGACCTCTTTACGAGCCGAGACCCCAGATCGAGAACATATATCAACCAAAGTATCGCGTACCATGTTGTGCTGACGTTTAATACCAATAGTGCCAACACATGATACAACATGATCCCCGTAAATATCCCTCGCGAAAACCTTGGAGCAAGCTGAGCACGACATCTGAACGAGAAAAGGAGAACGCCTAGCCGATAACATAATACACACCTGTAAGTTCTGGCATTCATAGTCTGCCCCAGCCTCAGTAAGCGCCTTGATTTATCATAATCGGCCTATGATAAGGTTTTAAAATGTACCTTTTTGAGGGGTTGTTTAAGCCCTTATTTGATCACTTTGTATCCGTTATTACTTAATATCGTTCCTTTTCACTTTTAGGTCTCTTGAAGGCAAATTGTCGAATGGCACTTATTTGGACGAAAAGGCGCGATATACGAAGAAAATGGCCAAAGTCAAGAATCGAGACACTCAAGTCATTGAAAATACAAGGTGACGGCCATCGCTTAATCGCGACGCCGCCGGAGGATTTTGTGACGACGAAGCCAAATCTCTTATTTTCAAGTGACGGTGTCGCTTTAAAAGAGTAGGCCGTCGCAACTCGGACGGCCTAGATTTGATCCAGACGGCGCCGAAGGCGAAAGAGGACGGCCACAAGCACAAGGTGACGCCGTCGCAAGACTAACATGGCCAAGACAAAACCCTAATGACGGCGACCCGACGGCGTCTAAAACATAAAGTGACGCCGCGCACATGTAATCTTATATATAGAATTGAATTTTCAAGATTTGTGTGTAGTCTTTGGAGTAAAACCTAAACCGAACCAAGGTCGTCTTGTACAAGATTTTAGGGTTCCAAACCCTATCTTACAACAAGATAAGTGTTTTACTTCATTAATTCAATTATGTCTTTGATTATTTGTGTGTATGCTTGCATGTTCTCCATGTCCCGCTAATTTACTTGTGTGTTTGCTTAGGAATATGAAACTTAATTATTGAATATTGATTGGTTGTCTCTTATCTTAATTGTTAATGATCTAGTAATGCGATAGGTCATTCGTTGTGTAATTAATGCTTGATTAATCTTTGTGACCCTTAGGCTATAGCACTTAGAGCGGTTGTAGGCTAAACCATCCAAAGAGGCCTTAGAGTTAGAGTTTATAATCCCTAGTGGGTTTTGTAGACGAGACCCTTTGGTAAGTTCAAAGAGTTAGGATAAACGATACCCTACGACTTTAGACACACAACGCGATTAAGAATAAAGACGTGACAATTCAACCATCAATAGGAGATAATTAAGGAGTAATAAAACCTAAGTGAACACATCTTTAAACTATCATACGAGCACACAATAATTAGACATAGACTACACACACCTTAGATTAGATAATTAGAGAATTAGAGTAATCGGTAGAAATACCAACCCCAAATCCAAACCCCGAGATTCGTACCTTTCCATTTCCTAAAAACATAAAAGATAAAAATAATCTTCCTCAACCCCAACCTTAACGTAGTAACTTCTCACTAGCATTCCTATTCCCCAGAGAACGATATCAATACCCGTGGCTTACCATAATACTACACTACAACGATTAGGTTCATCGCCTAGGGTGTTATAAAACTTGCTCAAAGAAAAGGAAGTTCCTTTGACCCCGAACGACGCGTGTAGCGTTATCAAGTTTTGGCGCCGCTGTCGGGAATAGAATAGCTAGTTAGTAGTCCACCTCGTTTAGGTTTCTTTGCTTGATTCCTATCAAGTAAATTTTTCTCATTTTTTAGCTTTCTTGTAGTCTATACACCTTCTTCGTGACCTTTGTTCGTAAAATCCATCACTCACCATGATACGTGTCTTCCGCCGAAGATTCTTCACCCTACCCGTTCCCAATCCCAAAATTGAGAACGCAATCCCACAAAACCCTTCACCCGTTCACCATTTTGGAAATCACCTAGGGCATAATGAGATAAATTGGCAACAACAAAGTCCTTTCTATAACTCGATTTCGATGAGGAATCTGATTATGGTGAAGCACTTGATAGCGGGAGGTCATCAATGAAGTTAGTTTTGAAGTGGAGGAAGACCCTCCCAATGTTTTGACCCTAGGTGTAGAATTGAGAAAGATGGCCCTTTAACATGCAATTCCCGCAAAATAGGATTAGAAGGATTCGATGCTTACTTGAATTCATTCTTGCCTTTGAACTTAATCTCAAGGACCTATACAATAAAATCAAGATCAATGAGTAAACCTATCAAGGGAACAATGTTGTTGAAGCACCACTCATTTGCACGTGTTTGTTGGAAGCTTTGCTTATTTGGTAGAGTTCATGGTCTTAGAAGACTTAGGAGAATTTATTGATAAGGACCTCACTCAAGTAATTTTTGGAAAACCTTTCAAAAGAATGACTAGGTTGAATGAACGGATGGTTGATGGTCTAATTACATTCTCTAATGAAGTTGAAGACTTTATCTACCAAATGCCACGCGCTCATCCTAGGTTTAAACATAAGAGTATTGAGGCTTGTAATAGAATGACCCCTATTCAATTGCTTAGTGAAAGGGATAAGCAAAGTGGACTTAGGTACCCATATGAGAAAACTAAGCGGTACTACAAAAAATGCCTTGAATTGGGAGATGATTACAAAAAGAATGAAAGAACATTGGAATGGCTTAAGTATGAGCACGTGAGCGTGCACGAGAAAACGTAAGGGCACCACTACGAGTCTAGCTACAAGACTCTTAAATAAAGAAAAGCGCTTCGTGGGAGGCAACCCATGCTTAATTGTTTGCTTGTTAGTGTCGTATATCTTTTATTGATTGTTTATTCTCATGTTTAAATTTGTCAAAATGCTTTATTTTGTTTTTAACCTCGTCTTAATTGCATATAAAGGCATTTTACATAAAGGATAAGTGTAGGGAGGATTACACACGTTTTCAAAAGAAACGTAAACATGAGAATAACAATTCATTAAAAGATATATATGTGTGTTTGTTCGAGTCAAATGCTTGTATCGAGTCATAATGGATGTTTTGCAGGAATTTTTCCAGATTCTAAAGATGTAAATTTTCCGAATTTTTTCCACAAAATCGCAGACCGCTTTTGTCGGGATAACTTTGACGACATCAGATTACAACTGACGGCGCGTGAAGGAGTAAAAACAACATATTAGTTTTTCTCGTTTCGAGCTACTTATGAATTTTGGAATTTTCGGTCTTAATTTTCCGTAAATTTCAGTAAACATCCATTCCACAAGCATTATATCTTAGTTTAGTAGAGTCTTATATATATTATTACCACGATTTTACGAAGGTTTCATTTTTTTTCTTCGAATGTGCGGGTTTTATTTATCAAAAGAAGAAACAAAAGATTGGAAGGAGCTTTTCACGCACACATTCTTCTTGGAAAGGATTTAACCACTACTTTACACGGATCCTACCGAGCTAATCGGGAGTACTAGTTTCTTTCGTCTTTAATTACCTTCCATTATCATAACCTTGATACTTTCGGGAACATTGGGGACAATGTTCGGTTTAAGTGTAGGAGGAAAATAAACGGGAACTTTGAAACTATACTTATCCTTGATTATTTGCTTTGTCCAATTGTATTTGTGTAATAAACCATGAGAAAATGTCGGTTAGGGTAATTTTGGCACCAAATTTGAAATTTTCTATGACATATAGGAGTGGGCCATTAGTCTTAACAAAAGCGCCTCACGGATAGGAAGTTGCATGACTAGCACAAAACCCTTTACCACCTAAATTCCACCCAAAATGCGAGGATCGCCTTAGATTAGTAGGAATTAAAGCATTCATCTTTAATGCTTAGTGTGTGAACCGGTAGTATATTAGATTCTAGAACTTGTTTTGTGATGCATCCCGAGATCGCTAGTAAGACTACACTTGTGTAGTTAGGAATAACTAAATGATAAGAGGCATTAGGATAACCCTTGTTTGATACCGTAATATAATTACTTCTTCCACATCGGTTGAGTAATTCCCCACACCCTGCGTTGTACTCATCTTTAGTACACGATACCCTAGTTAATCCTCGAGCCTATCCTTTTCGCGGTTCTCGTGATGTTTCGGTTTTCCGAATATCAATGAAGAGCATTGTTTACACCCCACCCCAAACGTACACCCAAATCGCCTTAGCCTACCCTCGTATGCACTCACTTTAAGTGCATTATTGTTATCACCCCAAACCCTTAGTTCAATTATCTAGTTGCTTGCATGAGTTGCTAAGTCGAGTCATGTCCTTTGTACACGCTTTGGGACGATTGGGACTCATGGGAAAAGTTAAAGTTTATAAAATGATTGGAAGGGATTAAATTCCTTTATTTGCGTAATAACATACCCCAAGTGTTTTGATCTTTTCAATTCAGGTCAAATTAGTGTTAGAAAAATAAAAACTCAAGTGTAGGGATGTGCCTATGAATCCCTATCATTTTGATGTTACCGTAGAGGATGGTAGAGTAAAAGTGTATGAAAAAAAAAAAAAAAAAAAAAAACGGGCTACCATCCTACATCTATCATTTAAATTTATGTTTGTTTGTTTAAGTTAGCTAGAGTCTAGAGTGTCGAGTCTTGGCTTAGCAACGCCATTCTTCGTATGCTTGTAACAAAAAGATTTTGACTTACCACCACTAAATAGCCTATCCCACCAAACCCTTTGTTTCCTACCGTAAGCCTAACATTACAACCCTTTAAAGACCTCTTTGATAGTCTTTCCTAGGTGCTTACGCCAAAGCGATGGAGGTTTGATCTATTCTCAAGCCTATGGTAATCTATGTACTAGGACCGGTTAATGAGCGTTTAATCTTCCATTTCCAACTTGTTATATTTCATATACACCCGAGAGAGATGTGAGTATCCAAACACCCCATGTGAGGTGCTAGTATGTAATTTCCGTGCTTATTATGACTTTTATGGGCTTATATGTGTTGTGGATTGTTTTAAACCAATGCTTCATGACCCCTAACTTATAAATTAATTGGCTAAAGCACATTTGCTTGAGGACAAGCAAATACCAAGTGTAGGGATATTTGATAAGGTTTTAAAATGTACCTTTTGAGGGTCGTTTAAGCCCTTATTTGATCACTTTTGTATCCGTTATTACTTAATATCGTTCCTTTTCACTTTTTAGGTCTCTTGAAGGCAAATTGCTGTAATGGCACTTATTTGGACGAAAAGGCGCGGATATCTGAAGAAAATGGCCAAAGTCAAGAATCGAGACACTCAAGTCTTGAAAATACAAGGTGACGGCGTCATCGCTAATCTATGACGCCGTCGGAGGATTTTGTGACGGACGAAGCCAAATCTCTTATTTTCAAGTGACGGTGTCGACTTTAAAAGAGTAGGCCGTCACCACTCGGGACGGCCTAGATTTGATCCAGACGGCGCGAAGTCGAAGAGGACGGCGTCACAAGCACAAGGTGACGCCGTCGCAAGACTAACGTGGCCAAGACGAAACCCTAATGATTTTGTGACGCCGTCGCACATGTAATCTTATATATAGAATCCAATTTTTTCAAGATTTGTGTGTAGTCTTTTGGGTAAAACCTAAACCGAACTAAGGCTGTCTTGTACAAGATTTTAGGGTTCCAAACCCTATCTTACAACAAGATAAGTGTTTTACTTCATTAATTCAATTATGTCTTTGATTATTTGTGTGTATGCTTGCATGTTCTCCATGTCCGGCTAATTTACTTGTGTGTTTGCTTAGGAATATGAAACTTAATTATTGAATATTGATTGGTTGTCTCTTATCTTAATTGTTAATGATCTAGTAATGCGATAGGTCATTCGTTGTGTAATTAATGCTTGATTAATCTTTGTGACCCTTAGGCTATTGCACTTAGAGCGGTTGTAGGCTAAACCATCCAAAGAGGCCTTAGAGTTAGAGTTTATAATCCCTAGTGGGTTTTGTAGACGAGACCCTTTGGTAAGTTCAAAGAGTTAGGGATAAACGCATACCCTACGACTTTAGACACACAACGCGATTAAGAATAAGGACGTGACAATTCAACCATCAATAGGAGATAATTAAGGAGTAATAAAACCTAAGTGAACACATCTTTAAACTATCATACGAGCACACAATAATTAGACATAGACTACACACACCTTAGATTAGATAATTAGAGAATTAGAGTAATCGGTAGAAATACCAACCCCCAAATCCAAACCCCGAGATTCGTACCTTTCCATTTCCTAAAAAACATAAAAAGATGAAAAATAATCTTCCTCAACCCCAACCTTAACGTAGTAACTTCTCACTAGCATTCCTATTCCCTGAGAGAACGATATCAATACGTGGCTACACCTAATACTACACTACAACGATTAGGTTCACTTACCTTTCTCGAAGAAAAGGAAGTTCCTTTGACCCCAAACGACGCTGTAGCATTATCGACCTATTTAATCGGTTTGGTCAAAGATCGCTTAAAAATCGGTCAACAAACCGATTAATCGAACAAAATCGGTCTAGTCGGACAATCGCTTAAAAATTGGTCAACAAAGTCGCTTAAGAATTAGACAAAACCGCTTAAAAGTCGGTCAACAAACTGATTAATCGAACAAAATCGGTCAAATCTCGCTTAAAAATGGTAAAAAAAACCCGAGTAATATCTATGTTTGACTTTGAGTTTGAATAATTATGTATTATGTTTATATTTGAACACTTGAAATATTTGAACTTTGATGCACTATTCTTATCTCATACATATAATATAATATAATATCTAAAATTACAATTTTGTGCATAAAAATTATAATCCGATTAATCCCTGATTAATCCCTGCCTAACCGATTAATCGCTAAGCCCTACCCGACCGCCTCACTAGCGCCTAGCGATTTGGAACTACCCTAGGCCAGTCTGAAGTGTAGTCCTCCTTTCGCGACCTCCAGAGCGCCATTTGTCGAGGAAATAGGCAAAATGTGGATTCAGCCCTTTGGGTAACACATGCGAAATATATATCTGCCGATTTCTTCATGAGTTTGGGGCAGTTATCTTATCCGGGTTACTCAGAAGGTCAATCTCCATTTACGCATTAAAAGCGCACAAGGCCTCTTCGAAGGAAGGTCCAGAGGTTACAATATCAGAATGTCTAAGGAGCTTAGTCTGTAGTTTGCCAGATTGGAGTCTAGACGCAAGAAATGCATCGTTCAAGGCATCCCCTGCTGAATATACGCCAAGCCCCACAAATACAAATGGCATGGTGGACAACCTCCATTGCCAAACACCAAATCCTGGCCCATTTGCAGTAACAATACGTTCCAGAGAAGAACGCAGTGCCGCATCAAATGCAACGTGAGCACGCTCAAAGACCCGGGGGGAGCATGTGCGCATAGAGAAATACAACTTTGAAATGCCGGCACAAGCACGAAGGAGCAACAGCTCACATTGGGGGTCCCTAAGTTTAGCAACAACATCCATAAGCTCAATGGTTTTAAGAACCCTTTTTATAACAAGCTCACTCCTAAACTCAAAGTCAATGCTAACCGGCCCACCCAATAATTTGACACCATGTAACGGTCTAGCAATATTGGGCGGGAAAACACCTACAAGCATGCTTCTAGGGTCTTCCGTTGGCCAAAAAACCTCAGTTTTATCAACATTGAGAAGCAGGCCGCGACGTGGTCCATCCAACATAATAAGCTCTAAAGCCTTCCCCACGACCAATGTATCTCCAATAATAGTACTATCATCTAGATACCAAGCTTGAAGGAAAAGACTAAAGGAGTCTCTAATCTTACATATCAAAGGATGTAATACGAGAGCAAAGAGAAGAGGTCCAAGAGGATCACCTTGTTGTACCCCCTGGTGCGACCATAACGTGTGTTCCCCATAATATAATCTAGATGGGCTAGAGTAGCAAAATTCCACCCAACATGAAATGGCGGGACAACGCAGGCGAACCTCCTGTAACATGACCTCACGGTCCACCAAGTTGAAGGCGTTTTTGACATCCACCAATAACATCGAAAGACCTTCCTCTCCACCACGGTACTCAATATATCTATTCACGGCATGAAGAATAGCCTCTTCCCCCCAGGAACTCCAACACTAAACTAGAGATCATTTAAGTAACCGTCTAAGGAGTACCGATCATAGAAGCACCAACCTTGGAGACTAAACGCCTCCAAACAGTCCCTACAGCAATGGGACGAATACCACCTCCGGGCTTGATCAGTGGCGTAAGCGGAACACTAGCAATATACTCACCCAATGCCATGGGGCATTTACCGTCAAGAAAAAGATTCACCACATGGATGATAGAATCTATCAACTCATCGGAAATAGCTACAACAGCACCACTAAAACAATCCAAAAGGTGTTGGGCGCGCAAACCATCGCGACCACAAGATGTACCACGGAGCTGGCAAACCATCGCGCAAACATATACAAAAAGGTGTTGGGCGCGCAAACCATCACGCAAACATATACAAAAAATGAAAAAGAAAAACAATCACACTATGACACAAACACAAACAGCATCACAAACACAAAATATCACAAACACAAAAAAAAAATAATAATAAACCCACCAAAACAAACAAACAAAAAAAACTTGCTCGGCGTGAATTTGGTGGCCACTGGCCAGGCTCTACCAGCCCAGCCTCGGTGTGGGTTGTCGCGCTAAAGGCTCGTCTTGAAGGCTATAGCTCAAGCCAATGACCATTGTACCCGGGTCTCTTAGGGCATCCACTATGATGGAGTTTTAAAAAGGTTTATAAAATTGACACCTTTTACATTGTCACTAATATTTAAAACTTTTCATATTATGAACCTATTCCCACTATGATTAAAGATTTAAGATTTGTAAATTGTTCCAACATAAATTAATGCTATTAAAAACAAAAAATGATAATAAGCACTTCTTAGACCTCTTCAAAATCCTACACCTTTTCATGCCACCTAGACATAAAATAGTTCCTCACTATGGTACACAGAATCTTGGACCTCTTCATAAGTTTTTAGACCTATTCTTGAACCACCATAGTGGATGCTCTTAATAACCTGTCCAACATAAAAAGTCAGGTTTCATACTGTATTATTGTTCATAGCCTGAGAAAGTGCACATCATATTGATGTTATTTGTTTTGTTATTTATTATATTCAAACTTTTTATTTAAGAGTCACTACGAAAATGATTAAAAGGCATAATTATATGGAGTATAGGTTTAATGTTTACGCAAAGTATAAGTGATGATCGTTGTTGGCGTATATGTCCGGAAGATATGCTGTCCGGCATCATGGCTGGCCGGACGGCATGTCCTAAGCTGTCCGGACGACAAATGACAGTATCCAGTTTTTAAGGGATTCCTACCACGTGGCCTACCAACTAGGGTGGCTATAGGCTTGCAAACAGGTAATATAGGTCTCGCATTTAACAAGATATCTACAATGTGATTTAGGTACATAGTTGGGGTAGTATAAATACCCCAACACATTTAATGATTCGACAGACATAAATACACACACATACATTAATCACTGCATTCATTGCTATCTTTACTCTCCAGCTTACTCTCACGCCGGAGCTTGGTCCTGGACATCATCCAGGGCGAGGCTAACGTGTGATTACTTATTGTGCAGGAAGGAAGACTCTTTTCCTCCGGCATCGTTGACTGAAGCAAGACTCTCTAGCCTAATTGGACGGTGGGAATTTGCTTCAACAAATTGGCGCCATCCGTGGGACACTGATTCATTCTACCCGAAGATCGGATGACAGGAGCCGGACCACCTCCTCCGCCGGAGCCCGATTCTCCTCCGGGACATATAGGAGGAAGCGGGGTTTTCAATACTCAAACCGCTGGGTTACCGGAGGAAATACAAGCCCAGATGGCCTCCTTGGAGGCTCTCTTCAGAAAATACAACGCCACGGGGGCCGGCGTCATCAAACCGACTCGTCTCACCTTCACAGACGATGATGAGATGGAGGAAGACACCGCGCCAAAACCCAAGGACGATCTCAGCAAACCCTTTAAGGAACCGGCCGGCCACCATTTACAAGAAGGATAGTAGAGTTCGCCGGTCCTAAGTGCATAATGCCTACTAACTTGAAGTCATACGATGGGTCACCGATCCGGATGACCATATTAACCGCCTGCCGGAGCAAAGAAATCAAGGAGAATGGCCTATGCCTCAGATGGTGCGGATGTTCCAACAAAATATGGATGGAGCGGCACAGCCCGGTTCAACAATTTGGAACCGTGAAGCATTGACGGATGGGGTGAATCGAGAGACCAATTCACCACGAGGTTTGCCCTACGAAAAAGAACCCGAAAGACCCCACGAAATCACCCGGATTGTTAGGCAAGCAAACGAGGCTCTTCCTAGATTCAAAGAGAGGTGGACCGACGAAGCCAGCCGGATCCCGGGAGTACCGGAGCTCATGAAAATATCAGCGTTCATGAGCGCTCATCGGTGCCCCGACTTGTCTAAAAAATTCTCTGATCAGGTCCCGAAGTCCGTGAAGGAAATGATGACCAGGGTGGACGATTACATCCGGGCGGAAGAGGCTTATAAGAACACCGAGCTACCAAGGGGAGAAACCCCTGACCTATCCCGGAAACCGAGCAGCCAGGCCCCGAGAGATAGGAACCTCAGGGGAAGTTTCAATGACAGAAGAGGCGACCGCGGCCCGGAAAGGAATGATTCTCGACGGAGAAGTTTTCCCCACGCCTCTCCTAAAGTCAAGCACGACCCGAAATGAATTCAAGCGTAACGACTTCATCAAACAAGATGGTAACCGGTAATGCTCTCCGGCCTTACCAAACAACCCAAAGAAATACTTTCCACCGAACACCATCTAAACTTACCTCCACCACCCCGCTACAAGGAAAGCCAAGCAAAGAAAATGAAGATCGGTTCTGTGAATATCATGGAGAAAGGGCCATCTCACCAATGATCATACCACTTAAAGAGGCAATTGGAAGTGGCTCTTGAATCAGGAAAGTTAGATCACTTGGTCAAGAACGTCCAGCAAAAAGGAAGGGAAAGGCCGAGAGGTCATAATGGAAAAGGAAAGGTGATCAACATGGTCCGCCAATACCCGGAAGACCGTAAAAGAAAGGGCAGGTTCTATGATGAAAGCTGGATGAATACCCCTATAACCTTTCCCCGGATAACTACAAACGACCTGTCGGACGAACCGTTAATCGTGGAAGCCGAAATAGAAGGATATTTTGTAAGGAGGGTGTTCGTAGATGAAGGCGCCTCCGTCCAAGTCATGTACGAACATTGTTTCAGGAACTTTTGTCCTTCCATTCAATCCCGGCTGAAAGAAACTAGTTCTCCGCTGGTCGGATTTTCCGGTGAGGTCATCCGACCAATGGGGAAGATAGAGCTAGAGGTCCGCATGGGGGATCAGGGTCTTTTTCGGACGGTGATGATGACGTTCACAGTGATACGATCGCCTTCTCCCTACAACATAATACTGGGCCGAACGGGTCTCAAAGAATTAAGGGCCATACCTTCTACCATTCATGCAATGATGAAATTCCCCACTCCGGGAGGGATAGCCACTCTGATTGCCAAACGGGCGGTAGTCATGGAATGCAGGAGATTTGAGGAAGAGCAGGATCCCCGGAGAAGCTGCTCTTCCGAAAGGGAAGTAGAAACTTGGGATCAAGAAACCGAAAGCCAAGAGCAAACGGAGGACATCCTAGTTAACGCAACCTACCCAGAGCAACGAGTAACCAAAGGAACCAAGTTCTCACGAGAATGCCGGAGGCAACTCATCGAGATCTTGAGGAAGAATAAAGATATTTTCGCCTGGGAGCCGGCAGACATGACCGGAGTGCCAAGACGCCTCATACAGCACTCTCTCTACGCGAATAGTTCCGACACACCGGTGGCCCAAAAAAGGAGAATATTCTCGCGAGAAAAGAACCAAGTAATCAACAGAGAAGTGGAGGAATGGGTCAAAGCTGGCATAGTCCGATCAGTAAGATACCCGACATGGATAGCCAATCCGGTGTTAGTTAAGAAATGTGACGGAAGTTGGAGAATGTGTATTGACTTCAAAAATCTGAACTCCTCATGCCCGAAGGATTATTATCCTTTACCAGAGATAGATTGGAAGATTGAGTCCGTCATGGGGTATAAATATAAGTGTTTCCTTGACGCCTATAAAGGCTATCACCAAATCCAGATGAACAGGGACGATGAGGAGAAAACTGCATTCTACACAGACCGAGGGACATACTGCTATACAAAAATGCCTTTCGGACTAAAGAATGCTGGGGCAACCTATCAACGGTTGGTGGACTTCGCTTTTCAATCACAGATAGGGAGAAATTTGGAGGCATATGTAGACGACATGGTCATAAAAAGCCGAACAGAACGAGAAATGATCGCTGACATCGCGGAAACCTTTGACAACCTTAGGAGGATAAACATGAAGTTGAACCCGCGAAAGTGTTCTTTCGGTGTGGAGGAAGGTAAATTCCTCGGCTATATGGTGACATCGGAAGGAATAAGGGCCAACCCAAGGAAAACAAAGGCTATAATGGAGATGAAATCTCCGGAAACCTTAAAAGAAATGCAAAGCCTGAGTGGAAAGTTAGCGGCTTTAAATAGATTCCTATCAAAGTCGGCAGAAAGAGCCCTCCCTTTCTTCGACACACTAAAGAACATCACTAAAGAGAACAAAGACGAATACCGATGGACGAAAGAAGCCGAGTCGGCTTTTCAGGAGATGAAGAGGTTGATACTGAACTACCTTCTTTATCCACTCCGGGTGAAGGAACAATTGTTCATATATCTCTCGGCCTCATCAGAGCCGTGAGTGCAGTGCTCCCGGTAGAAAGAAATGGAGACAACCGCCGTGCACTATGTTAGCCGGACACTACATGAAGCGTAAAGGTACTATGCCCCTATAGAAGTTGGCTTTGTGCTCGCTACACGCATCCGTAAGGTCGAGGAGGTATTTCGAGGCTCACCCCATCAGGGTCATCACCGATAAACCCATCAAGCAAATACTGAATAAACCGGAAGCCTCAGGAAAGTTAGCCAAATATGCTGTGGAGCTAGGAGCATACAACATCACCTACACTCCTCGCAACGCAGTCAAAGGGCAAGTGCTAGCGGACTTCCTAACAGAAGTGCCGGTGGAATCAAGCGGTAGGACAAGTCCGAACGTTATGGAAGTGGAAGAGGGAGAATGGTTGTTATATACGGACGGAGCCTCAAATAACAAGGGATCCGGAGCGGGTTTGGTTCTCATCAGCCCGGAAAAGGTAGAATTGACCTACGCCCTTCGGCTAAACTTTCCTAGCACCAACAACGAGGCAGAGTATGAGGCCCTACTAGCCGGCCTAAGGATCGCAAGAAAACTTAAAATC
This sequence comes from Chrysanthemum lavandulifolium, assembly GCA_022545495.1. NCBI lineage: Eukaryota > Viridiplantae > Streptophyta > Magnoliopsida > Asterales > Asteraceae > Chrysanthemum > Chrysanthemum lavandulifolium. The sequence continues at coordinate 40,973,124 of CM040241.1, read as the reverse complement.
AAGATTTTAAGCGTGCGGGTGGACTCGAAACTTGTGGCTAGTCAGATTAATGGGGAATTCACGGCCACCAAGGAAAGCATGCAGAAGTACTTAGCTCAAGCAAGGAAGTACATCTCCGGCTTCCAAAACTTTAAGATTCGCAACATTCCGAGGGCCCAAAATCAGAAGGCAGATATATTAAGCAAACTAGCGGCAGTGGCCTTCGATCACCGACCAAAAAGTGCTCGAGAAGTCCCGGAAAGGCCGTCAAGAGATGAAGAAGTAGTTAACACCGTGGTAGAGGAGAAACGGACAATTGGATGACACCAATCATCGTGTCCGGAGGAGGTGTGTGTCGAGGATCCAAATGAAGCTAGAAGCTTAAGAATGAAAATTCCCAAGACGTTATGGAAGAAGGGTCCTCTTTAAGAAAGGCTATTTGGTATCGATGATGAGATGTGTAGGGCCGTTATGGCAAACTACATCATCCGGAAGTGCATGAGGGTTGTTGTGGATGCACGCCGACCAAGAACCGTCGTGGCCAAGCTTATGAGGCAAGGATATTATTGGCCTACCATGCACCGAGATACCGAGAAGAAATCGTGAAATGCGACTCTTGTCGATACACTCTCCGGTACCCAAACTACCCAAGACGCCACTGACGTCGATCATGTCCCCGTGGCCTTTTTACCAATGGGGAATGGACGTGTTAGGCCCCTTTCCGAAGCACCCGGCCGCATCAAATATGTGATTGTGGCCATAGACTATTTCACTAAGTGGATAGAAGCAAAGCCGTTGGTCAAAACGACAGGCAAGGATGTCATAAAATTTGTGTACGAGAACATTGTATGCCGGTATGGTTTGCCGAAGATCATAGTCACCGACAACGGAACCAATTTCGTGAATGACCCATTCAAGAAATGGTGCGAGGGGTTAAAGATCAAACAAATAAACACGGCCGTGGCACATCCGCAAGCTAATGGACTGGTAGAACGAGCGAACCGAAGCCTGATGGACGGGATAAAAACAAGGTTGGGTAGAGAAAGAGCGGGATGGCTAGATGAGCTGCCCAACGTTTTATGGGCGCACCGGACGACTCTCAAAACATGCAATTGAGAAACCCCTTTCAGCCTAACGTATGGCGGTGAGGTCAGAATCCCAGCCGAAATAGGGATGCCCACACACCGGACGATGATGTTCCGAGAGGATCGAACGAGGAACAACAACGTCTCGAACTTAGACCTCTTACAAGAAAGAAGGAAAAACGCCATTCAAGAAGCTAAGTACAAGACACAAGTAGAACAATACTACAACCTGAGGGTCAAGCCAATGAATTTCAAAATAGGAGACTTTGTCTACCGCAAGAACGAAGCAAGCCGGTGGAAAATCTAGGAAAGTTAGGACCCAATTGGGAAGGGCCCCACCGTATAATAGGAGCAAGTGAGAATGGCTCTTATAAGTTGCGCATAATGGAGAGAAGGAGGTCCCCGGACCGGCATGCTACAAATCTTAGAAACTGCTTCTTATAGTTGTCATTGTGACAGAATCCTATTGTCATCGTGTAATCCGAAGGACTATGTATAATCAACTAAATGATGAAAGTTTCCCCGTAATAGGGAGACGATTTTCCAAATTGTGGTGATAGTATAACAATTCCGATGGTTGGCCCCCGTCGAGTATGAAAAATAACAATTGATGATAATACAACAATTCTGATGGTTGGCCCCGTCGAGTATGAAAACATAAAATACCCAAATAATGGATGCCTCTAACTTCACGAGGATGCCCGGACACGGATGCACGGCCTCACGCGGCGGATGCCCTTAGAATAACCTAAGGAAGGCGCCTACCCAAGTAATGGATGCCTCTAACCTCACGAGGATGCCCGGACACGGATGCACGGCCCACGCGGCCGGATGCCCTTAGAATAACCTAAAGAAGGCGCTACCCAAGTAATGGATGCCCTCTAACCTCATGAGGATGCCCGGACACGGATGCACGGCCGAAAGGATGCCCTTAGAATAACCTAAGGAAGGCATTGCAAAACCAAAAAAGAGAAAGAAAGTGCCAAAGGAACACGTGTCAAGCAAAAAAGAAATACATTCACAACGCTAGTTAAACAGTAAACGAACATTGTTAGTTATTACAAGTAGATCATACGAACAATTGTTTACAAAAATACAAGTCCCAAAAATGTCCAGACTTAAGCATTCTCCTCCGCGGCATCTGCCGGAGTCTCGGTGGTAAGAGGAGCCCCTGATGGTCCGGGCATGTCCTTGCTGACGGAACCTCCGGTTCCAGGTTCATCAGATCCCCTAGAGGCAAGCGGCAAGAGTCGGCGAGCTTCTGAATGAAGGGATACTCGGCTTCAAAAAGTTTATCATATTCAGCCCTCCACAAGCTCGGAGCATCCCTGTTGACCTTCCGGATCTTTTGCAAGGCGACCTCTGTTTCTTCCTCAGTTCTGTTCACCTTGGCCCCGGTCACGAACCCCGCTTGGTAGGTCAAGCTATACACTTTTGCCATACTCTTTTTGTACTCGACACTACCAAATAACCGACGGACAGCCGAAGGCAGTAACATCCGAACAGCATTCTGCTTAACCACCTCACTCTGAGCAACCTCGGCTACCAACTTGCCGTTTTCCACCTGCAGAGCGGATAGGGCCTGATCTTTGGCGGCCAACTCACTTTCCAACTTCCTTATCTTTTCAGCCTGAGTACCGGAAGCCTCTCTCCACTCATTTCGGTCCCGGGTTACCCTATCAACCTCTTCCTCCAGATCTTTCTCTTTACCGGCACTGGTTTTCAGATCGGAGTCTAGCTTCCTCAAGCCCTCCGTCAACCTTTTGTTCTCACCTTCGGCAGCTCGGAGTTTCTCCGCGAGCCCCTCGCAACCTTTGTGAGCTTCATTCAGATAGAAGTAACCGTTGGAAAGATCCCGGAACCTCCTTAACAGTTCGCCCTGGACAATCACACTTTTCCCGAAATCTTCGTATGCCTGCCGAATGAGATCTATATTGTTTATCTGCTCCAAAGCCTCTCTCTCGGAGTGGCAACGTTGTCAATCATCTCTACAGACCGGTATGTGTTTATCCGGACGTCGTCATGAGAGGCCCCACCGGGGAGGAAAACATTTGTAGCTTCATCTACAAAAAAAACAAAAGGAGATAATGAGGAAAAACTTCAAGAAGACATACATTTAAAGTAAGATCTAAGCATACCTGAATCCAACAAGTTGACCCTCTCAACGTGGTCGGGACCGTAGCTACGAGGGGCCGATTGACCTAGAGTACACCAAAAAACCAAGTTAGCGATTAGAAATGATAAAATGAAAGAGAGAAGCGCGTGTTCCAGGTGCTTACCGTCGGAGTCGCGAAGGGGAGAGTTCACCGGAGGAATCGGTCCTCCTCCTTGAGACAGCGGCGGCTGTTGTAATTGACCACCGCCACCAGCCTCGTTTTCGCCCATACCTTCTCGGGCCACGGCCACACCCTCCCGCAAAGAAGAACAATGGAGTTCCCCGCCGGCGGCGAGGTTCAGATTAGCCCTTGTTCGCTCGGATCACTTGGTTGATGGGATCCGTGATTAACCACCGGAGAGCCCAAGAAAACCGCCAACAAAACCCGCCTTTCTTTCTTCTTCTTGCTTTGGGCCTTGGATGTGCCTCACCACCTTTCCTCTTGCCCGCCTCCCTTTCCTTTTTCTCCGGGTTTCTTTTTTTTCTCCCTAGCCGCCACCACATCGATCGGCTTCCTCCGCCGGAGGCTAAGAGGTCCTTGGGGAAGGGATGCACCAACCGGAAGAGGATCCGTTGTTCTTTTGGTACCTCCCGAGTTGGGTCAATGGTCGCCCTTGCTCACCATCGTATCATCCCATTCGGAAGCTCAAGAAACTCGTACATATTGACAATCGCAAGAAAAAGCTCATTAAAAGCGAGCACAAGATAATAAACACAAAGAAAACCTAGGGCACAAAACAAATGATTACCATGACCCCGACATCCTTTAGAAGAGGCTCGAACCCCGAATTCTTGAAGACCAAGACAAATGGCACATCCATAACAAGCTTACGGTGGGTTTCCTTAGCAAAATAAGAGTACCGCCAACTTCTAAGCATCCGCTCGGAAAACCGTCCGGGTAGGGATCCGTTATCTTGGAGTCTTTATGCCTCCAGGCCATGGCGTGCGGAATCGCCCTACGGTCAATCAAGAAAAATTTCTCCTTCCAGTGCTTAAGGCCGGTCAACACTTCCTTAAAGCATTTATAAGCCTTTTTGCCCGTTCTACTCTCAAAAGAAAACCAATGCCCCTGTTTGCACAAACGGTAGAACGCCCGGAACAGGGAGACCCTAGGACGAACGCCCAAACTATAACACCTAATCTCAAAAAGGGTCACTCTGTTCAAACCTAAGGGAACCAGTTGGGAAAAATGAACTCTAAAATGTCTAATCACATTCAGCAGAAAAGGTAGAGAAGGGAATCCTAACACCTCCGGTATCCAACTGTTGAGGATATATGCCAATCGTATCCTCCGGAAGTTGGTCCATTGTCATATTATCCGGAGGAAGACGGGGGCGAAGGTCAAGAGGAATACCATATTCTACGATTATATTGTCCAGCTCAGGTTGTGTTAACTTAGATGTGTGGATATGCATATCGAACTTTGGAACTACCTGAAGCTGCATAACCTCGGTCGAAATAGGGTTGCTCTGTTCTTCGGTCATTTGTTCGGCCATTACTAAAAGGATGCCTAAGGATATACAAATAATTACAGGGAAGAACGAGACGAACCTTATGGACTCGAAGAAGAAGATGTTCCGGAGAGCAAGAGCAATGTAAAAAGTCAGAAAGATGTGTGAGAGAATAACTGTGGTAAAAAGCCCTTTTATAGGCAAAGGAAGAAACCCTAATAGGCTGACAAACGTCCCATCAGTCAGTAAAAGGTGACGTGGCCTCATCTGGCCCGTCCACGTCAATCTCGGAAGACGAAAATACACGGATGAAAAGCCCAATAGACTGGCAGGCCCATCATCAGCCCAAAAACCACAAATGTCATTAGAATCCGCCGCGAGGTATTCCAAAAAACACTTTCCGGGACATTACAAACTCTCAGTATTGCACCACCGGCCACCCGTGATCCAATACTGGGGGACATGTTAGGCGATATGTCCGGAAGATATGTCCGTCCGCATCATGGTCTGGCCGGACGACATGTCCTAAGTCGTCCGGACGACAAATGACAAGATCCGCTTTTAAGGATTCTACCACGTGGCCTACCAACTAGGGTGGCTATAGGCTTGCAAACAGTAATATAGGTCTGCATTTAACAAGATCTCTACAAAGGATTTAAGGTACATAGTTGGGGTAGTATAAATACCCCAACACATTTAATGATTCGACAGACATAAATACACACACATACATTAATCACTGCATTCATTGCTATCTTTACCCTCCAGCTTACTCTCACGCCGGAGCTTGGTCCTGGACATCATCCAGGGCGAGGCTAACGTGTGATTACTTATTGTGCAGGAAGGAAGACTCTTTTCCTCCGGCATCGTTGACTGAAGCAAGACTCTCTAGCCTAATCGGACGGTGGGAATTTGCTTCAACAATCGTCACTTCGACCATGAGTGCAATTGGAACCATATTCTTTACTAATATCATTGTCAAGTTTTTGTACATTCAATTAAATAAGACCACTAGTCATTAGCAGCCCTTAATATATTCATATCTAACATAAAAAGTCATGACTTATATTGTATTATTGTTTATAGTAGCTGAGAATATGCACATCATATTATTGTTTATAGTAGTTGAGAATATGCACATCATAAAAAGTCATGACTTATATTCAACCTTTTTATTTAACCGTGACTACGAAAATAGTTAAAATGCATAATTAGTTAGAGTATAGATTCAACGTTTACACATAGTACAAATGACGACCATCACTTCGACCATGAGATGTAATTGAAACCATATTCACTACGACCATCATTGTCAAATTTTTATATATTCAATCAAATAAGACCACTTGTCACTAGCAAGCATAAGTGACATGTCTAACATAAAAAGTCGGGTTTCATATTATATTATTGTTCACAATAGTTGCTAAGAATGTACACATTATCTTGTTGTATTGTTATTTATTATATTTAAACTTTGAATAATTCAATAAAAAAATACGTTTGTTGTGCGCTATATTGTAGACAAATAGACCAACGTACTTTTAAATTTAATTTCGACTTGAAACACTTTATATATCGTTAGTCATCATGTGGCAACGTTAGTCCATTTAGTCAACGAACGTTTGCAAAGTTAGTCCTTTTATACTAACGGCTGTTTTTAATTAACTAAACATTTGGTTTTTCTTACGTCTTTATACTTATTTGACCGTTTTTGTACGTTTTTGCCCGTTTTATTATGGTTTTGTCCATTATTACGCGAATTCGTCTTTTTTTTAACGTTTTCGTTCGTTTTTGCACGTTTTCATCCGGTTTTTAACATTTTCGTTCGTTTTTACACGTTTTTTGTCTGTTTTTTACATGACTTTGTTCGCTTTTTCCGTTTTCGTCCGTTTTTACATGTTTTCGTTTGTTTTTATACGTTTTGGTCCATTTTTACACGCTTTCATCCTTTATTAAACGTTTTCGTCCATTTTTACACGTTTCCGTCCGGTTTTACACGTTTTTCTCCGGTTTCACACGTTTTTGTCCGCTTTTACACGGTTTCGTCCGTTTTACACGTTATCGTCCGTTTTTACACAATTTCGTCCATTTTTTTACGTTTTCATCCGTATCTACACGTTTTGTCCGTTTTTCACGTTTTCGCTCATTTTTGCACGTTTTCGACTGGTTTTTCGGCCGTTTTTACACGATTTCTACCTTTTTTTTACGTTTTCTTCCATTTTTACACATTTTCATTCTTTTTTATACATATAGATCTGTTTTTACACGTTTTCGTTCGATTTTACACATTTTCGTTCGGTTTTGCAAGTTCTCGTATGTTTTTACATGATTTCGTCAGTTTTTTTTCGTGTGAATATGATTTTACATGTTTTCATCCGTTTTCGCGCGTTCTGGTTCATTTTTGCATGGTTTCATCTGTTTTTGCACAAAAGAAAACATGTAAAACGGACAAAACTGTGTAAAAACAGATCAAAACGTATAAAAAAATAAAAACGTGTAAAAACGGATGAAAATGTGTAAAACAGATGAGAATGTGTAAACGTATAAAAATGTACGAAAACGTGTAAAACCGGATGAAAACATGCAAGAATGTACGACAACGTGTAAAAACGGACGAACACGTGTAGAAACGAATCAAAACGTATAAAAACGAACGCAAAACATAAAAAACGCATGAAAACGTGTAAAAACCGTCGAAAACGTGTAAAAGCGAACGAAAAAGTGTAAAAGAGGATCAAAACGTGTAAAAACGGACGAAACGTGTAAAAACAAAAGAAAACGTGTAAAAGCAGATCAAAACATGTAAAATCAAACGAAAACGTGTAAAAACGAATGAAAACATGTAAAAACGGAATAGAACATATAAAAACGGAAGAAAACGTGTAAAAACGGACTAAAACGTGCAAAAAGGACGAAAACTTGTAAAAACGGACTAAAACATGCAAAACAGACGAAAACGTGTAAAAGCGAATCAAAACGTGTAAAATCAAACGAACACGTGTAAAAACGGATGAAAACATGTAAAAACGGATCAAAACATATAAAAACGAACGAAACGTGTAAAAACGAACGAAAACGTAAAAAACGGACGTAATCGTGCAAAAACGGGCGAAAACGTAAAAAAACGAACAAAAAAAGGCAAAAACAAACGAAAACGTGAAAAAACGAAAAAAAACGTAAAAAAACAGACAAAACGTATGAAACAAGAGAAAACGTATAAAAACGGACGAATAAATATAAAAACCTATGAAAAAAACCAATGCTTAGTTAATTAAAAACATCCGTTAGTATAAAAGGACTAACTTCGCAAACTTTCATTGACTAAATGGACTAACGTTGCCACATGATGACTAACGTTATATAAAGTGTTTCAAGTCGATATAAAATTTGAAAGTATGTTGGTGTATCTGATAATAAAAAAGTAAGTGTTTCAAGTCAATACATTTTTTAAAGTAAGTTTTGTTTCGAGTTGATTAGTAGTTGAGAATGGAGTTCATGAAAATTTGAAGGATGTGACTATCAAGAACCATTAGTGTGCTTTACATTGACATCATATTGAAGGTTTTATTTATAGTTTTGATGGATTAGACTATCGTGGATCTATTTCAATGGGTGAAAATGTAACTTGGATTCGTTTCAGGTAGTTAATTTTAGTTCACAACAATAGGATATCAAAACAAATCTTTCAACATTGTTTACACACATGCATTGATAGATAATCTCTATACACATATAGAGAAACAACAAAAAGCTCGGTTTAAACAATAGTAAAACATGTATAACACGACTAATACGAAAGGTTGGTAGAGTGAGTTAAAACAATATAAATGGGTTCAGTTGGATATTAGATTCTAGAAGTAAAAAAATAGGTAAAGAAAAGTTAGAGTGAGTTAAACCAATATAAATGCGTGTATTTAGATATTAATATCCAACTACACTTATTTATATTGCTTTAACTCACTCTATCAACCTTCTTTTACCTATTTTTTTCATTTCAAAATTTAATATCTAACTACACATATTTCTATTGCTATAACTCATTCTACCGACATTTTTTACAAATTTTTTATTTCCAAAATTTAATATCCATCTACACCCATTTATACTGCTTTAACTCACTCTACCGACCTTTATTTACCTATTTTTTCACGTCCAAAATTTAGTATCTAACTACACCCATTTATATATTTTTTAACTCACTCCACCAACCTATTTGTACCTATTTTTCATTTCCAAAATTTAACATCAGTTACACCCATTTACATTTATATTGCTTTAACTCACTTTACTGACCTATTTTTTCACTTCCAAAAGTTAATATCTACCTATAACCATTTATATTGCTTTAACTCAGTCTACCGATCTTTCTTTACATATTTTTTCACTTCCAGAATTTAATATCCTAACTACAACCATTTATATTGCTTTAACTCACTCTACCAATCTTTCTTTACTTATTTTTTCACATCCAAAATTTAATATCCAACTACACCGATTTATAATGCTTTAACTCACTCTACCAACCTTTCGCTACCTATTTTTTCAGAATTTAATATCCAACTACACACATTTATATTGATTTAACTCACTCTACCGACATTTCTTTACCTATTTTTTCACATCCAAAATTTAATGTCCATTCTGTTTCGTTTGTAATCTTTAACTCACTCTCTAACCTTTCCACATATTTTTCATTTTCAAATTTAATATCACACCCATTTATATTGCTTTCGGTGGAGTGAGTTAAGCGATATAAATGAGTGTGATATTAAATTTTGAAATGAAAAATAGGTGAGAAAGGATGGTGAGAATGAGCTAAAGAATATAAATGCGTGAATGGATATTAAATTCGAAGTGAAAAATAGGTAAAAAGACCGATAGAGTGAGTTAAAGCAATATTGGTGTAGTTGGAAATTTAATTTTGAACTTTAAAAAATAGGTAAAGAAAGATTGGTAGTGTGAGTTTAGGATATTAAATTCTAGAAGTGAAAAAATATGTAAAGAAAGATCGGTAGACTGAGTTAAAGCAATATAAATGGTTATAGTTAGATATTAACTTTTGGAAGTGAAAAAATAGGTAAAGAAAGGTCGGTAAAGTGAGTTAAAGCAACATATAGTTTAGATATACAAGCCTAGTATGAGATTCATAATTTTTAAACTATCAACCAATCGCATACTTGGGTGATGCGGGATGATAACATGAATCGTGACTATGCTAATTCGTGGGTTAAAACAAAAACATGGCCAAGATTTCATCCTTCTTGAAGATATGAGATGGTATATGTCAAGGTTTAGTGAGATATATGTTGTGTGAAGAAACCAAGAAAGAATTATCATGTGTGTGGGGGAGGGGTTGCGTATGTAGATGATAAGGCTTGGTGAGATATGTGTTGTGTGAAGAGACCAAGAAAGAAATATCATGTGTGAGTGTTTGTGTGTGGGGTGGTAGGTTTAGGGATATATATAATTGATGAATATTAGGGTTAAGTTTATTGGGCTGGTTTTCTCATAAGGTGGTTGGGCCCAATTTAGTACTTTTGTATCATATATTAATAATATTCTAGGCCGTATTGCTTGTATATACTAGAGGTGCATAAATAATAACTTATTTATGCTTAACAACATATTTGTTAACCCGTGAGAATGGACAACATTTCAAGCCTTGTTCAAGTTGAAACGTGTTTAAAAACCACATTAGAGTGTTTATTATCCTCTGTTTCACCCCAAGAGTCACGATCCTATGCTGCTATGCAAACTGAGGAAGGTATCCATCCACAATCACAACAACATTCTATGAATTACTCTGATATATCATATATAAAATGAAGTGTCAAAAGATGAATCCATCGACATTAAACATCACGGGTGTGCAAAATCGTCCAGACCAACAATATCGAAGAAGCAAACTAGGTGGAACATGAACCGAGCATATTCTGTTTAGTTCTCCGTTCTAAAGATGTTCAGTTAATGATATACGATAACATCGTAATGATTAGTAATTGCTATGAACACTTTGCATTTCAATTAGAATGAGACAGAATAAGGTAGACAGATTACAGAATAATGATGATCAACCTATCTAAAAGTTAGACTAAAAAGCTGAGCTAATCTAAGCTAGTTGTTGATGTTGAGTCGTCGTCTACTCTTGTGCCATTGCATTTGTTTTAGTCATTTAGTTGTCATTGCTCATATGTGCATTGATTCATATATGATGAGATGATTATTCTCGTACCCATCGTGGTTGACAATTGGGCGTAGAGGATCAACTCTCCATACACCATCGACAATGAACTTGATCTACAAAACGAGAGAAAATGATACACTGTTTTTTTTCTTCTTTTAAGAGTATACGGATTATATACAAGTGTACGGGTGGCAACATGGAGATTTATAATTTAGGGGGTGGGCAAATGGAGCAGGACGGGTCACAAACACTTCTCTGCCGATTAATTATTTACTTTTTTTCATTGTTAATATTGGCATGTTTAGATATGATTACGTAAAGTATTTTATCAAAATTAATAGAACTTTTTGAAAAAACTAAACATAGGCTATACTTGGGACGACTTTCAACCTATCATTTTAGCTATCTTTTTACTCCGTAATATTTTCCGTGTTTGACCCATTAGAGATAAAAATAACCCAAATCAACCCATTCATCAGTAAATTGAAATTTCCACCTCTAATGTTTGGAACTTCCAAAGAGTTAGGGAAGATTAACTACCTCATATCTTCCTGGATACAACTTCAAAGAGAGAGAGAAAACGCCAGTTTGTGATCTTTTCATCTTTCTCTGCATTGCAATGTAGCAACTTTTATGATTCAACTCGTGAAAAAGAAAAGTATGATTAAACTACAAACTCTTAACCCAACATATAATTAATTCAATCATCAGGTTCAAATCGTTTAAAAAAAGTTGCCACCAAGGCTGCCCTCCTATGGTTATATTTCTATACGCAAACCCTTATTTCAAAATTCAGATATATCAGAAGAAGCTTATTATTGTGTGATTACTGGAAAAAGATTGCATTGCGTCACTGAGTGGTTAAGCCATCATAATATGCGTAAAAATACTGCAGCACTTCCACCTATTATCTGACAAAACTTTATGAGCAAAGTGTTCATTGCACAATTCTAACCATCGTATTTGGTTATTGCGTCATAAACAAACCACTATTGTGTCATAAACAAACACTATACTTTGTGAGTATGAGCAATCTTTGACGTGTTGCAGATATAAAGTAAAGATTTAAAGTCATTGTACTTGGCTATTTTGGGCTAATTGCATACAAAGGTAACCAACTTTGGTCTGATTACTATCATGTAATTAACGTTTTTATGCATAAAAAAAACCATTAATGTTTCGAAGATTAGTAAAATGTCAAGATGATATTGTTGTCCCAAATATCTCTAGATCGATTATATATAAGTTTATATAGGTTCTGAATCGGTACCAATGTAACCGACATAACCCTTCATGATTCTACAGAAATAACTGCCAAGTAGTTATTATCTTTGGCTTTGACATAACTAGTCCCTAATGTTTAAACTAAACATAATACTAAGCAATGAATAAAGATTATCGGGTCACATTCTCCTCCTTAATCTTGATCGTTGCTTCTTGTTAAATCTTGAACTCCGAGCATCTGTCTCATCGTCGTGAACTTTAGTCTTGGTAGAGCCTTTGTTAGTATATCCGCTCTTTGTAGTTCTCCATTGACGTGCTCACATTTATATGTCCATTCTCTACACATTCTCGAATGAAATGGTAGCGAATGTCGATGTGTTTACTTCTTCCATGAAAACCGGGTTCTTGACTAGTGCTATTCTTTGAAATGTTATCTACCCTCGCCATATCTTCTCTTCATTTCCGGTTAATTCACTAAGTAATCTCTTCAACCATAAGGCTTGACATGTCTGCTGCAGAGTCGCCATGAATTTCGATTCACATGATGATAGCGCCATCGTTGGTTGCTTCGAGTACACCAAGTAATGGGTGACTCTCCAAAGTAAAATACTATGCCGTGGTTCCTTTTCCTTGATCGGTGTTGATTCCATAACCACCGTCAGTATCCTGTAATCTTGCACCGCCTTCTTCTTGTAAATTATCCCATGCTCTGTGTTCCTTTGATATATCGGATTACTTGCTTTATCGCCTTTAGGTGATGATCCTTCGGTCTTGCATAAATCTGCTGAGTAGTCCGATTCAATAACTAAGATCCGGTCTTGTATGAAGTAAGTACCGAGACTTCAATTAAACTTCGTAGTAAGTTGCGTCAAGCGAGTTTCCATCTTCCGCCTTGACCAACTTAGTACACGGATCCATTGGTATCTTCGTATCATTACTATCCGTCATACTTGTCTCCTTTATGATCTTGTTAATATAGCCTGTTTGCTTGATTGTAATCTCTCCTCCTGTTTGTGTAACTTCTATCCCAAGGTAATAAGCTAACAATCCTAAGTCGCTCATTTCAAACTTTTCTTCCATCTGGGATTTAAAAGCTTCCAATTCCTTTCTTGGAGTGCCCGTGATTATTAAGTCATCTACATAAACTCCAACAATAAGTGTAGAGTTCTTGTTCCGCTTTGTGTAGACTGCTTGTTCGAGATTGCATTTCTTAAAGTCTAAAACTTTAATGTTTGATCAAGCTTCACATTCCAAGCTCTCGGTGCTTGCCTTAAGCCATATAAAGCTTTAGTAAGCTTATAGACTTTTCCGAGTTTCCTTGTTGTATAAATCCTTCGGGTTGTGTAACGTAGACTTCTTCTTTTAAATATCCATGTAGGAATCTTGATTTTACATCTAGATGATGTACTTGCCATCCATGATATCTCGCTAATGCTAATATCAACCGAACTGTCTCTATCCGAGCAACCGGTGCAAATACTTCATCGAAGTCTATCCCTTGTTCTTGTACATAACCTTTTGCTACTAAACGTGCTTTATATTTGATGATGTTTCCTTTTGCATCTCTCTTGGTTTTGTAAACCCATTTGAGTCCTATTGCCTTCTGATTTTCTGGCAATGTTGTAAGAGTCCATGTATTGTTCTTGTTGATTGAATCAAATTCAATCTTCATGGCCTCAATCCATTTTTCGTCTGCTGATGCTTCCTTGTAGTTACGGGGTTCTTCTTCCGTAAATAACAAGCTTTGTGGTTCAACTTTACGTGCATGTCTATATATGTCTGACATATTCCTATATTCACGTACTGGTGTATCATCAAATTTATCTCTTGAGTTCTCCTTAGAACTATTAGTAGCTTCTGCTTCCTCTTCTGAGTGTGGGTCGTAATGGTATGCTTCTGGTGTGATTGGTGAAAGCAGGATCGAAATCGATCTTGTTCATGATACGTGTTGTCATCGTTTTCGTGGTTGACCGTGTAAGGTTTTCATTGTCAACTCCGTCTACTACAAAACTAGCCCAAAAGGTGTCTTGTGTGTTCGTATCTCCTTCATTTCGTTCCAATCCCATGGTTTTGTTTCCATAAATTTTACGTCCCTACTAACATGTTTCTTCTTGGCTATAGGGTCATATAGCCTACATGCTTTTGATCCTTCCTCTACTCCTAAGTAAACCAATGGTATGCTTTTATCGTCCGACTTCTTTAAGTGAGGTATCGTTATCTTTGCATAAGCTGTGCATCCAAATACTTTTAGATTCTCTAAGTTTGGTTTTCTATCGTAGAGTGCCTCATATGGAGTTTTATCTGTCGGGGCCCTCGTGGTACCCTATTGAGTATGTAAAGGGCATGCTTAATCGCTTCCCCAAAAATTAATGGTAACTTCATCGCTTTCATCATACTTCTTGTAGTTGATAACACCGTCCTATTCCTTCTCTCCACTACTCCATTCTCGCTGGGAGTATGGTGTCATCAGCTGTCGTCCTATTCCGCTTTCCTTACAAGATCTTGTGAATTCCTTTGATGTAAATTCACCACCTCTATCCGTTCTTAGCATTCTAATTTTCAACTTCATTTCCATTTCTATTTTACGCCTAAATTCCTTGAATGTACTAAATGCCTCATCTTCGATGTAAGAAAGTATGCCCACATAAAGCGTGTACAATCGCTCACTAACAAGAAAATCGTTTCTTGCTCGAGTGTGTTCTTTGGACTAATAGGACCGCAGAGGTCTCCATATACTAAGTCCAACGGGTTCTTTGATCCGAATTTGGCTTGGTTTGGAAATGGTGTTCTCTTGTGTTTTCCTAATAAGCATCGTCTAAATCATCCTACATGATTTATTCTAGGAATTCCTTCTACTAGACCTTTTCTAGTCATCTTGTTTATATCACCAAAGTTTAGATGACCTAATCTAGCATGCCATAACCATGCTTGGTTATCTATGTTTGCTAAGAGACATATAGGTGCCTCTATCATGAATGGATCTTGTAGAGTCGATTCTTAGATCGTTGTACCTTCATCAACAATTTTTGTTTATATCATACAAAGTCGACTTGTTTCCGTCCATAATGACCTTACAACCTATTTCAATAAGTTGTCCTAGACTAAGTATGTTGCTTTGAGGTTTGGTATGTAGTATACTTGGATACTACTTTACATTCTGGTTCTTACAACCTAACAAGATAGACCCTCTACCCATTATCCGTACATCGATCCATCTCCAAAGCGTACTCGTCTATTATGCTTTCATCAATATCTCTAAAATGACTCTTTATACCAGTCATGTGGTTACTTGCACCATTATCTAAATACCATATGCTCGCATCTCATTGTAGCATATTTCTTTAGTTGAATTCGTTCTTCATTCAACAACACTTCCTTGTGTTCGGTTTCGTGCATAGTCATTAATAGTGATGGTTCATCGCCTTCTAAGATAAGGTTTGATTGTTCTGGTTTGTTGATGTTGCTCTACATTTATTCATATAGTGTCCAAGTTTATTGCACTTGAAACATCTAATGTTACTCAAGTCTTTCCTACTTGAATTATGCGGGTTTCCTCTGATCCGAGTTTCCCTTTTGTGAGTTGTTTACATTGTTATTATTCCACCGTTTCCTCGTGAGTAATTTGATCTACCTCCACGTTTGTTAAAACGTTTTCCTTTATCCGAGTGTTCACCATGTGTAAACAAGAGATCTCTGGCTTTCAACTTGACCTCCTTCCGGAGTTTTATTCTTTCCTCAAGCGCTTTGAGTTTTCTGTGATCTCATCTAGGGTAATGTCGTCTAGATCACTTGTTTGTTCTATGGATGCTACTATCTGAATGAATCTATTGGGTGTGGAGTCTAATAGTTTTCTAACTACAAGTGATTCATCTAATTCTTTCCCTAATTCTTTTGCCTTCGTGACATAGCCATTTAACTTGTCTGCAAATGCATCCACCGTCTCATCTTCCTTCATCTGAAGTGAGTTAAATCCAATCATCAATGATTGTAAGCGTGCTTCGCACTTTATCTTGTCCAACGTGTCTTTTCTTTAGTGAATCCCATAAATCTTTTGCCTTCTTACAACCCGCTACTTGTAAGATCATATCTTCAAATCAACGCTTGATATAGGAAGGCGATTGTTGCCTTATCCTTTTGTCATCAACGGTGTGTCTAATTTTGATTCTATTGCCTCCCATAAACCGTGTGCCTCTAGTATGACTTTAATTTGTATAGCCCAAACCGTAGTTTGTGTTTTTTAACTTAGGGCATTGGTATTGTGCAAAGTGTTCTGAGTTTTATCGTAGTTGATGTGGTTACTATATCATCGGTTGTCATTTTGAAAGTGTTTATTATTTTCACTTTCTAGTCTAATGGGGTTACTTATCTTAGTATGGTACTCTTTTCTAATGTGAAAATTTAGTCTCCGGGAATCTTATTACTACGGGATCAATAATTAGTTTTAAGGATTTCCTAATAGTATAACTAATGAGATATATACTATTTCTAAATATGAATTGAAATCCAAAGTAAAATGAAATTGTGACCTCGTTACTTTTGATGAATACGAGATGTATTCGTTTGCTTTGTTAGTAAAGATCGTTCACCAACGTTGTTTGTTCCCACTTTAATTCCTTTTAGTCTTATGCCTCGTTACTTGTTTTCAAATCCACTTCGACTTCAATCTTCTGAATTTGTGTCTCGGATTTTTGCCAAACGAGTCTAAAACCAAAACTTTTAATGCTTCCTTGCCTTGTATCACTTTTGTTTCTGTTTTGTTTTCGAATTATATGAATTCGATACTAACAAAACTCCTTTGTACCACACTACACGTTCTCCTCTTTTTTTTGTGTTTGTTGTACTTGATTTCGTCTTGAAATTCCTAAGTCTCCTACGCACAAACTTGCTACCACGTCTTGGTAATCCTCTCGAATCAACAGTCCTTCGTTTTCAGATTCGTTCCTGCGAAACAAAACAGTCACTTATGTTTGTCTCTTGTCGTTGTTGTCGTCCTTGTGTTGTATCAACACAAACTCCACACTTTTCTTTGAGTACTTCCTTCGTCCTGCGTATACGTCTTCCTCTACAACAACGTTTTGCTTTGTGTTTTGTTTTCTAACCGGTATACACAAAGTCTCCACTCCGTTCTTCCTGGTCTTTCGTTGTTTATCAACAAATTTCGACACCAATATCGTCTGGTGTTTTGACGCTTGCAACTTCAACGTAAAGTAGATTGTGCACTATCTCTTTTACGTTTCTCCTTATCCAAACTTCGTTCGTTTTCCTTGGAAGATTGAAAACAAAACGTTTCTGCCAAAGTAAAACAACGGTGTTCTTTTCTTTCTGGCTTTTTCTTTTGGCTTCTCGTTAGGGTTTTTATGCAGAAACAGTGAATGTTTCGGTGTATGTTAATCCTTGCTCTTGATGCAAATTGTTGTCCCAAATATCTCTAGATCGATTATATATAAGTTTATATAGGTTCTGAATCGGTACCAATGTAACCGACATAACCCTTCATGATTCTACAGAAATAACTGCCAAGTAGTTATTATCTTTGGCTTTGACATAACTAGTCCCTAATGTTTAAACTAAACATAATACTAGGCAATGAATAAAGATTATCGGGTCACAGATATAGTGGAAGTTGGTATATCAGTAACTTTTGACTATAGTGACTAGTTTATGATGCTGCATCTGGGAATCGATTAGAATTTGATGATTTTTTTCTGTCACAACATAAGTTGGTTACCACAACAGATAAATGGAAGTTGATTTTCTATTTATGCTCATAATTCGCAGTGTGTAACAGTTTTCTAGCATATTTTACAAGGATGCTTTTCTATAGTAACAAAAGTCAGCCATCATGGTTTTGGAACATAATCGATAAGTGTAGAAAGAGACAGAACCTGAGTGGTCCAACCATCAAATGATCCTGTGAACTTCTGAGGCGGAACTAGGCCAAATTATGTAGGTGGTTTGAAGGTGTAAAGTTCTAGATTCGGTATCTACTCCCCTTTGTTTCGCCTTGAGCATTTTTTGTGCTTCACTGAAACAGAAAACTATAAGTACATTGTGTTACACATATTAATTTCTTTTAAAAAAAAATGACAAGGATAATGCGTACTTAATTGACAATGTCATCTTTCCTTCTAACACTGCTAGCTCTCCACGTAATGATCTCAACCTATCTTTAGCATTTATTATCTCGTTTTCTTGAAACTCCCATGCATCAGAAAGCGGATGTAGCTTACTGGACCAACTTTTATGACCCTGGTGAAGATTTAAATTCAGTTTTTATTCTGTGACATCTCGATGATCAATTAAAGGACTATGATTATTTGGCCTCAAATCCACTCACGAAATTTGTGAAACACCTAAAATTCGCAAACCACTCAAAATCTTCAAACCTTGGTTTTTTTCCAAAATTTCAGAGCAAATTTGGAAATTTCGAAATAAGATGCAAAAGGGCAAAATGTGTACTTTTTCAGAAATCGTGAACTTTTCCTACCTTTTTTTTTTTTACATATATTATGTTCTTTTTATAAAGTTTCGCAAATATTAGGTGTTTTGTAAAAAAACTATTTTCTCATATATAGGATCATCCTGGCATTAATTTGAAAAATAGGTACACTTTGTATTAGGTCCATCACTCATAACAATTCAATGGGTTGTAACTTAACACAAAGATTGACTACCTCTGGATTAGGCGTCTCACTTTTGGATCTCAACAAGCAAAGGGCTGAAGAAAGCTCAAGTTGCATTTGCTGAAACGCTCTAGAGAGACCGACGAGGCTTATGTCGATAAGCAACTCGGATACAAACAGTGCCAATTGGGTCTCACCCGACTTATGGCGAACTACGCTCAAGTGTTACAACCAAGAATTTCACAAAAACGGAGATGTACAGTGATGCCAGAAGTGTTACGATTCCGTAGGTGTTACGATGTAAGTGTGTCGTGTGAGTGCGGGCTTTCGTGATGTTTAGCGAAAGTGTGTGTGCGAGTCCACCTTAAGTTTATCGCTCTTAAAACCAATCTCAAATCCGAACACAATTTTGTTATAACGATTCCCAAGATTTGTAAAATTCACCGAGACGGACATAGGTGATCGTCCATGTCCTCATTGCCTCTGGTCGAATATAGGTGATCACCTATATTCAATCGAGGTTCGATAAATTTTTATTAAGCAAGGCATAACCGGTTTATAACCAATTCTCAATATATATTCCCAACTTCAATGTTATATGCCCAAAATGTATTCATTTCCTCATCTCAAAAATATCTCGCTTTTTTTTTTTTTTTTTTTTTTTTTTTTTTTTCATTTAGTCATTAGTGTTAGGTATCATCGTGTGTGTGTGTGTGTATCGACCGACAAACACTATGAATGCACTCAAATAACCACAATGCGACTCATAATGACACAATGAGACGCCTAAATGATAAACTTTATAGTTTAATAAGTTTCGAATAAATAGTTAGATCTTATCGAATTCGCCAATTCGATAAACTCAACCATTTATTCATGTCGCCATTATCCACGCACCGGTCACATCCTAACGAGTCATAAGGATAATTCACCTACTAATAACGTTATCCCACGTGATAGCGGGCGCCTATTAGGTTCGTCCAACCTAATAAGTCCGCTATCCACGTGGATCGACGCTTATTAATGTTAGGTCATCCGTAACTCATACACAACACATAAATGACATTAAATATTTTTGGGGGTTTTCCCCCTTAGAAGGGGGGGAAAAATAAAAAAAAAGGGAAGGGTTTTCCTTTTAAAAAGGGAAAAAAAAAAAATTTTTTTAAAAAAAAGGGGGGGGGGTTGGTTTAAAAAAAATTTCCAAAATTAAATTTTGGGAAAATTTTTTTGGGTAATTTTTTAAAATTTTTTAAAGGGGGGAACCCGGGGTTTTTTGGGGGGGAGGAAAAGGGTTTTAAGGGGGGGTTTTGTTAAACCCCTTTTTTTGGGGGGAAAGGCCCCCCGGGGGGGGTTTTGGGTTTAAATTTTGGGGGTTAAAAGGGGGGGCCCCCGGGAAAAAAAAATTTTTTTTTTTTTTTTTTTTTTTGGAAAAATTTTTTAAAAAAAATAAGGGTTTTTTTTAAAGGAATTTTTGGGGGGGGGGGGGGGGCCAACCCAAAAAAAAATTTTTGTAATTTTTTTAAAAAAATTTTTTTTTTTTTAATTTTAAAAATTTAAAAAATTTAAAAAAAATTTAAAATTTTTTAAAATTTATTTTTTAAAAAAAAAAGTTTAAAAATTTTTAAAATTTTTTTTTTTAAAAAAACCCCCAAAAAAAAAATTAAATTTTTTTAAAAAAAAATTTAAAGGGAAAAAAAAATTTTTTTTTTTTTTTTAAAAAATTTTTTGTTTTTTTTTTTAAAAAAAAAATTTTTTAACAAATTAATTTTACTTTTTTGGGGATTTAAAAAAATAAAAGAATTTTTTAAAAAAAAAAAAGAATTTTTTTCAAAAATTCCGGGAAATTTTAAAAAAAAAAAAATTTTAAAACCTTTTTTCCAAAAAAAAAAAAATTTTTTAAAAAAAATTTTTTTAAAAAAACGGGGTTTTTAAAAAAAGGTTTAAAAATTTTTAATTTTAATTCCCCTTTTTATTTCAGTTTTTTTGCAAGGGAAACATGATATAATTAAATGATATTTGGTTGTTTGTTTATTTTCTAGGTTATTAAACAAACTTTTAAGGTAATAAATTTTGTTTGGTAGAGTGAGTAAATGAGTGTGTTTGGTAGAGTGAGTAAATGTTTGAGTTAGTTGGATATTAAATGAGTGTGAGTTAGTTGGATGTTTTGTAAGTGAGTAAATGAGTGTAGTTATGTGAGTAAATGAGTGGTGTGTTCGTGGTGTAAACGAGTGTGGTAGAGTGAGTAAATGAGTGTAGAGTGAGTAAATGTTTGAGTTAGTTGGATATTAAATGAGTGTGTTATGTTTGAGTTTGTGTGTGGTTCGCAGTGAGGAAATGAGTGTAGTGGATATTAAATGAGTGAGTAAATGAGTGTGTTATGTTCGTAGAGTGAGTAAATGAGTGAGTAAATGTTTGAGTTAGTTGGAGTAAATGAGTGTGTTTGGTAGAGTGAGTAAATGAGTGAGTGTAGTGTAGAGCGAGTAAACGAGTGTGTCCGGTAGTGAGTAAACGAGTGTAATGTTTGAGTTAGTTGTATTAAATGAGTGTGTTATGTTTGAGTTTGTGTGTTTGTAGAGTGAGTAAATGAGTGTAGTTGGATATTAAATGAGCGAGTAAATGAGTGGTTTTAGAGTGAAAATGATGTGGTGGTTCAGAGAGTGAGTAAATGTTTGAGTTAGTTGATATAAGTGTGTAAGTGTGAGTGAGTAAATGTTTGAGTTAAATGAGTGTGTGTTTGTAGAGCGAGAAGTAGAGTGAGTAAATGAGTCTAGTTGGATATTAAAGAGTGAGTAAATGAGTGTGTGTTTGGTAGAGCGAGTAAATGAGTGTGTTTGGTAGAGTGAGTAAATGAGTGTAGAGTGAGTAAATGTTTGAGTTAGTTGGATATTAAATGAGTGTGTTATGTTTGAGTTTGTGTGTGTTTGGTAGAGTGAGTAAATGAGTGTAGTTGGATATTAAATGAGTGAGTAAATGAGTGTGTGTTTGGTAGAGCGAGTTAATGAGTGTGTTTCGTAGAGTAAGTAAATGAGTGTAGAGTGAGTAATGTTTGATTAGTTGGATATTAAATGAGTGTGTTATATTTGAGTTTGTGTGTGTTTGGTAGAGTGAGTAAATGAGTGTAGTTGGATATTAAATGAGTGTGTAAATGAGTGTGTGTTTGGTAGAGCGAGTAAATGAGTGTGTTTGGTAGAGTGAGTAAATGTTTGAGTTTGTTGGATATTAAATGAGTGTGTTATGTTTGAGTTTGTGTGTGTTTGGTAGAGTGAGTAAATGAGTGTAGTTGGATATTAAATGAGTGAGTAAATGAGTGTGTGTTTGGTAGAGCGAGTAAATGAGTGTGTTTGGTAGAGTGAGTAAATGAGTGTAGAGTGAGTAAATGTTTGAGTTAGTTGGATATAAAATGAGTGTGTTATGTTTGAGTTTGTGTGTGTTTGGTTGAGTGAGTAAATGAGTGTAGTTGGATATTAAATGAGTGAGTAAATGAGTGTGTGTTTGGTAGAGCGAGTAAATGAGTGTGTTTGGTAGAGTGAGTAAATAAGTGTAGAGTGAGTAAATGTTTGAGTTAGTTGGATATTAAATGAGTGTGTTATGTTTGAGTTTGTGTGTGTTTGGTAGAGTGAGTAAATGGGTGTAGTTGGATATTAAATGAGTGAGTAAATGAGTGTGTGTTTGGCGAAATAAACGGTAAATGAGTGTGTTTGGTAGAGTGAGTAAATGAGTGTAGAGTGAGTAAATGTTTGAGTTAGTTGGATATAAAATGAGTGTGTTATGTTTGAGTTTTTGTGTGTTTGGTAGAGTGAGTAAATGAGTGTAGTTGGATATTAAATGAGTGAGTAAATGAGTGTGTGTTTGGTAGAGCGAGTAAATGAGTGTGTTTGGTAGACTGAGTAATGAGTGTAGAGTGAGTAAATGTTTGAGTTAGTTGGATATAAAATGAGTGTGTTATGTTTGAGTTTGTGTGTGTTTGGTTGAGTGAGTAAATGAGTGTAGTTGGATATTAAATGAGTGATTAAATGAGTGTGTGTTTGGTAGAGCGAGTAAATAAATGTGTTTGGTAGATTGAGTAAATAAGTGTAGAGTGAGTAAATGTTTGAGTTAGTTGGATGTTAAATGAGTGTGTTATGTTTGAGTTTGTGTGTGTTTGGTAGAGTGAGTAAATGGGTGTAGTTGGATATTAAATGAGTGATTAAATGAGTGTGTGTTTGGTATAGCGAGTAAATGAGTGTGTTTGGTAGAGTGAGTAAATGAGTGTAGAGTGAGTAAATGTTTGAGTTAGTTGGATATAAAATGAGTGTGTTACGTTTGAGTTTGTGTGTGTTTGGTTGAGTGAGTAAATGAGTGTAGTTGGATATTAAATGAGTGAGTAAATGAGTGTTTGTTTGGTAGAGCGAGTAAATGAGTGTGTTTGGTAGAGTGAGTAAATAAGTGTAGAGTGTGTAAATGTTTGAGTTAGTTGGATATTAAATGAGTGTGTTATGTTTGAGTTTGTGTGTGTTTGGTAGAGTGAGGAAATGAGTGTAGTTGGATATTAAATGAGTGAGTAAATGAGAGTGTGTTTGGTAGAGCGAGTAAATGAGTGTGTCTGGTAGAGTGAGTAAATGAGTGTGGAGTGAGTAAATGTTTGAGTTAGTTGGATATTAAATGAGTGTGTTATGTTTAAGTTTGTGTGTGTTTGGTAGAGTGAGTAAATGAGTGTAGTTGGATATTAAATGAGTGAGTAAATGAGTGTGTTTGGTAGAGCGAGTAAATGAGTGTGTTTGGTAGAGTGAGTAAATGTTTGAGTTAGTTGGATATTAAATGAGTGTGTTATGAGTGAGTTTGTGTGTGTTTGGTAGAGTGAGTAAATGAGTCTAGTTGGATATTAAATTAGTGAGTAAATGAGTGTGTGTTTGGTAGAGCGAGTAAATGAGTGTGTTTGGTAGAGTGAGTAAATGAGTGTAGAGTGAGTAAATGTTTGAGTTAGTTGGATATTAAATGAGTGTGTTATGTTTGAGTTTGTGTGTGTTTGGTAAAGTGAGTAAATGAGTCTAGTTGGATATTAAAAGAGTGAGTAAATGAGTGTGTGTTTGGTAGAGCGAGTAAATGAGTGTGTTTGGTAGAGTGAGTAAATGAGTGTAGAGTGAGTAAATGTTTGAGTTAGTTGGATATTAAATGAGTGTGTTATGTTTGAGTTTGTGTGTGTTTGGTAGAGTGAGTAAATGAGTGTAGTTGGATATTAAATGAGTGAGTAAATGAGTGTGTGTTTTGTAGAGCGAGTAAATGAGTGTGTTTGGTAGAGTAAGTAAATGAGTGTAGAGTGAGTAATGTTTGAGTTAGTTGGATATTAAATGAGTGTGTTATATTTGAGTTTGTGTGTGTTTGGTAGAGTGAGTAAATGAGTGTAGTTGGATATTAAATGAGTGTGTAAATGAGTGTGTATTTGGTAGAGCGAGTAAATGAGTGTGTTTGGTAGAGTGAGTAAATGTTTGAGTTTGTTGGATATTAAATGAGTGTGTTATGTTTGAGTTTGTGTGGTTTGGTAGAGCGAGTAAACGAGTGTAGTCGGATATTAAATGAGTGAGTAAATGAGTGTGTGTTTGGTAGAGCGAGTAAATGAGCGTGTATGGTAGAGTGAGTAAATGAGTGTAGAGTGGTAAATGTTTGAGTTTGTTGGATATAAAATGAGTGTGTTATGTTTGAGTTTGTGTGTGTTTGGTTGAGTGAGTAAACGAGTGTAGTTGGATATTAAATGAGTGAGTAAATGAGTGTGTGTTTGGTAGAGCGAGTAAATGAGTGTGTTTGGTAGAGTGAGTAAATAAGTGTAGAGTGAGTAAATGTTCGAGTTAGTTGGATATTAAATGAGTGTGTTATGTTCGAGTTTGTTTGTGTTTGGTAGAGCGAGTAAATGGGTGTAGTTGGATATTAAATGAGTGAGTAAATGAGTGTGTGTTTGGTAGAGCGAGTAAACGAGTGTGTTTGGTAGAGTGAGTAAATGGGTGTAGAGTGAGTAAATGTTTGAGTTAGTTGGATATAAAATGAGCGTGTTATGTTCGAGTTTTGTGTGTTTGGTAGAGTGAGTAAACGAGTGTAGTGGGATATTAAATGAGTGAGTAAATGAGTGTGTGTTTGGTAGAGCGAGTAAACGAGTGTGTTTGCAGACCGGTAATGAGTGTAGAGTGAGTAAATGTTTGAGTTAGTTGGATATAAAATGAGTGTGTTATGTTCGAGTTTGCGTGTTTGGTTGAGCGAGTAAACGAGTGTAGTTGGTTATTAAATGAGTGATTAAATGAGCGTGTGTTTGGCAGAGCGAGTAAATGAGCGGTTCGTAGAGTGAGTAAATAAGTGCAGAGTGAGTAAATGTTCGAGTTAGTTGGATATTAAATGAGTGTGTTATGTTCGAGTTTGTGTGTGTTTGGTAGATGAGTAAACGGGTGTAGTTAGATATTAAATGAGTGAGTAAATGAGTGTGTTTGGTAGAGCGAGTAAATGAGTGTGTTTGGCAGAGTGAGTAAATGAGTGTAGAGTGAGTAAATGTTTGAGTTAGTTGGATATAAAATGAGTGTGTTATGTTCGAGTTTGTGCGTGTTTGGTCGAGCGAGTAAATGAGCATAGTTCGATATTAAATGAGCGAGTAAATGAGTGTGTGTTTGGTGAGAGCGAGTAAATGAGTGTGTTTGGTAGAGTGAGTAAATAAGTGTAGAGTGTGTAAATGTTTGAGTTAGTTGGATATTAAATGAGTGTTATGTTTGAGTTTGTGTGTGTTTGGTAGAGTGAGTAAACGAGTGTAGTTGGATATTAAATGGTGAGTAAATGAGTGGTATTTGGTAGAGCGAGTAAACGAGCGTGTTTGGCAGAGTGAGTAAATGAGTGTAGAGCGAGTAAATGTTTAAGTTAGTTGGATATTAAATGAGTGTGTTATGTTTGAGTTTGTGTGTGTTCGGTAGAGTAAGTAAATGAGTGTAGTTGGATATTAAATGAGTGAGTAAATGAGTGCGTGTTTGGTGGAGAGCGAGTAAACGAGTGTGTTTGGTAGAGTGAGTAAATGAGTGTAGAGTGAGTAAACGTTTGAGTTAGTTGGATATTAAATGAGTGTGTTATGTTTGAGTTTGTGTGTTTGGTAGAGCGAGTAAACGAGTGTAGTTGGATATTAAATGAGTGAGTAAATGAGCGTGTGTTTGGTAGAGCGAGTAAATGAGTGTGTTTGGCAGAGTGGTAAAACGAGTGTAGAGTGAGTAAATGTTTGAGTTAGTTGGATATTAAATGAGCGTGTTATGTTTGAGTTTGTGTGTGTTTGGCAGAGTGAGTAAATGAGTCTAGTTGGATATTAAAAGAGTGAGTAAATGAGTGTGTGTTCGGTAGAGCGAGTAAATGATGTGTTTGGTAGAGTGAGTAAACGTTTGAGTTAGTTGGATATTAAATGAGCGTGTGTTATGTTTGAGTTTGTGTGTGTTTGGTAGAGTGAGTAAAACGAGTGTAGTTGGATATTAAATGAGCGAGTAAATGAGTGTGTGTTTGGTAGAAGCGAGTAAATGAGTGTGTTTGGTAGAGTGAGTAAACGAGTGTAGAGCGAGTAATGTTCGAGTTAGTTGGATATTAAATGAGTGTGTTATATTTGAGTTTGTTGTGTTTGCAGAGTGAGTAAACGAGTGTAGTTGGATATTAAATGAGTGTGTGTTTGGTAGAGCGAGTAAATGAGTGTGTTTGGTAGAGTGAGTAAACGTTTGAGTTAGTTGGATATTAAATGAGTGTGTTATGTTTGAGTTTGTGTGTGTTTGGTAGAGTGAGTAAATGAGTGTATTGGATATTAAATGAGTGAGTAAATGAGTGTGTGTTTGGTAGAGCGAGTAAATAAGTGTGTTTGGTAGACTGAGTAAATGAGTGTAGAGTGAGTAAATGTTTAAGTTAGTTGGATATTAAATGAGTGTGTTATGTTTGAGTTTGTGTGTGTTTGGTAGAATGAGTAAATGAGTGTATTTGGATATTAAATGAGTGAGTAAATGAGTGTGTGTTTAGTAGAGCGAGTAAATGAGTATGTTTGGTAGAGTGAGTAAATGAGTGTAAATGTTTAAGTTAGTTGGATATTAAATGAGTGTATTATGTTTGTGTTTGTGTGTGTTTGGTAAAGTGAGTAAATGAGTGTAGTTGGATATTAAATGAGTGAATAAATGAGTGTGTGTTTGGTAGAGCGAGTAAATGAGTGTGTTTGGTAGAGTGAGTAAATGAGTGTAGAGTGAGTAAATGTTTAAGTTAGTTGGATATTAAATGAGTGTTTTGCGTTCGAGTTTGTGTGTGTTCGGTAGAGTAAGTAAAACGAGTGTAGTTGATATTAAATGAGTGAGTAAATGAGCGTGTTTGGTAGAGCGAGTAAACGAGTGTGTTTGCAGAGTGAGTAAATGAGTGTAGAGTGAGTAAATGTTTGAGTTAGTTGGATATTAAATGAGTGTGTTATGTTTGAGTTTGTGTGTGTTGGCAGAGTGAGTAAACGGGTGTAGTTGGATATTAAATGAGTGAGTAACCGAGCAGTGGTTTGGAAGAGCGAGTAAATGAGTGGTTTGGCAGAGTGAGTAAATGAGTGTAGAGTGAGTAAATGTTTGAGTTAGTTGGATATAAAATGAGTGTGTGTTATGTTCGAGTGTGTGTTTGGTTGAGTGAGTAAATGAGCGTAGTTCGATATTAAATGAGTGAGTAAATGAGCTGTGTTTTGGTAGAGCGAGTAAATGAGTGTGTTTGGTAGAGTGAGTAAATAAGTGTAAGTGTGTAAATGTTTGAGTTAGTGGATATTAAATGAGCGTGTTATGTTCGAGTTTGTGTGTGTTTGGTAGAGTGAGTAAATGAGTGTAGTTGGATATTAAATGAGTGAGTAAATGAGTGCGTGTTTGGTAGAGCGAGTAAACGAGTGTGTTTGGCAGAGTGAGTAAATGAGTGCAGAGTGAGTAAATGTTTAAGTTAGTTGGATATTAAATGAGTGTGTTATGTTTGAGTTTGTGCGTGGTTTGGTAGAGTAAGTAAATGAGTGTAGTTGGATATTAAATGAGTGAGTAAATGAGCGTGTGTTTGGCAGAGCGAGTAAACGAGTGTGGTTGGTAGAGTGAGTAAATGAGTGTAGACCGAGTAAATGTTTGAGTTAGTTGGATATTAAATGAGTGTTATGTTTGAGTTTGTGTGTGTTTGGCAGAGTGAGTAAACGAGTGTAGTCGGATATTAAATGAGCGAGTAAATGAGTGTGTGTTTGGTAGAGCGAGTAAACGAGCGTGTTTGGTAGAGCGAGTAAATGAGTGTAGAGTGAGTAAATGTTTGAGTTAGTTGGATATTAAATGAGTGTGTTATGTTTGAGTTTGTGCGTGTTTGGTAGAGTGAGTAAACGAGTCTAGTTGGATATTAAAAGAGTGAGTAAATGAGCGTGTTTCGTAGAGCGAGTAAATGAGTGTGTTTGGTAGAGTGAGTAAATGTTCGAGTTAGTTGATATTAAACGAGTGTGTTATGTTTGAGTTTGTGTGTGTTTGGTAGAGTGAGTAAACGAGTGTAGTTGGATATTAAAATGAGTGAGTAAATGAGTGTGTGTTTGGTGAGCGAGTAAACGAGCGTGTTCGGTAGAGCGAGTAAACGAGTGTAGAGTGAGTAATGTTTGAGTTAGTTGGATATTAAATGAGTGTGTTATATTTGAGTTTGTGCGGTTTGGTAGAGTGAGTAAACGAGTGTAGTCGATATTAAACGAGTGTGTTTGGTAGAGCGAGTAAATGAGTGGTTTGGCAGAGTGAGTAAACGCTTGAGTTAGTTGGATATTAAATAGTGTGTTATGTTTGAGGTGCGTGTGTTTGGTAGAGTGAGTAAATGAGTGTATTGGATATTAAATGAGTGAGTAAATGAGTGTGTGTTTGGTAGGCGAGTAAATAAGTGTGTTTGTAGATCGAGTAAATGAGTGTAGAGTGAGTAAATGTTTAAGTTAGTTGGATATTAAACGAGCGTGTTATGTTCGAGTTTGTGTGTGTTTGGTAGAACGAGTAAACGAGTGTATTTGGATATTAAATGCGTGAGTAAACGAGTGTGTGTTCGGTAGAGCGAGTAAATGAGTATGTTTGGCAGAGTGAGTAAATGAGTGTAAATGTTTAAGTTAGTTGGATATTAAATGAGTGTATTATGTTCAGGTTTGTGTGTGTTTGGTAAAGCGAGTAAACGAGTGTAGTTGGATATTAAATGAGTGAATAAATGAGTGTGTGTTTGGTAGAAGCGAGTAAATGAGTGTGTTTGGTGAGAGTGAGTAAATGAGTGAGAGAGTAAATGTTTAAGTTTAGTTGGATATTAAATGAGCGTGTTATGTTTGAGTTTGTGTGTTTTGGTAGAGTAAGTAAATGAGTGTAGTTGGATATTAAATGAGTGAGTAAATGAGTGTGTTTGGTAGAGCGAGTAAATGAGTGTGTTTGGTAGAGTGAGTAAATGAGTGTAGAGTGAGTAAATGTTTGAGTTAGTTGGATATTAAATGAGTGTGTTATGTTTGAGTTTGTGTGTGTTTGGTAGAGTGAGTAAATGGGTGTAGTTGGATATTAAATGAGTGAGTAAATGAGTGTGTTTGGTGAGCGAGTAAATGAGTGTGTTTGGTAGAGTGAGTAAGTGAGTGTAGAGTGAGTAAATGTTTGAGTTAGTTGGATATAAAATGAGTGTGTTATGTTTGAGTTTGTGTGTGTTTGGTTGAGTGAGTAAATGAGCGTAGTTCGATATTAAATGAGTGAGTAAATGAGTGTGTGTTTGGTAGAGCGAGTAAATGAGTGTGTTTGGTAGAGTGAGTAAATAAGTGTAGAGTGTGTAAATGTTTGAGTTAGTTGGATATTAAATGAGTGTGTTATGTTTGAGTTTGTGTGTGTTTGGTAGAGTGAGTAAATGAGTGTAGTTGGATATTAAATGAGTGAGTAAATGAGTGTGTGTTTGGTAGAGCGAGTAAACGAGTGTGTTTGCAGAGTGAGTAAATGAGTGTAGAGTGAGTAAATGTTTAAGTTAGTTGGATATTAAATGAGTGTGTTATGTTTGAGTTCGCGTGTGTTTGGTAGAGTAAGTAAATGAGTGTAGTGGATATTAAATGAGTGAGTAAATGAGTGTGTGTTTGGTGAGAGCGAGTAAATGAGTGTGTTTGGTAGAGTGAGTAAATGAGTGTAGAGTGAGTAAATGTTTGAGTTAGTTGGATATTAAATGAGGGTATTAGGTTTGAGTTTGTGTGTGTTTGTTAAAGTGAGTAAATGAGTGTAGTTGGATATTAAATGAGTGAGTAAATGAGTGTGTGTTTGGTGGTGTTTGGTAGAGCGAGTAAATGAGTGTGTTTGGTAGAGTGAGTAAATGAGTGTAGAGTGAGTAAATGTTTGAGTTAGTTGGATATTAAATGAGCGTGTTATGTTTGAGTTTGTGTATGTTTGGTAGAGTGAGTAAATGAGTCTAGTTGGATATTAAAAAGTGAGTAAATGAGTGTGTGTTTGGTAGAGCGAGTAAATGAAGTGTGTTTGGTAGAGTGAGTAAATGTTTGAGTTAGTTGGATATTAAATGAGTGTGTTATGTTTGAGTTTGTGTGTGTTTGGTAGAGTGAGTAAATGAGTGTAGTTGGATATTAAATGAGTGAGTAAATGAGTGTGTGTTTGGTAGAGCGAGTAAACGAGTGTGTTTGGTAGAGCGAGTAAATGAGTGTAGTGAGTAATGTTCGAGTTAGTTGGATATTAAATGAGTGTGTTATATTTGAGTTTGTGTGTGTTTGGTAGAGTGAGTAAACGAGTGTAGTTGGATATTAAATGAGCGGTAAATGAGCGTGTGTTTGGTAGGGGAGGTAAACGAGTGTGTTTGCAGAGTGAGTAAATGAGTGTAGAGTGAGTAAATGTTTGAGTTAGTTAGATATTAAATGAGTGTGTTATGTTTGAGTTTGTGTGTGTTTGGTAGAGTGAGTAAATGAGTGTAGTTGGATATTAAATGAGTGAGTAAATGAGTGTGTGTTTGGTAGAGCGAGTAAATGAGTGTGTTTGGTGGAGTGAGTAAATGAGTGTAGAGTGAGTAAATGTTTGAGTTAGTTGGATATTAAATGAGGTGTGTTATGTTTGAGTTTGTGTATGTTTGGTAGAGTGAGTAAATGAGTGCCGTTGGATAATAAATGAGTGAGTAAATGAGTGTGTGTTTGGTAGAGCGAGTAAATGAGTGTGTTTGGTTGAGTGAGTAAATGAGTGTAGAGTGAGTAAATGTTTGAGTTAGTTGGATATTAAATGAGTGTGTTATGTTTGAGTTTGTGTGTGTTTGGCAGAGTGAGTAAATGGGTGTAGTTGGATATTAAATGAGTGAGTAAATGAGTGTGTGTTTGGTAGAGCGAGTAAATGAGTTTGGTAGGGTGAGTGAGTAAATGAGTGTAGAGTGAGTAAATGTTTGAGTTAGTTGGATATAAAATGAGCGTGTTATGTTTGAGTTTGTGTGTTTGGTTGAGTGAGTAAATGAGCGTAGTTCGATATTAAATGAGTGAGTAAATGAGTGTGTGTTTTGGTGAAGCGAGTAAATGAGCGTGTTTGGTGAGAGTGAGTAAATAAGTGTAGAGTGTGTAAATGTTTGAGTTAGTTGGATATTAAATGAGTGTGTTATGTTTGAGTTTGTGTGTTTGCAGAGTGAGTAAACGAGTGTAGTTGGATATTAAATGAGTGAGTAAATGAGTGTGTGTTTGGTAGGCGAGTAAATGAGCGTGTTTGGTAGAGTGAGTAAATGAGTGTAGAGTGAGTAAATGTTTAAGTTAGTTGGATATTAAATGAGTGTGTTATGTTTGAGTTTGTGTGTGTTTGGTAGAGTAAGTAAATGAGTGTAGTTGGATAATAAATGAGTGAGTAAATGAGTGTGTGTTTGGTAGAGCGAGTAAAGGTGTGTGTTTGGTAGAGTGAGTAAATGAGTGTAGAGTGAGTAAATGTTTGAGTTAGTTGGATATTAAATGAGTGTGTTATGTTTGAGTTTGTGTGTGTTTGGTAGAGTGAGTAAATGAGTGTAGTTGGATATTAAATGAGTGAGTAAATGAGTGTGTGTTTGGTAGAGCGAGTAAATGAGTGTGTTTGGTAGAGTGAGTAAATGAGTGTAGAGTGAGTAATGTTTGAGTTAGTTGGATATTAAATGAGTGTGTTATATTTGAGTTTGTGTGTGTTTGGTAGAGTGAGTAAATGAGTGTAGTTGGATATTAAATGAGTGAGTAAATGAGTGTGTGTTTGGTAGAGGCGAGTAAATGAGTGTGTTTGGTAGAGTGAGTAAATGAGTGTAGAGTGAGTAAATGTTTGAGTTAGTTAGATATTAAATGAGTGTGTTATGTTTGAGTTTGTGTGTGTTTGGTAGAGTGAGTAAATGAGTGTAGTTGGATATTAAATGGTGAGTAAATGAGTGTGTGTTGGTGAAGCGAGTAAATGAGTGTGTTTGGTGGAGTGAGTAAATGAGTGTAGAGTGAGTAAATGTTTGAGTTAGTTGGATATTAAATGAGTGTGTTATGTTTGAGTTTGTGTATGTTTGGTAGAGTGAGTAAATGAGTGCCGTTGGATAATAAATGAGTGAGTAAATGAGTGTGTGTTTGGTAGAGCGAGTAAATGAGTGTGTTTGGTTGAGTGAGTAAATGAGTGTAGAGTGAGTAAATGTTTGAGTTAGTTGGATATTAAATGAGTGTGTTATGTTTGAGTTTGTGTGTGTTTGGTAGAGTGAGTAAATGGGTGTAGTTGGATATTAAATGAGTGAGTAAATGAGTGTGTGTTTGGTAGAGCGAGTAAATGAGTGTGTTTGGTAGAGTGAGTAAATGAGTGTAGAGTGAGTAAATGTTTGAGTTAGTTGGATATAAAATGAGTGTGTTATGTTTGAGTTTGTGTGTGTTTGGTTGAGTGAGTAAATGAGCGTAGTTCGATATTAAATGAGTGAGTAAATGAGTGTGTGTTTGGTAGAGCGAGTAAATGAGTGTGTTTGGTAGAGTGAGTAAATAAGTGTAGAGTGTGTAAATGTTTGAGTTAGTTGGATATTAAATGAGTGTGTTATGTTTGAGTTTGTGTGTGTTTGGTAGAGTGAGTAAATGAGTGTAGTTGGATATTAAATGAGTGAGTAAATGAGTGTGTGTTTGGTAGAGCGAGTAAATGAGTGTGTTTGGTAGAGTGAGTAAATGAGTGTAGAGTGAGTAAATGTTTAAGTTAGTTGGATATTAAATGAGTGTGTTATGTTTGAGTTTGTGTGTGTTTGGTAGAGTAAGTAAATGAGTGTAGTTGGATAATAAATGAGTGAGTAAATGAGTGTGTGTTTGGT
Source organism: Chrysanthemum lavandulifolium (assembly GCA_022545495.1). Lineage (NCBI taxonomy): Eukaryota > Viridiplantae > Streptophyta > Magnoliopsida > Asterales > Asteraceae > Chrysanthemum > Chrysanthemum lavandulifolium. The sequence goes on along the minus strand of CM040241.1, from coordinate 40,940,176 downwards.
AGAGCGAGTAAAGGTGTGTGTTTGGTAGAGTGAGTAAATGAGTGTAGAGTGAGCAAATGTTTGAGTTAGTTGGATATTAAATGAGTGTGTTATGTTTGAGTTTGTGTGTGTTTGGTAGAGTGAGTAAATGAGTGTAGTTGGATATTAAATGAGTGAGTAAATGAGTGTGTGTTTGGTAGAGCGAGTAAATGAGTGTGTTTGGTAGAGTGAGTAAATGAGTGTAGAGTGAGTAAATGTTTGAGTTAGTTGGATATTAAATGAGTGTGTTATGTTTGAGTTTGTGTGTGTTTGGTAGAGTGAGTAAATGAGTCTAGTTGGATATTAAAAGAGTGAGTAAATGAGTGTGTGTTTGGTAGAGCGAGTAAATGAGTGTGTTTGGTAGAGTGAGTAAATGTTTGAGTTAGTTGGATATTAAATGAGTGTGTTATGTTTGAGTTTGTGTGTGTTTGGTAGAGTGAGTAAATGAGTGTAGTTGGATATTAAATGAGTGAGTAAATGAGTGTGTTTGGCAGAGCGAGTAAATGAGTGTGTTTGGTAGAGTGAGTAAATGAGTGTAAGTGAGTAATGTTTGAGTTAGTTGGATATTAAATGAGTGTGTTATATTTGAGTTTGTGTGTGTTTGGTAGAGTGAGTAAATGAGTGTAGTTGGATATTAAATGAGTGAGTAAATGAGTGTGTGTTTGGTAGAGCGAGTAAATGAGTGTGTTTGGTAGAGTGAGTAAATGAGTGTAGAGTGAGTAAATGTTTGAGTTAGTTAGATATTAAATGAGTGTGTTATGTTTGAGTTTGTGTGTGTTTGGTAGAGTGAGTAAATGAGTGTAGTTGGATATTAAATGAGTGAGTAAATGAGTGTGTGTTTGGTAGAGCGAGTAAATGAGTGTGTTTGGTGGAGTGAGTAAATGAGTGTAGAGTGAGTAAATGTTTGAGTTAGTTGGATATTAAATGAGTGTGTTATGTTTGAGTTTGTGTATGTTTGGTAGAGTGAGTAAATGAGTGCCGTTGGATAATAAATGAGTGAGTAAATGAGTGTGTGTTTGGTAGAGCGAGTAAATGAGTGTGTTTGGTTGAGTGAGTAAATGAGTGTAGAGTGAGTAAATGTTTGAGTTAGTTGGATATTAAATGAGTGTGTTATGTTTGAGTTTGTGTGTGTTTGGTAGAATGAGTAAATGAGTGTATTTGGATATTAAATGAGTGAGTAAATGAGTGTGTGTTTGGTAGAGCGAGTAAATGAGTGTGTTTGGTAGAGTGAGTAAATGAGTGTAAATGTTTAAGTTAGTTGGATATTAAATGAGTGTGTTATGTTTGAGTTTGTGTGTGTTTGGTAAAGTGAGTAAATGAGTGTAGTTGGATATTAAATGAGTGAATAAATGAGTGTGTGTTTGGTAGAGCGAGTAAATGAGTGTGTTTGGTAGAGTGAGTAATGAGTGTAGAGTGAGTAAATGTTTGAGTTAGTTGGATATTAAATGAGTGTGTTATATTTGACTTTGTGTGTGTTTGGTAGAGTGAGTAAATAAGTGTAGTTGGATATTAAATGAGTGAGTAAATTAGTGTGTGTTTGGTAGAGCGAGTAAATGAGTGTGTTTTGTAGAGTGAGTAAATGAGTGTAGAGTGAGTAAATGTTTGAGTTAGTTGGATATTAAATGAGTGTGTTATGTTTGAGTTTGTGTGTGTTTGGTTGAGTGAGTAAATGAGTGTAGTTGGATATTAAATGAGTGAGTAAATGAGTGTGTGTTTGGTAGAGCGAGTAAATGAGTGTGTTTGGTAGAGTGAGTAAATAAGTGTAGATTGAGTAAATGTTTGAGTTAGTTGGATATTAAATGAGTGTGTTATGTTTGAGTTTGTGTGTGTTTGGTAGAGTGAGTAAATGAGTGTAGTTGGATATTAAATGAGTGAGTAAATGAGTGTGTGTTTGGTAGAGCGAGTAAATGAGTGTGTTTGGTAGAGTGAGTAAATGAGTGTAGAGTGTGTAAATGTTTAAGTTAGTTGGATATTAAATGAGTGTGTTATGTTTGAGTTTGTGTGTGTTTGGTAGAGTAAGTAAATGAGTGTAGTTGGATATTGAATGAGTGAGTAAATGAGTGTGTGTTTGGTAGAGCGAGTAAATGAGTGTGTTTGGTAGAGTGAGTAAATGAGTGTAGAGTGAGTAAATGTTTGAGTTAGTTGGATATTAAATGAGTGTGTTATGTTCGAGTTTGTGTGTTTGGTGGAGTGAGTAAACGAGTGTAGTTGGATATTAAATGAGTGAGTAAATGAGTGTGTTTGGTGAGAGCGAGTAAATGAGTGTGTTTGGTAGAGTGAGTAAATGAGTGTAAAGTGAGTAAATGTTTGAGTTAGTTAGATATTAAATGAGTGTGTTATGTTTGAGTTTGTGTGTTTGGTAGAGTGAGTAAATGAGTGTAGTTGGATATTAAATGGTGAGTAAATGAGTGTGTGTTTGCAGAGCGGGTAAATGAGTGTGTTTGGTGGAGTGAGTAAATGAGTGTAGAGTGAGGAAATGTTTGAGTTAGTTGGATATTAAATGAGTTTGTTATGTTTGAGTTTGTGTATGTTTGGTAGAGTGAGTAAACGAGTGCCGTTGGATATTAAATGAGTGAGTAAATGAGTGTGTGTTTGGTAGAGCGAGTAAATGAGTGTGTTTGGTCGAGTGTGTAAATGAAAGGTAGAGTGAGTAAATGTTTGAGTTAGTTGGATATTAAATGAGTGTGTTATGTTCGAGTTTGTTAATACAAATTTGCCGTAAAAACGTTTATTTATATTTCTACGATCTTCTAATGTTTTGTCGATAACAAGCGTAAAATCATTTTAACGAAACAAATAGAATACGTAAATAGTTCGAGTTAATAGTTTCCTACACACTTACGTTTCACATAAAAACACTAAAACAAGTATGAGTTATTTTATGTTTTAGATACATATGTACAACAACTAGTGTTTACATATTGGGTTAACATATATTTAAACTAAGTATACTAAAATGGGTAAAAACATGTATATACTAAAATGGTTAAAAACAAGTATATACTAAATGGGTAAAAACTAGCAAATGGTATTGACCCATAACCCATGGTTTATATATACCACTTAACCAAGTTCATTGTATCTTGAAAGAAAATCATGGATCAACCCATAACCCATGACCCATGACCCATAACCAAAAATACCCATGGGCAAAGAGGAGCGTTCCACGGATCCACGGCTTTGTGCTAGCCGGATCCTTGTGGTAGGGATCCGTGGGATCCGGGAGCAAGAGAAAATTTTCTATAAATAGAGAGCCATTTCTTCCTTTCTACTAAGGATTTCACACACATACTTCCCTCAAGTATTATAACCCTCTAACCTCAGATCCAAGTGATCTATGTAGTCTGTCTTTTGTTTTTGTGTGATCTTATAGGTTCCTCTTAAAGGCAAGATCACCACCTCTTGAAGACGAGCAAGCTAAAGTCCATGAGTTGCCATGCTTCGTCATCATCAAGACAACTAAGGTTCTCTTGGATAGTTCTTCCTTTCTCCATAGATGTTGGGTTGCAGGCATTAGTGAAGAATGCCGAAAGTGTCAAAATGAAAGCATTAGTGAAAGGTGCTCATCATCCGTGTCAAAGCATTAGTGAAGAATTCTAAAGATGTCAAGACGAAGGCATTAGTGAAGGGTGCCAAGCGTTGTGTCAAAGGCATTAGTGAAGGATGCCGAAGAATCAAATCAAGTAGCATTTGGGAAGAATGCTTAGGTCGCATAAATTGATGAGGTGCATCATTATACATATAAGTATTTGTTTATTTACAAGGATGGTGATATCCTTGATGGTGTTGTAACAAGGGTAGATCTCCTCGAGATTAGGTGTTATTAATGTGAAGGGTACTAGTTCCACCATAGTAATGGAACTGGGTGCTTAGCCTAGTACCTAATAAAGGGTAGGCGACGTTGTGATAGGATTAGTTCTCCTTGGTGTGAAAGAACTCGGTGGTTAGCCTAGCACCAGTATAAAGGGTAGGCGACGTTGTGTTAGGTGTGGTTCGCTTGGTGTGAAGGAACTCGGTATTTAGCTTTGTCTGGAAAAAGGTTGTTTATCGTTGTGAAGGCTTCTCCGCCATAAGGAGTTGGTGTGGTGCTTACGAACTCTCGGTGGGTGACTCGGGAGTGGAGTAGGCAAGGAAGGTGTCCTTGTGGCGAACCACTATAAATACTTGTGTCATGGTGATGTCGTCTTACTCTTTATCTTTCATTACTGGCGTTTATATATCTATCTATCAACATCCAACATAAACAACCAAATAGATTGACATAAGTCGATCTAAATATTTAAAAGGAAGTTTTAAATTGGTAAAACTATTCAACCCCTTCTAGTTTTCCACAATTGGTATCGGAGGGTTACCAAGTTTCTTAGAGTATGTTGTACTTTAAAAACTTGATACGATCCATGTATGTTTGAAAACTACAAAGAAGGATTATTTTTGTTATATTTTAAAAATCATTATATTGTTTATTGTTGGACAATGATAGAATGCTCTAACATTTTTTTCTAAGCATTATCCATACTTGGATTTGGAGTTACAAAGAAGATCATAAAGAATTTATCTAAATATTTCTTTTCGCAAAAAGAATGTTTAGTATTCTTACAACACAAATCTGGAGATTCCAAGAAAATCACAAAACATCTAAATACTTCTTTTCTTAAAAAGAATATTTGGCAAATGTATGATCTTTAATTACTTACCTTTATTTGTTATTATTAAAATCTTAGTTGCATGATTTATTAGTAATGGTGCTAGTAATTATTCATATTATAGTCATCATCAAATTAGTATTCTCCGACTTATTTGCATGGACTTCACTACCAACTCATAATAATGATATCTTGGTTATTCGATAGCCTCAATCATTATTCATCACAAAGGATTTATTGACACTTCATCTATGTCAATAAATATCCATGTGAAACTTCTTATATTATGATAAAATGGAATTTTGTTATAATGTTTGAAAAGCTTCTCAAGAATTAAGACTAATTCTTAAAAAGGGAACCTCGTTCAATAGGAATAGTATCAAATCGTCAAAACCTCAAACCACAAGTTTTAGAACCTTAACACCAAAACACTAGGCGTTTTAGAACTCCCAAACCAAAGTTATCAAGGAATTTTTAGTGACTTTTAACGTCATGCCGGATCCCTAAGTTTATACTAGCCGGATCCCATATGAGAGGATCCGCGGATCCGTGCAACGAAGGCGATATATGCTCAAGAATGATCACTCTGGATGTTCCACAATAATACTCACCTCAAAGAATCACGAACAAAACCAGTCTTGTTCATAGGAGCAATTTGATCATTCCTCTCAAGTTTAACAATCACTTGTGTAAGTACAATCTTCACTAGATTGTTAATTTAATTCCTTGATTTCTAAGATTACAATTTCTTCATCTTTAAGAGTTGGGTTCAAATGGGTTTATCATAATTTGTCACCACATTGTTTTCTAAGATAATCTAAATCAAAGAATTAACATTGTTAATACAAATTAAACACATTTCTTGAACTCAACAAAGATGATGAGAGCAAAATTGTGATCAAACCCTCTAGGTTACTATTCACCATTAACACCACATTGTGGTTGTATTGTTTAGAAACATCATGCCAAGCAACAAGCAACAAGATTACCAAGACACCGCTCACTACATACCCATGTACCATAGGAAAGATGGATTAAGTCCGGACGATAGGAAAGCCTTTAAGTTGCTTGAAAGGAGACTCTTTCATGAAGGTAGAGTTGTTGATCCATCATTTCTTGCAAATACCGACATAAGGGAAGTATTTGAAGCTATTGGGTTTGATTGTTTATTGGATATAAACGAGCAAATTTGCCCGGTCTTTGTGCTTGAGTTCTACAAGACTATGGGTATAATTAGAAATGATGATGGGTCCATCTCAATTGAATTCACCATTAATGGACATGAGTACACCCTTTCACTGAGGAGTTTGGAAGAATAATAGGGTTCCATATGATGGTGTTTGCATATATTCAAATGAGTGGTCATTGGAGGAAATACACTCTATGGTTGATCATCACGTAATCTATCACGATAATCCGGAAGCAACTACGGTGGTGGACAGCGTGTTTATGCCAAGAGCATCCCATCGAGGGTTACTAGGAAGTCGAAAGTGATCTATAGGGATCCTTTCCAAATAGAGCTTCGGAAATGTACGCATTGTATAGAAAATGGGAAGATGTGATAAGGAGAATGTGGTATGTCTAGTAGGAAACAAGGATCACCCTAGCATGTCTAAGCTTCATGATCTATTGTCTGGTGACCGACTCGCTTTAACATTGCCTACTACATGGTCGAGAGAATGGCAAGTGTAAGAAGCATGGACAAGATGGTGCTCCGTATGCAATGCTCCTAACCCGTCTTGCTAAATTCATCTTTGCATTAGATCCTTCTCACAAACCTATGACCATAGATTTTGCAACAAGGTTATGGTACCATTGACCGGGGAAGAACCACGAGGTTTATGGTAGATGGCAAGGTCTCACCCACCCACGGTTCCTCGAAAGAAAGGGAGAGACCAAGATAAAGTGAAGGAAGTAGCAACCCACTGAAATACCGAACTCGACCTCTTGGAGTATATCAACCAATTCTTAGGATGTTCACGGTGCATCACCCAATGGCAACAAACCAAAGGAATCTTCAGTGCTTTGCCAACTTCTTGAAGAAAAAGAGGTAGAGTGGAGGATGGGTGAAGATGAGAAGGAGAAGAGAGTAAGGTCTTGGGACCCAAATGTATATTGAACAATTTCAAACAATGGCTTGTAACACTTTAACTATGCTCGTAGTATGTAGGTATCGCCATATCTTGGCACTAAACAATCCTAACTTAGGTATTTGGAAAATGAGATTTTACGACTTCTAGAGCGGCCGTCGTCACTCATTCTAGGAATTTTAGTTCTTCCTAACTTGATATACATTATATTAGTTGTGTTCTTGCATCTTGTCCCTATAGAAACAACTAGGAAAAGCATTTACTATAAAGTGAAAAGTTGCACATTTCAAAGCTCTCGATCTGCGGTTGGCGGATCCCACTTTTGAACTAGCCGGATCCCTCCCATAGGGGAACAGCGGGATCCGTGAGGCATCGATATGCAATATGATTGGCTACATCAAAATAGTCTACTAGATCACCTCAAACAAGTCAAACATAAGATACTAGAGCCAACTAAGTCTTCTTCAATAGTTGAAAACCTCACTCTCATCCATGGCTTATCTAGGATATATTTTCAAAATATTTTTGATTTATCAACTAGTCAAAACTCACCATAATTCCGCTCCAACACTCACACATTATCTATCACATTTGATAGCACTTAGTTTGGTCTATCCTTCAATTTTAGCAAATTGATCTCAATCATCTTTGACTCAAAATTAGGCTAAAAATTAGTTTTCATTTCTTTTTATTTTTAAGATTTCGATAAATTCCTCTTGGGACATTATCGACTTCTAGGACTTGTTATCACTATTTCTCCACATCAAATTAAATGGAATCCTTGTCAAACATATAGTTAGACTATCCAAGGTCAATTTTCTTGGCCAAACCATCATTAAGCACCATTACTTGTTATGGTTGAGGATTTGAGATATCCAATGCTAAAGACTTCAAAATTAAGTCAAAACCTCGAAATCCATTAATAATAAACCTTACAAAAGCATAATGATTTCACCTAAACCACAATCGATAGCCGGATCCACGGTCTTTAACCAGCGGATCCTGTTGAGAGGGATCTACGGATCCGTGAGATGCGAAAGCATAAATCGACTTCTATATTCAAATTCAAGTCACCTTTTGTTTCTCTAACCACTTTTAGCATACATTAATTATCCTCCTAGAGCTGATCAAAACCTCAAGAGCATGCTTAGTCTTCTAAGTGGCAAAGAATTTAATTTCCTAATTCAAATTATCCTTTATAAACAAAACAACCTTAGGTTTAAGGCACCATCCTCAATTCCCTTTCAAAAATCAGCAAGTAGAAGCATAGATTATCATCATCACCATCATGACTAAGGCTCTTAGCAACAACCCCTCAACCTTAGGATCATCCAAAAGAAAGGCTCAAATGATCCATGAAATCTCATCCACCGAAACATCCCCCATTAGAGATAATGATACTAGAACCTCATCTCACCAAATTCATCCAACAAAAGCTAAGAGAACCACAAGGATTAGCATAAAACCCTTTGAACTAGAAAAGGATCATCTAGCTCAAAACCAAACATGGCTAGTTCTAGCAAGCCATCAAACCTTCATTCTTTGAGCATGGAATGAACTCCTTGAATGAGCTCTCCTCACCCAAACATTTACTCATTGGATCATTCACCACCAAGAACCTCCCATTCACCAACCTTTTCATTGAATAGGAACCACCAACAACACCAACTAGCCCATCATGGAGACAAGGAACAACCTTGATCATATGGAAGAAGTTCCATTACCACCCTCATTTTTAGAACCTCTTCCTACCTCTCAAAATGAAGAACCACAATCACACATAGCCTCCTCAAAATATCCATTTCCTCCGGGTCCAAACCAAGACAATAATTGTCCAAATGTCTAAACACTCAAGGACTTGTTCAAGAAGCACGAAATGAGATACATTTCATGTTTAATCATCTTCTTGCAAAGTTGGATCAAATCAACAAGTCCACTCATCCCTAGACTCAAGCACATTATAGCATTTTAAGTCTAGTAACTAGTTAGTCTTTAGTGGTACTTGTATGTCCTAGTTCATTCTCTTAGTTTTAGAGATTTGTTTGGTTATCTCTTGTTTTATTGAATGAACATTTATATGCTATGATTATTTTGTGCATTGTGCTCTTTATTGTACACATATATTATCTCCACACTAGCATTGTTTGACACATCTTCCTTCTTGAAAAGCTGTCACCAGATAGCGGATCCTACAAAATGCCTAGCGGGATCCCTCGAAGAAGGGAACCGCGATCCGTGGATCGAGCACAAACTTCTACTAACTTGAGTTTATTTGCGGGAAATTATGCACTATACTCTTGTTTTCTAACATTTACTTTGTAGATTTTCAAAATAACACATGAAGATTTTGACACCATAAAGCTAGGGAGCTTTGTGTCAAGCGATATTGCAAAAACATTTGCAACTTAATCCGATTTTGGATTACACTTCATGACACCCATTGCTACTTTGCAATCTTTAAGGGGAGCACGTTTATTACTTAGACAGACCATTTGCAAACATATTTGCAAACACAATTAGTTTATTTTACGTCATGTCCTTGGCCCTCTCAAAGGGATGGACTCGTCAAGGGGAGTTAAGGCAGTACCATTCAGTCCACTTGCTCTCTTTACATTTTACATTTTTTATAAAAATTGTGTTAGTTCTTTTAACACTTTTGTTTAGACAAAAGGGAGAAGAAAGTAAAACTACTAATTCGAATTTGCTACAATTTTAGTTTTTCTTAAAATAATTTTATGTTTTGTCATCAACAAAAGGGAAGTTTGTTAATACAAATAAGCCGTAAAACGTTTATTTATATTTTACGATCTTCTAATGTTTTGTCGATAACAAGCGTAAAATCATTTTAACGAAACAAATAGAATCGTAAATAGTTTGAGTTAATAGTTTCCTAACACACTTACGTTTTCACATAAAATACTAAAACAAGTATAAGTGATTTTATGTTTTAGATACATATGTACAACAACTAGTGTTTACATATTAGGTTAGCATATACTTAAACTAAGTATACTAAAATGGGTAAAAACATGTATATACTAAAATGGGTAAAAACAAGTATATGCTAAATGGGTAAAAACTAGCAAATGGTATTGACCCATAACCCATGGTTTATATATACCACTTAACCAAGTTCATTGTATCTAGAAAGAAAACCATGGATCAACCCATAACCCATGACCCATGACCCATAACCAAAAATACCCATGGGCAAGGAGCGTTCCACGGATCCCCGGCTTTGTAATAGCGGATCCTTTGTGGTAGGGATCCGTGGGATCCGGGAACAATGAAATTTTCTCTATAAATGAGAGCCATTTCTTCCTTTCTACTAAGGTTTCACACATACTTCCTCAAGTATTATAACCCTCTAACCTCGGATCCAAGTGATCTATATAGTTTGTTTTTGTTTTGTGTGATCTTCTGGGTTCCTCTTAAAGACAAGATCACCACTTCAAGACGAGGCAAGCTCAAGTCCATGAGTTGCCATGCTTACGTCATCATCAAGACGACTAAAGTTCTCTTGTTGATAGTTCTTCCTTTCTCCATAGATGTTGGGTTGAAGGTATTAGTGAAGAATGCCGAAAGTGTCAAGATGAAAGCATTAGTGAAAGGTGTTCATCATCCGTGTCAAAGCATTAGTGAAGAATGCTAAAGGTGTCAAGACGAAGGCATTAGTGAAGGGTGCCAAGCGTTGTGTCAAAGGCATTAGTGAAGGATGCCAAAGAATCAAATCAAGTAGCATTTGGGAAGAATGCCTAGGCGTATCGTCGATGAGGTGCATCATTATATATATAAGTATTTGTTTATTTACAAGGATGGTGATATCATGATGGTGTTGTAACAAGGGTAGATCTCCTTGAGATTAGGTGTTGTGTCATGAAGGGTAGTAGTTCCTCCATAGTAATGGAACTAGGTACTTAGCCTAGTACCTAATAAAGGGTGGCGACGTTGTGATAGGATTAGTTCTCCTTGGTGTGAAAGAACTCGGTGGATAGCCTAGCACCGTATAAAGGGTAGGCGACGTTGTGTTAGGTGTGGTTCACCTTGGTGTGAAGGAACTCGGTATTTAGCTTTGTCAGGGAAAAAGGTTAAGCGGCGTTGTGAAGGCTTCTCCGCCATAAGGAGTTGGTGTAGTGCTACGAACTCTCGGTAGGTGACTCGGGGAGTGGAGTAGGCAAGGAAGGTGTCCTTGTGCCGAACCACTATAAATACTTGTGTCATGGTGATGTGTGTCTTACTCTTTATCTTTCATTACGTTTATATATCTATCTATCAGCGTCCAACATAAACAACCAAATAGATTGACATAAGTCGATCAAAATATTTAAAAGGAAGTTTTAAATTGGTAAAACTATTCAACCCCATCTAGTTTTCCATGAGTTTGTGTGTGTTTGGTAGAGTGAGTAAATGAGTGTATTTGGATATTAAATGAGTGAGTAAATGAGTGTGTGTTTGGTGAAGCGAGTAAATGAGTGTGTTTGGTGAGAGTGAGTAAATGAGTGTAGAGTGAGTAAATGTTTGAGTTAGTTGGATATTAAATGAGTGTGTTATGTTTGAGTTTATGTGTGTTTGGTAGAGTGAGTAAATGAGTGTAGTTGGATATTAAATGAGTGAGTAAATGAGTGTGTGTTTGGTAGAGCGAGTAAATGAGTGTGTTTGGTAGAGTGAGTAAATGAGTGTAGAGTGAATAATGTTTGAGTTAGTTGGATATTAAATGAGTGTGTTATGTTTGAGTTTGTGTGTGTTTGGTAGAGTGAGTAAATGAGTGTAGTTGGATATTAAATAAGTGAGTGAATGATTGTGTGTTTGGTAGAAGCGAGTAAATAGTGTGTTTGGTAGAGTGAGTAAATGAGTGTAGAGTGAGTAAATGTTTGAGTTAGTTGGATATTAAATAAGTGTGTTATGTTTGAGTTTGTGTGTGTTTGGTAGAGTGAGTAAATGAGTGTAGTTGGATATTAAATGAGTGAGTAAATGAGTGTGTTTTGGTAGGCGAGTAAATGAGTGTGTTTGGTAGAGTGAGTAAATGAGTGTAGAGTGAGTAAATGTTTAAGTAAGTTGGATATTAAATGAGTGTGTTATGTTTGAGTTTGTGTGTTTGGTAGAGTGAGTAAATGAGTGTATTTGGATATTAAATGAGTGTGTGTTTGGTAGAGCGAGTAAATGAGTATGTTTGGTAGAGTGAGTAAATGAGTGTAGAGTGAGTAAATGTTTGAGTTAGTTGGATATTAAATAAGTGTGTTATGTTTGAGTTTGTGTGTGTTTGGTACAGTGAGTAAATGATTGTAGTTGGATATTAAATGAGTGAGTAAATGAGTGTGTGTTTGGTTGAGCGAGTAAATGAGTGTGTTTGGTAGAGTGAGTAAATGAGTGTAGAGTGAGTAAATGTTTGAGTTAGTTGGATATTAAATGGTGTGTTATGTTGAGTTTGTGAGTGTGTTTGGTAGAGTGAGTAAATGAGTGTATTTGGAAATTAAATGAGTGAGTAAATGAGTGTGTGTTTGGTAGAGCGAGTAAATGAGTGCGTTTGGTAGAGTGAGTAAATGAGTGTAGAGTGAGTAAATGTTTGAGTTAGTTGGATATTAAATGAGTTTGTTTTGTTTGAGTTTGTGTGTGTTTGGTAGAGTGAGTAAATGAGTGTATTTGGATATTAAATGAGTGAGTAAATGAGTGTGTGTTTGGTAGGCGATTAAATAAGTGTGTTTGTTAGAGTGAGTAAATGAGTGTAGAGTGAGTAAATGTTTGAGTTAGTTGGATATTAAATGAGTGTGTTATGTTTGAGTTTGTGTGTGTTTGGTAGAGTGAGTAAATGAGTGTATTTGGAAATTAAATGAGTGAGTAAATGAGTGTGTGTTTGGTAGAGCGAGTAAATGAGTGTGTTTGGTAGAGTGAGTAAATGAGTGTAGAGTGAGTAAATGTTTGAGTTAGTTGGATATTTAATGAGTTTGTTATGTTTGAGTTTGTGTGTGTTTGGTAGAGTGAGTAAATGAGTGTATTTGGATATTAAATGAGTGAGTAAATGAGTGTGTGTTTGGTAGAGCGATTAAATGAGTGTGTTTGGTAGAGTGAGTAAATGAGTGTAGAGTGAGTAAATGTTTGAGTTAGTTGGATATTAAATGAGTGTGTTATGTTTGAGTTTGTGTGTGTTTGGTAGAGTGAGTAAATGACTGTAGTTGGATATTAAATGAGTGAGTAAATGAGTGTGTGTTTGGTAGAGCGAGTAAATGTGTGTGTTTGGTAGAGTGAGTAAATGAGTGTAGAGTGAGTAAATGTTTGAGTTAGTTGAATATTAAATGAGTGTGTTATGTTTGAGTTTGTGTGTGTTTGGTAGAGTGAGTAAATGAGTGTAGTTGGATATTAAATGAGTGAGTAAATGAGTGTGTGTTTGGTAGAGCGAGTAAATGAGTGTGTTTGGTAGAGTGAGTAAATGAGTGTAGAGTGAGTAAATGTTTGAGTTAGTTGGATATTAAATGAGTGTGTTATGTTTGAGTTTGTGTGTGTTTGGTAGAGTGAGTAAATGAGTGTAGTTGGATATTAAATGAGTGAGTAAATGAGTGTGTGTTTGGTAGAGCGAGTAAATGAGTGTGTTTGGTAGAGTGAGTAAATGAGTGTAGAGTGATTAAATGTTTGAGTTAGTTGGATATTAAATGAGTGTGTTATGTTTGAGTTTGTGTGTGTTTGGTAGAGTAAGTAAATGAGCGTAGTTGGATAATAAATGAGTGAGTAAATGAGTTTGAGTTTGGTAGAGCGAGTAAATGAGTGTGTTTGGTAGAGTGAGTAAATGAGTGTAGAGTGAGTAAATGTTTGAGTTAGTTGGATATTAAATGAGTGTGTTATGTTTGAGTTTGTGTGTGTTTGGTAGAGTGAGTAAATAAGTGTAGTTGGATATTAAATGAGTGAGTAAATGAGTGTGTGTTTGGTAGAGAGAGTAAACGAGTGTGTTAGGTAGAGTGAGTAAATGAGTGTAGAGTGAGTAAATGTTTAAGTTAGTTGGATATTAAATGAGTGTGTTATGTTTGAGTTTGTGTGTGTTTGGTTGAGTGTATTTGGATATTAAATGAGTGAGTAAATGAGTGTGTGTTTGGTAGAGCGACTAAGAGAGTGTGTTTGGTAGAGTGAGTAAATGTTTGAGTTAGTTGGATATTAAATGAGTGTGTTATGTTTGAGTTTGTGTGTGTTTGGTAGAGTAAGTAAATGAGTGTAGTTGGATATTAAATGAGTGAGTAAACAAGTGTGTGTTTGGTAGGCGAGGTAAACGAGTGTGTTTGGTAGAGTTAGTAAATGAGTGTAGAGTGAGTAAATGTTTAAGTTAGTTGGATATTAAATGAGTGTGTTATGTTTGAGTTTGTGTGTGTTTGGTTGAGTGTATTTGGATATTAAATGAGTGAGTAAATGAGTGTGTGTTTGGTAGAGCGAGTAAGAGAGTGTGTTTGGTAGAGTGAGTAAATGAGTGTAGAGTGAGTAAATGTTTGAGTTAGTTGGATATTAAATGAGTATGTTATGTTTGAGTTTGTGTGTGTTTGGTAGATTGAGTAAATGAGTGTAGTTGGATATTAAATGAGTGAGTAAATGAGTGTGTGTTTGGTTGAGCGAGTAAATGAGTGTGTTTGGTAGAGTGAGTAAATGAGTGTAGAGTGAGTAAATGTTTGAGTTAGTTGGATATTAAATGAGTGTGTTATGTTTGAGTTTGTGTGTGTTTGGTAGAGTGAGTAAATGAGTGTATTTGGAAATTAAATGAGTGAGTAAATGAGTGTGTGTTTGGTAGAGCGAGTAAATGAGTGCGTTTGGTAGAGTGAGTAAGCAGTGTAGAGTGAGTAAATGTTTGAGTTAGTTGGATATTAAATGATGTGTTTGGTAGAGTGAGTAAATGAGTGTAGAGTGAGTAAATGTTTGAGTTAGTTGGATATTAAATGAGTGTGTTATGTTTGAGTGTTTGAGTTAGTAGGATATTAAATGAGTATGTTATGTTTGAGTTTGTGTGTGTTTGGTAAAGTGAGTAAATAAGTGTAGTTGGATATTAAATGAGTGAGTAAATGAGTGTGTGTTTGGTAGAGCGAGTAAATGAGTGTGTTTGGTAGAGTGTGTAAGTGAGTGTAGAGTGAGTAAATGTTTAAGTTAGTTGGATATTAAATGAGTGTGTTATGTTTGAGTTTGTGTGTGTTTGGTAGAGTGAGTAAATGAGTGTATTTGGATATTAAATGAGTGTGTGTTTGGTAGAGCGAGTAAATGAGTATGTTTGGTAGAGTGAGTAAATGAGTGTAGAGTGAGTAAATGTTTGAGTTAGTTGGATATTAAATAAGTGTGTTATGTTTGAGTTTGTGTGTGTTTGGTACAGTGAGTAAATGATTGTAGTTGGATATTAAATGAGTGAGTAAATGAGTGTGTGTTTGGTTGAGCGAGTAAATGAGTGTGTTTGGTAGAGTGAGTAAATGAGTGTAGAGTGAGTAAATGTTTGAGTTAGTTGGATATTAAATGAGTGTGTTATGTTTGAGTTTGTGTGTGTGTTTGGTAAAGTGAGTAAATGAGTGTATTTGGAAATTAAATGAGTGAGTAAATGAGTGTGTGTTTGGTAGAGCGAGTAAATGAGTGCGTTTGGTAGAGTGAGTAAATGAGTGTAGAGTGAGTAAATGTTTGAGTTAGTTGGATATTAAATGAGTTTGTTATGTTTGAGTTTGTGTGTGTTTGGTAGAGTGAGTAAATAGGTGTATTTGGATATTAAATGAGTGTGTGTTTGGTAGAAGCGAGTAAATGATTGTGTTTGGTAGAGTGAGTAATTGAGTGTAGAGTGAGTAAATGTTTGAGTTAGTTGGATATTAAATGAGTGTGTTATGTTTGAGTTTGTGTGTGTTTGGTAGAGTGAGTAAATGAGTGTAGTTCGATATTAAATGAGTGAGTAAATGAGTGTGTGTTTGGTAGAGCGAGTAAATGAGTATGTTTGGTAGAGTGAGTAAATGAGTGTAGAGTGAGTAAATGTTTGAGTTAGTTGGATATTAAATGAATGTGTTATGTTTGAGTTTTTGTGTGTTTGGTAGTGTGAGTAAATGAGTGTAGTTGGATATTAAATGGGTGAGTAAATGAGTGTGTGTTTGGTAGAGCGAGTAAATGAGTGTGTGTGGTAGAGTGAGTAAATGAGTGTAGAGTGAGTAAATGTTTAAGTTAGTTGGATATTAAATGAGTGTGTTATGTTTGAGTTTGTGTGTGTTTGGTAGAGTGAGTAAATGAGTGTATTTGGATATTAAATGAGTGAGTAAATGAGTGTGTGTTTGGTGAAGCGAGTAAATGAGTGTGTTTGGTAGAGTGAGTAAATAAGTGTAGAGTGAGTAAATGTTTGAGTTAGTTGGATATTAAATGAGTGTGTTATGTTTGAGTTTATGTGTGTTTGGTAGAGTGAGTAAATGAGTGTATTTGGATATTAAATGAGTGAGTAAAGCAGTGTGTGTTTGGTAGAGCGAGTAAATGAGTGCGTTTGGTAGAATGAGTAAATGAGTGTAGAGTGAGTAAATGTTTGAGTTAGTTGGATATTAAATGAGTTTGTTATGTTTGAGTTTGTGTGTGTTTTGTAGAGTGAGTAAATGAGTGTATTTGGATATTAATTGGTGAGTAAATGAGTGTGTTTGGTAGAGGATTAAATGAGTGTGTTTGGTAGAGTGAGTAAATGAGTGTAGAGTGAGTAAATGTTTGAGTTGGTTGGATATTAAATGAGTGTGTTATGTTTGAGTTTGTGTGTGTTTGGTTGAGTGATTAAATGAGTCTAGTTGGATATTAAATGAGTGAGTAAATGAGTGTGTGTTTGGTTGAGCGAGTAAATGAGTGTGTTTGGTAGAGTGAGTAAATGAGTGTAGAGTGAGTAAATGTTTGAGTTAGTTGGATATTAAATGAGTGTGTTATGTTTGAGTTTGTGTGTGTTTGGTAGAGTAAGTAAATGAGTGTAGTTGGATATTAAATGAGTGAGTAAATGAGTGTGTGTTTGGTAGAGCGAGTAAATGAGTGTGTTTGGTAGAGTGAGTAAATGAGTGTTGAGTGAGTAAAAGTTTGAGTTAGTTGGATATTAAATGAGTGTTTTATGTTTGAGTTTGTGTGTGTTTGGTAGAGTGAGTAAATGAGTGTAGTTGGATATTAAATGATTGAGTAAATGAGTGTGTGTTTGGTAGAGCGAGTAAATGATTGTGTTTGGTAAAGTGAGTAATTGAGTGTAGAGTGAGTAAATGTTTGAGTTAGTTGGATATTAAATGAGTGTGTTATGTTTGAGTTTGTGTGTGTTTGGTAGAGTGAGTAAATGAGTGTAGTTGGATATTAAATGAGTGAGTAAATGAGTGTGTGTTTGGTAGAGCGAGTAAATGAGTGTGTTTGGTAGAGTGAGTAAATGAGTGTAGAGTGGGTAAATGTTTGAGTTAGTTGGATATTAAATGAGTGTGTTATGTTTAAGTTTGTGTGTGTTTGGTATAGTGAGTAAATGAGTGTAGTTGGATATTAAATGAGTGAGTAAATGAGTGTGTGTTTGGTAGAATGAGTAAATGGTGTGTTTGGTAGAGTGAGTAAATGAGTGTAGAGTGAGTAAATGTTTAAGTTAGTTGGATATTAAATGGTGTGTTATGTTTGAGTTTGTGTGTGTTTGGTAGAGTGAGTAAATGAGTGTATTTGGATATTAAATGTGTGAGTAAATGAGTGTGTGTTTGGTAGAGCGAGTAAATGAGTGTGTTTGGTAGAGTGAGTAAATGAGTGTAGAGTGAGTAAATGTTTGAGTTAGTTGGATATTAAATGAGTGTGTTATGTTTGAGTTTGTGTGTGTTTGGTAGAGTGAGTAAATGAGTGTAGTTGGATATTAAATGAGGGTGAGTAAATGAGTGTGTGTTTGGTAGGCGAGTAAATGAGTGTGTTTGGTAGAGTGAGTTAGTTGGATATTAAATGAGTGTGTTATGTTTGAGTTTGTGTATGTTTGGTAGTAAGTTGTGAAGTGAAAAATTGGTAAAGAAAGATCGGTGAGAGTGAGTTAAAGCCGATATTAAATTGTGAAAGTGAAGAATTAGGTAATGAAGGGTGCCATTAAACACACAAAAATTTTATTTTAGTCAATAAACTAGAAAAATCTGAAATGCACATGTAAGGAATCATTAATTAATATATAACCTATTTGGCTTCATTTTTTCTTAATCACGAGACGCATTTAAAAGTTAAAACTGTTAGTAGTGAAGTTTTTGTCTACTGGGATTCGAGAAATGTAATACGATATAAAAATTATTTTGTTATTCATATTATATTTTACTATTAAAAAATACAGCAAATTGTATTTTTGGTCTCTAAAGTATGGTTAAATTGCAGGTTTCGTACATAACATTTAGAAAGTGCAGCGGTATTCCCTATTTTGAATGTCTTGTTGCATATTTATTATTTAGTCTCTAAATTGCAGATTTAGTCCCTAAAACTTTGAAGTTTCCATTGCATGTTTGGTCTTTAAATTGCATATTTGGGATCAAACATGCAGCAAAACCTTCAAAATGAGGACTATCGCTGCACTTTCGAAACGTTAGGGACGAAACCTGCAATTTGGCCATACCTTAGGGACCAAAAATGCAATTTAGTTTTAAAAATATTTTGTTACTGCTAAAAAAATATTTGATATAAAAATTATTTCGAACAAATAACTAGTTACAAGGGCTTTGAATATAAATTAAATCTTATCTCAATCTTAACTACGTATAATAGAGGAGAGGCGCTTTATTTTTTCTTACCCACAAATTCATGTTTACCAAGAGACAAATTCTCACAATTCATCTAATTTGATCTAATGGTGGGATAAAGTTAAAATTTAAAAGGTAAACCTAAGCACATTTTTTTCTTCTTGTCTTTTGTCTTTCTTTTTATTCACATGTTTTTTTTTTTCTTTTTTTCTTATTTTTTAAATACACATTTTTATTATATTCACGTTTTTTAATTAGCGTTTTTCTTCGCTTTCATACAATTTTGTCCGTTTTCACGTTTCATCGGTTTTCGTTCGTTTTAAATCGTTTTCATACGTTTTAGCCGTTTAGATCGTTTGCATCGGTGTTCTTTCATTTCGTTAATTTTCATACATTTAAATCGGTTTTCATCGTTTTTACGCTTTCATCGTTTTAGTCCATTTTCATCGTATTAAATCATTTTAGTCCGTTTTCTTACGTTTAGTCCGTTTTCATACATTTCTGACTATCACAAGTGATATTCTGAATATCACTTGTGATTTTCATGTTACAAACGTATGAAAAATGAACGAAAATGAAAGAAAACGGATGAAACAGACGAAAACGTATAAAAATGAACGAAAATGGGCGAAAACGTATGAAACATATGAAAGCGTAAAAACACGTCTGAAAACGGACGAAAACGTATGAAAATGAGCAAAAATGTAAGAACACAGACGAAAACGTATGAAAATGGACGTAAACGGGCGAAAACGTATGAAAACGTATAAAAACGTATGAGAATAGATGAACGTATAAAAGCGAAGAAAAAAGCGTGAATTAAAAATGTGAATTAAAAAAAAAAAAAAAAAAAAAAAACAACTTGAATTAAAATAAAAAACGTGGATTAAAAAATAAAGACAAGAAAAAATGAATAGATAGGAAAGACAAGAAAAAAAGAAAAGAAAAAGATTTAGGTTTAAATATTAAATTTTAAGTTAACCACTACTATTAAATCAAACTAAATGGATAGTGAAAATTTGTCCCTTGATAAACACCAAAATAAAGGTAAGTAATTGAACTTTTCCCTCGTAAATCTACATACTGGTGAGTTTAGATATGTATTACACATTATATGTCTTATTTATTACAGATAACCTCTTTTACGACAATAGTTAGTAAATAACTAAATATTCATCACTTGTTTATTTCAAGTTTGGTCAACATGTATTTTTCATGATCTCAACTCACCATTTCAATTTACGAGGCTACAAAAACCCGTGCGTTGCACGGATTGGGTAAGGGTTGAATGTATACGTGTTTTTTACGTAATATTGTATGCAAGTAGGTACATGTAAGGTATTGCAATTGATGTTATCATAAGTTTTGTATTTTAAGTAGTCTATTTAATATTTTAATAGTGATGCACAGGAACTGTATCCAAGTTTTGATTGCCTAATGTTTGAGTAAATTGCTTAGTTGTTATCGTCATGGTCTTTGCGGTAGTAATTTTGATTGCGCAATAGGTCGGAGGTAAATTCTTGTTGCGTAATGTTGTTGTAACCTTGTCGGGTAATGTTTACGTGGGTTTCGTTATGCAAATTTGCATGGTTCGCAAATTAATAACCACCGAATTCATTGTTTGCCAAAGTTGTAGTGTCTATAAAGCAAGATTAGTCTTCTTGGTTCTCTCGTAGATGACTACATAGTAATGATGACTAACTTTGATTTTGGTCAATGTGCTACATTGTAAAGATTACTAACTTTGATTTTGATCGATGTATTGCAGTTGACATGTAACTAATTTTCAAACTTTTGATTACAATATGCAATTTTTTTTTGTTTTTTCCTCCTGAACAAAATTAGATATGTAAATTTTAATACACAGCTTCTTGATTAACCATAAATTTGTATTAATATAGAGTTGGCAGAAGTACATGTTCTCGTAGTCTCTATATAAAATACACCCTATCAATAATAGTGAACCAGGAGATGACCAGAGATTATTTTTGTTATAAGAAGTTGAGATAATAAATCTTTTAGACATGTTTAGTCATTAATTTAAATTTAAACTGTGTACTTATTTATTACGTTTTCCCAAACTTGTTTAAAACTTAAAAGCAATCGGCTATGGCTAGTTTGTTAATATAGTTTTTTTTTTGCTTTTATGCTTCTAATTATTAACAGGTTAATCAAAAGATTTTTGAATTAATTTACCTGGTATAATTTTTTTCTTCGCTTACAAACCCTCACAACTTTTTGTACCATGGCATATTATTGAACAAAACTCATTAATTAATTTAGGTTCCTATTATTTTAAATTAATTAACCTTATAAGAGTACATGTGAAGAGGTTTATGTTAATATATTATATTTAAAAGAGACTTTTCATATGTAATACTTTAATATTAGTATGTTACATAAATAATGTTTGGCCTATTTATTTGGTGCTTGTTGCATAATGAGTTATAGAACCATTTGGTTTTTTATTTATTTTATTTTCAATGGCAAATTTCGAGTTGATAGTTAATTTATCGAATGTTGCTGGTTCTTCAAAATTGCATAATTGCATGCGTTTGTGGTTTGTGCAACATGCAAGTGAAGATGATGCCTTATCCAAAATGTTATTTGGTTGTTGCCAACATTTGAGGTGGGTAATAGCGAAGAACCATACCATGATGGCAAACATGGAAGCTTATGGTGCTAACGGGATTGCTTTGGAGTCACTTGAAGCTTTAAGAAAAACCCAAGAGAGGCATCGGTTATTGCTTGTAGAGTTAAACTATTTGTTAGATGAAGCGAAAGTGGGTGCTTGTGAGGAAGAAGCTAATGCTATTAAGATGAATGAGTTTAAGTAGTTGTTTGAATTTAGGTACTTTTGTTGGTTCTAATAATTTGAATGTTTTGTTTGTTTTTGGGATGATGATATGTCAAAGAAATATATATTTATTTCATGGCAAATGATAAACTTGTTGTATTTAAATTAGTTTACTTTTATTTAAAGTTTCAATTAACACAAACCGGAATTGTTAGTATATAAATATAAAGATAATCTATAAGTTATTATTATTATTATTATTATTATTTAAAGATTAGGATGTTAATGGTAATGCATTGTGTATATAGGGGCTGGTTTAGATCCAATAAAAAATGAAGGGTTTAAATTGCAATATTAGATATCTTCCTAAATACTGCATATCTCATTTATGCATGGAAGAATATGAAAGACTGCATTAACACCCAAATTAAATTTTCCAATGCCTCTTGAGTGTTTCTTTGTGATTATTTGTGCAAATTGTGAGTTACTACATTGTAATTATTTATACTTACCTAACCATAATATCAACACACAACTATCCATAATTTAACCCTAATCTTAAAATGTCTTCCACACCTAACATCGATGAAATGAAAGTTGCCATCAATCTAGCAAGCTTAGTGATGCTTTGGTCGTTGATATTGCACGACATAGCGAGGGAAAAGTTTTATCGGCGGATGGGAGAAGAGAGTAGCCGGTGAGGTTAGTTGTTGTCAAAAGGAACAAACAATCGATGAGATTTGGTAGGTTGTTTACTCGTTTCAACGTTGTTGCAATCGGTGAGTTTACCTTCGTGAGATCGGTTGAAGGATCGAAGGAAGATTGATCTGATGGCTCGACTTTTGGTGCTATGTCGTCGAGTTTGTTGGAGAAGGAGGAGTTCTTGGAAGACTTGGATGAAGTTGATGACTCGAAGATGAAGAATAGGTAGCTTTGGAAGTTTTTTTTTGTGTTTTGATGTATATTTGATGGTTGTATGGAAGCTTTTATTGACTTGCTACTTTGTTATTATAATTATAACAATATATTGGTAATGGATGTAAGCGATCAATGATCGGTTTAATGGTTTAGGTTTTAATGCTTTGTTACCTTGAAGAAATAATTTATTTTATTTATTTATTTTATTAGAAAATGGTCAAGTAGTGTGTGTTTGACTTTCAAGATTTCACACATTTATCTCTCTTACACTCGGTCAAAACACACAGTTAGATACAAATAGCAGATTTAGGGTTTTCAATCAAACGCAAAATCAATCAAAATAAATGTTAGTCAATCAAATATTCTTGAGGGCAATTATAAATGGCTTGATTCTCTTCCGATTGAGCCTAATATCTCAGGTATTCGATTTGAATATGATAGATTGAAAGGGCTAATGTTAAAATGTTATAGTTTATTGCTAGTTTGTTAGTTTAGGATGTTTATTGATTTATAAATGATATTTTGTTATGTTAGTTTCGATTCAATGAAACAAAAATCAAGTATATGTTTTAAATATCATACTAAATTTGGAAGGATTGAAGATTTTGATAATAGTGGTTAGAATGTTTCAATGTACAAATATCAACTACTAATATTTAATGAGACGTGCAAAATAACATGAGGGGGATAAATTTTATTTAGCCTAAATCCGCCAATATTGGTTTTAGTCGTAGGAAATATTAGTCATTTGCATAGGAAAAGTAGTTGTTTGATGATTTATGGCTCATTAGTCGAGGTAATAACGATTATGTGTTATACATGCAATATGGGTAGGTGAATATCGATTTGCCGTTAGTTGATGCAAAAGGTGGGGATGTTGAGGATATTGTGATGATATGGGAGTTGGTGAGTAAGAAGAATGGGAAATTTGCTCATCTTGTCAAAGAGAATCTGATTCTGAAGCGGCAGTTTGATTTGATTTGAAGTATATATCATCATAAATATGCGTTTGTGGATTAAAACTCGTACTTATTTTTAAAAGTTTGCGGTCTAGCGAATCCAACACAAATTATAATGATATGATGAAGTTCAAGCTTGACGGGGTTTTCACTTTAGTAGACGCAAAGAATGAGATTATTCATCAATGAGGCGATGGAGCAAATTAGCTTACGCTTATCGCATAATAGTCAATAAGGTATGGAGTTTATTAACTATTGAATTTTCAAAGTTTATGTTGATTGACTTGGTATTATGATAACAATAGATAGGTTATGAGTTATTAAAGTTGAGCAAACAACATAAGATACAACTTGTTGTTTAAGCATTATTCATTTGAAAACTTAGAGAATAACATACCAAAATTGAATACACAACTTTAGGAAGATTACTTGTAAAAAACTACTTGAACACTTGGTTTTATATCATTATTCTTTACGCTAATTTGCTCTTCATAGTCGCTACCATAAATGAACTCTATCTCTTCATAGCTTTGCATGATTGTTGCTATATGACAATTCCACATTGATGTTTTTTAATGACAATTCAGATTTTTTTTTCTCGCACTAGCTTTGAAAAGCATTTGTCTCAATTTTTTGTGTTTTTGTAATTGGTAATTCGGATTTTCTTCTATCCGTCTTTTTCTTCCTGCAGTTTTGTAATTATCTCTTGCATATTTTCATTAGTTTTTGAATCACCATCGTTGCCCTATAATGAAAACAAATTTGGAAATCATAATATATAAAGCATGTGAATATGTACTATAAAAATCATAGTTAAATGTTAATGTTTGTGACTTAAAATATGTATATATTAGCAAACAGGGAAAACCATTACTATAATATTTAAACCATTCTTTTATTTGGAAATATTGATACTTGCATATCAACGTTTTTCTCTTAAAATAGGCTTGTCGTATGAAATTCAGAATCAAAAGTTCGGGTCAATTGATTGCTAACCTGAAAAAAGTTAATCAACCTTTCTAAACTGAGAAGTTTTCGATATGGCCAACATTGAATTCCAACTGATCGACAATGCGCTTTAAAAACAGACAAACCAACATTAAAGTATTTTGCTGCTTGGTGTAAGGGCATATGAAAGTAGTGCGAGATGACCTCCCTGCTGAATGACATATGTTTAGACTGCAGATAAATATTTTTGTGTGATAATAAAGAAGTTTATATGTGTATGTTCTTTGAGAAAAGTTGCTTTTAAATGCCTCATCAAGTTTTTGAACCGACTTGAAGTTAATAAAGGATATGTAACTCCTAATCAACTATAAAATCAATTTATTAGATATTTATGTGAACCTGTATGCATATTATTAATATTGTTTGCAATAATAGTACTTGATGAGTGTTCAGTTATGTTTTTAGGTTATTTCATAAGTCAGAAAACAATGCTCTATAAATAAGTATTGGTGGTCAAAATTTATTATGTGTCTTTTAACATGGTAATACAGATAATGGATACTTGTTAAGAGTTGGAACAATATTATAAAGCTTAGGAGTGTTTGTGGCAAATAATAAAGTAATAATAAATAATTGTGGTGAACTATGCATAGGTGCTGGCATTAAAATTTTATTACTTGTCTCTGAATATGGAAAGACAAATAATGCATATCTAAAATAAAATGTACGCTTTATTATATTTAATGTTTGAACATTACATAGACATGCTACGATAGGTTACTGAAAGTCTCTTTGAAAACAATGTTACGTGTGCGATGCTTAAGTCTTGGGTCTTTGTCTTCAATCATTAGTATCTTAAGGCCGTCGGGATTGGTAACTCTAGATAGCGCCACATAAAGTCGACCATGTGTGAACACAGGAGTAGGCAAATAGAGGCCAATGTAGTTAAGTGATTGACCACGACTTTTGTTGATAGTCATCGCATAACATGCCCTACAGGAATTGTCGCCGTTTTAGGATAAATGGCCATTTGGTTTGATGTTAGTATAATCCTGTGTATAATGACATTGTCTCCTATATTTGAACCTGTCAGGATCTTTGCGTGAATAACAAATTTCCCTAAATTTGTGATGAGCAATCTTGTTCCATTACACAGACCTTTAGTTGGATTGATATTACGCAAGAGCATAATGGGTAATTCCTTTTTTAAGTGAAGTTCATGTGGGGGCATTCCGGGAAAATTTAAGGAATTTAGAAATTCAATCGGGTACAACTCATGCTGATCTAGGTTGTCTGTAGATGCCTTGCAAACTTCATCTGCGCTGTTGTATGTAACATAGTGCCCTGTTAACTGTTTAAACATATACTCATTGATAGCATCAACATCATCATTCCGAGGAGTTAGGATTGACCTTTCTTTGAGATACACTTCATCAGTCTGTCTTGTTGTAAAATCAGGGTATGTCTCGCCACAATCTTCTCGATAGGACAATCCCATGTTTCAATTAGGAACATTTCAGAATGTCGATCCAAGATGGCTCGTCCTCTTCTTCTTTGCATTTTGTTGCAAATTGCCATCCCCACACCAAGACCCATCTATTGAAATCTGTTTTCGAGTATCAAGCGGTCCATTTCACTATACTCATTGACACGCATCTGCGTGTAAGGGTAAACACCTTGCAATGCTTCCACAATTCGATGGTTTATACATGATTGAACAATGATTGGCCCTTGCTTTTGGTATAATGGCGACACTTGATGAAAGTCGCCTCCAGAGCAAGATCGCGCCTCCAAATATTCGATCTCTCTTGTCAAGGTCATGATATCCTAAGATATCTCTCGGCGTCTTGTCCAATGCCTCAAAAGCATATTTTTGAGTCATTGGAGCTTCATCGGATAATAAGTTTAACTTGTTGCATGAGTTATGCCATATGTGTGTTTTGTTTTATACCGCATGTGTTGTTTTCTAATAATTCAAGTGGTATAACAAAGCGGCTATGTCGTTTCTCCCACTTAGTAGCAACAATGAAGCAATCCCTATACAATTTAAGGGTATTAATCGGTTGTGTATTTTTAAATATCCAGTTAGTTGTTTGTTTAAATTTAGTATAAATATATACACGAAGATGCGACATCAAGAACTATCTTACGTTACGATCTCAACCTTGAGATGATAGTTTTGTATAAAATGTCTTTCCGGTTCCTCTGGTCCGTACACAAAGTAAAATTTCCTTTTTACCATTCACGGATTCAATAACCTCCTCATAGATTAAGCGTTGTTGGGGATTTAACAATGAATGGAGTTGTTGATGTTCAATCTTACTTTTCTTCATATCATAATCCGGTAACTTCTCTTATGAGACGATTGTCCATGTTGGTTAGTAACATTGGGTGCGGCATTGGTAGATCTTGAAAATCTCCTAAAGATCTTCCATACCTATTTAACAACTCTTGTATTTCAAGCAAACAATAGTTATGAAGTTGTTCATTTGTCAACTCCAAGTTAGGGTAATCAAACATTTTCCTTTTCTTGTGTAGGATATCCTCTGCTAAAAAGTGCCAGTTTTCTTCCCATAACTTTAAAGGCCTGCTGACATCACAAAACAATAAAATTGTTACAAACATGTCACGTAGCTATGGTCCGAAGTCCGAACATCCAGACACTTGCTTCGGATATAGCATGCGTCCATTCCGTGTCATCATTTAAAAGGCCATACGCAAAACAGGCTTCCTTGAACGTGGAACATAATACGTCGTTAACAGTCATGAGTTCCTCAAAAGAGCGAGGTCCTCTAACAATGTTCAACACCATTCGAAGATAGTATCGTTCTCCAGATGCCGGATGCGAGTAAACAATCCTCCCAATGGATTTACGCTGCTTTCGTTCTTTCCACATTTTGTCTTTCTCATGCCACACATAATGAGCAGGTATCTCAGAATATGTGTATTTATTCGCCTCTGTATCACGCTTGTTTAATTCAAACTAATCGGTGAACATGGTTATATCGATGCCTTCCCTTTGAATTAGGGTGGTAAACTTTCTGAGTCATGAAGTGTGATTGCATGCTGATTTGGCAGGTGGTAATTAAGTTTAATGAATGATGGATCTGAGTGATGGATGTCATAGGAAAACAAACACCATACTGCCTCACATGGAGCTAAAAAACGACAACTCAAATAATTCTTTATTTTGTCCACCTCCAAAATCTGGCAGCCTGCCTCATCACCATTGTTTTTTACATTTTCTTGTATAACAATTATGGCTCTATCGGGACCTTTATTCAAGTACTTGAATAAGTACTTAGTGCCTTTGATCATTTGCACCATTCTCGTTGATGTGGGCTGGTATTTGAGAAGGAGATAGCGGTTGTGAGGAACCACATATCTGTTGTCGTATTTGAATTTTCCTTTTATATGGTAAGCTTTATTATCTCTCCGACGATAAATAGCATAACCATCACTATCAACCATTGTTTCAGCAATGAAAGGTTTAGGAAAATGTTTTGAGCATTTACCCTCAACACTACATGGTGCGTATTCAGTCACCACTTTATACCCATCTGGATCATTTACTCGACATGGTATCTCTGCTGTAATTATATCATTTATCTCGGATGGGGTTTTGCATTTCAACTCTTCTTTTAGCCATAGTAGGATGTGAGCATGAGGTAGCCCATGTTTTTGAAATTCTATGACATATACAGCTGAAAGAAAATTGAGAAACGAATAAGATAATGCATAAACTTGTTATAAAAGAGTAGACATATTGCCATTATTAGCTAATGTGCATTACCTCCCGTGACTTGCCAAAAATATGGTGTTTTGTAAGATCATTTAACGATTCGATAGCTTAAGCTTGAATAAGCGTGGCTACTTTTGGGCGGTCATGTGGTTTTGTCCGGAATGTGCTTTAACATTTACGAAATCTCGAGGCATTTTGTATTAGCGGTGAAAGTGATGAACAGTGCAGGTTTCCATAGGTTCGACATATAGCCATTGCATCTTGGTAGTTTTGCATCATATACCTTGGTCCGCCTATAAAACTTTTTGGTAGGACGATTCGTTTTCCCAAGCCTGCTGCATTTGTATCACCTCTTGTTACAGCGTCACACAGGTTGTGATATAGATCCACGCGTAACGTATCTTGATTTTGCCTATTCCATTTAAGCCTTTGCTCCTCGACAGCCGCGTATGCGTCAACCAAAAACTGTTGGAATAATCGACCACCTCTAACCAATGTAGTGCCTTGATTATTTCGCTGTTGTATGATGTATGAGTAGTACTCTTTCATTGTAACAAAAGGCCTTTTGGTTTTGCGTACACCTTTGTTGTTGTGATACGGTATCTTTTCATGAAACCCGTCCTCTCCATATGGAAATAATAATGGATATTGGAGGGCCATGTATTCCGGATGCAACTCAGAAATACGTTTCATCCCTTCCTCCTTGTTTCTTACAACAATATCTCTAGTGGGAATACCAACACCAAAATCTTGATGTCGGGCTGCAATCTACGAGTACGGTTGGGCGTTATATTGCCGAGATGCACCTCGACCACTTAGGAGATGTAGTTCAAAGGGGGCTGAATTATGGGACTCAGACCAATCCCGGGCCATTCGAAATGCCTTGGTGATTGGATTTGTTTGATTGAACATTTGCATGAGGCTTGCCACTATATTTGCATCCACAACTTCTACACTATCTTTGCTTATAAAAGCTCCCATTCGGTTCTTAACTTCATTTCCAGTGTCAAAAAAGTATAGTTGCGCATATTTAGGCTGAGTGCCCTGTTTAGGCAGTAGAGAACCTATTCGATGATAGGTTTGGCCATTTACTCTAAAGGTATATGGGCCCCTGCCTGTGTTAATTGAATGGTCTATTCTTGCTCCAAAAGATGTGTAACAAAACATACCATTATATACCCCGATCTGATCTTTGAAACTTGAACTTGCAGGATTGCTATAGTCCATAAGCTCATTAAGAGGTGAATGCGCGTGATTATATATCGAAAGAAGCAGTTTTCCCCATGGCGACAAATAGAAAATTGGGTTGACAACGGTTTTTATTCGTTAGCTCTTTCTTGGTACCACATAACCGCCTTGCAATTTTGACATTCAAATGTTGGAGGCCAATATCATGGTACACCACAGAATACCTTGCAAATAAAGGTAAATATCATGGAGAAGAACAACATTATAATACGTTAACTAACGGGATGCAACACTTATAAAATGTTTAATTACTGCGGATGCGTGCGAGATCCTCAGGGATTTTTAGGCGGACGATGAGAGAGTGTTCCTATAGGAATCACCATTACGGTAATATTAAATATTATGAAATCGATTAACTGCCAAATCTAATATTAATCACCTGCCGATCTTCTTTTTTTACAGACAAAGGGATTTTGGAAGTCGAAGCTATTTGGTTCGGTGGCGGTGTTTCAAAGTGCCTACCGAGCGTGATCCTTGTTCTAACAAAGTATGTTGAGAATGCAAATCATGTATGCATTATTGGAAATTTTTTGTAATTGCATAATGTAAGCCAAGTTTTATAAACGACATGTACCTGCAAATGGTCCAACAATTTGTGACATCCGTAAACCACGAAAACTCTGCATCTTTCCACTTCCATTGATAATTGTTGTTGAATTAATAAACAAAGTTTTGTTCAATATGTCTAACAGGGTTGGAAGTTCAGAATGTTCAGCGTGCGACCCTGCAACGCAAACACAAATACAGCTTTAATAATATACATAATTGTCAGGTATGTAAACTTGTAAAATTCAAATGTACCTGTATCCATTTATTCTTTGAAGGACTGATTCACTTTTGCAACACATTACCTTGCGAGTTGGCAAGATATAAAATGAAGAAGTCTATTAGATCACCTATTGGGATTCTCTTGTTTAGCGATGCAATAAGTGTGGTGTACAATGAAAAGCGACTACTTATAGATCATGGTAAGTGTCTACATGTATTCTAGAATCTTAGTGACTTTTTAATAATGATCTTGAGTTTTATGAAATTATTTGGTTAAAAAGCCGAGTTGAGTGTTTTTAGTCTACTTTCTAAAAATGTATACCTTTTGTCTTAGTTCTTTAACAGTTTATTCCAGAAAACTAAAAGAATACAAAGGTACCAGGGCTGTCCAAAAATCAGAAAACATAGCTCAACTTCTTTTGGTCATACCTCCTTTGTTACTTATCCTCACGACTTGATCCAACTTGCTATGTTTAAGTTAAAGTATCATCTACAGAAATTTCAAAAGGGTCGATTTACCAAACCACTCCTAAGATGCTGATTTATACGATTGGAATATGGCACTCAGTTTGTGGTAGGTTTTGACAACCGAATGCATATTGCTTGTTAAAAATACTAAATCAATTCCAAAAATTACGAAATTAAACCGGAAACATTTTAAGACATGTATTAAAGTGTGCGTGCAATGTCTTTGCCCACAAAAATTTATAAAGTTGAGTTTTATAATAACTACATCCTAATGCATTTTATTTACAAACTCTCTAAATGCAAATCACTCATCACCGTTATAATATGATTGTTTATGAGACAACTGTTATGGTTAAAGGAATGAATTTACATGGAAGTTAAACAAATGTATTATAGGACATAAAGCTATACAAATATAAAGAGTACTGGGAACCCACATAATTAATAATAAACCGTGATGAAACATCATATGTAAACATTAAAATTTTTTTGTTTGCAAACTCCAATCATCACCTAACATTGGTAACCACTTAAACTACCATAACCACAAAGATTTATATATCATAATCTAACATTCAATATCTAATTTGTTGGTGTCACACCCCAAATTACTGCTTTGCGTGGAATGGAATTCTGGGATTGATTGTCATAGCATCACAATCACAGTTATATTGAACGACCTAAAGTGTCGTTTGAAAAATACATCGCTTGATTTAATAAAACATTCGAGTTACAAAGATAGGTCCCAAATGAAAGTTACTATGTGCGGAAAATAAGTTTGGTACAAGTCAAACGATGTTTTAAAGTGTATAAATCCATGTGAGACGCGTCGTCACCGCGACTCTATGATATGTCCACATGCATGCCATGAAGTGAATGCCTTAGTTACCGAAAATACATTGCTAAAAGTGTCAACACAAAGGTTGAGTGAGTTCATAGAGTTGTTGAAAATGTTTAATCGACTACCACAAGTATAAATTATGTATGACAATGTCGCCACAAAATGATACAATTGCTATAAGTCCATGACACGAAACTAGATCGATCATGATGTTCGCCCCAACAGAGTGTTTGCCAAACAACTCAAATAATGTTATTAAATGAAATGCATCCGTTTAACCAGTTGGAATCCACCAACCCGGATGGAGGAGTCACCCTCGATAGATCTATCCACTCACCCTCGCTTCTATGAAATTAACGGTTCATGTTATATAATGGGGACATTCAATTGGCATGAGGTAACTTAAGCAATGTAAATGAATTTGATATACTTGGTATCGTAATAAAAATGATGTGCAATGTATTCTCCCCCGTAGGTTTGAAATAAGTAAAAACTTGAATAAATCGGGGCTATGAAAACTCACCTGTTGCAATGTTTATGATGATATAATGGCAAAAGTGGATACACTGAAATGAGGCGCAACCTCTGACCGTGACCTATTATGAATGATATGTTCTAATGTAAATCATGAAACAATGTCGTGCATGCAAATCCATATGTAATCTATACCACTTGTACGTTTGAAAATAATGTTTATCGTCGAAATATATGTTTATGACATCTCGTCATGTTATAAAATACTTTACAAGTATTTACGTTGAAATGATATCCTACGATAATCATTTAATGATTTATTATGAAATTATAACTTTTCGTCAGTAAAATAATGTCGTTGAAATTTCATGAAAGTGACAAAACGGCCTTTAAAAGCTAGTCGTAAAATGGTGCACGTCGAGTGTTAGGAAACGAACTCAACGGTTTTGGGAAGCTTGTATCATTATCTCAAAGTTTTGGCATTTAAGTTTTCATCCTAGAGGTCTCGATCATGGAGAAAAATGTAGGTAAAGTATGGTACTTGTGTCCAAAATATTGTTTAAGGATGGTTTTCGGCAAAGTTTAAGTGACCGTATATTATTCATTACAACTCCGCTTGACGAACGGTTGAACATTTTGGAAAATAGACTTGGCGAACTTACTTTTACTAGAAGACATCACTTTATAAAAGTACTACATCAATGTTAAAACGACCTTCAACATGGTCACTTGTTTGCCGTAATACTTGTCTAATAGAAATATATTAGTTTTTCTTATATAATAAAGTTACGGCAACTTTGTTAAATCACGTGTAATTTAATCGTTACAAGTCCGTTTTCTACGTTTTATATGTCCTCGGAATCGTGATAATATATACTAATATATTTTTGATAAGTCGACACATTTTATAACGCTTAAGACTCATTTTTGACTCGTAAAAAGGCGAGATTACAAGCTGAATTTTCTGTACCAAATATCTTTCGTCGTCAAACTTGAAAAATTCATAACTTCTTCGTTATAGCTCCGTTTTAATCCGTTCAAGCGGCCACGGTTTCGTTTTAAAGTATATTTTCTAAATATCTAGGCCAAAAATTTTTACCTACTGTCGGATTTTCCAGATTTTGAAAATAAGGACAGACCCTTTTGCAAACTTGTCGAAATGAGTTTTTCTCGCGCCAAACCTATTCTAACCCATTCAAAACAACTCCGAAGCTATTCTAATCCTACCATACACCTTCTTAGGGTGTCATGGTTTCCTAGACATCACCAAAACTAATATATAACAAGGAGTAATTATAGGATGGATTATATATATATAACACTTAAAAACCTTAAAAGTGGTATAAACATCACATAACTTGCATGTTTTACTTGTGCATAATAAAATGAACATAGAAATGAATATGAAAATAATGATATGTATGAAATGCTTACTAGTAATTGATGAGGTTTATGAGAACAATGGATTTTCCTAATCACCCTAGGTTTATATTGCAAAACCTATACAAAGAGTGATACTAGAGTGTAAAAAACTTTGTCTTGAAAATTTTATGATGATTCCTTCTTGATCCTTGTGGTTGCGGTTTTGGAGAGAAAAGAGAGCAAGAGATAGTTTGATCTTTTATTTTGTGAAATGAATAAGTGAAATGAATTGTGTTAATTAGTATAATACATTATACTTGAGATATTTGCAAAATCCTCATGACTCACCCTCCTTGTGTCGACAAGGGGGTTTAGTCATTCTCTTATATATATTTTTTTTTTTTTTGTATAATATAATGTAATGTTTAATTACTTGTGAAGTTAATTGAAGTTAAATGATAAGTTGTAGTCACATTTGAGTATTTAGGGTAGCGTTAGATAAAAATAAATTTTCACGGGTCAAGATAAAATATATTTAGGTCATAAAATTATAAAAATACATTTCTTGCAAAATTTGAGTGAAATAATAATAATCGTGTAGTATTTAAGAAAACCGTCGTAATTATATAAATATAACAATTTATATACAAAATAAATTTAAAACACTGGTAAACTCATAATATTATTTTATAAACTTAATATGAGTATAAAAATATATCGGGATAATTTTGGAAGTAACGGATCAATTGTTCAAAATAATTAATTACGCGATAACGTTTATTTAATATGAAAATTATCGTTTAATGTAAAATGCAAAACCATGCATGAACTAATATGATGACAATGATGTTAATGAAATGTAGACTAAACTTAGTCTATATGAAATGTCCTCGATGATATGATCATGAATTCACAGCTAAACCATTACGGTTACGTGAATTTGATACTCGTAAACCTAGTTTACGATAAATGATAAATAATGAAGCATGAATAATGTTTTGAGAATGACCTGAAAATACGAATTGTCACATTCGCCCAACCAAAAAGGAATTCATCCACGAATTCATCCATGTTAGGTTCTACGGTGTTGTTGTGAAAAGATGAGGATATTTGAGTCGCATCGGGTCGTCCAATGTTTTTCTCGAATCGCACCACGCCTTTCAAAGGCAAGACTTTGAACATAAATTTGTTACCAACTTGAAATTCTAATGGTTTGCGACTTATGGAACATACTTCCAATATTTTGCATCGTATATCGACGTAGCTTATCTAGCTATATGTTGTTGCTTGTAATCGATTTTTGATCTGTACGATTTCTTTGTTGTTTCATGAATGAGTCATTGACTAGTGAGTTGGACTTTCCGATTTTGTTCCGTGAATAAGTGATTGACACCTAAATCGAGAGTGCCTCAAATGGTGTCGTTAATATGTTTATGTAATTACTATTGTTGTAAAACAACTGGTTCGATGAAGTATGACTTGCCTAATCATTTCTAGAAAGTCACACATGCTTGAGCATATTATCTAATGTTTGAATTGTCCTTTCACTTTGACCATCGGTTTGTGGATGATATGCTGTGCTCATCTCTAATTTGGTTCCAAATGAATCTTGTAATGATTTCCAGAAGTTTGAAGTGAATCGACTATCTCTGTCGGAAATGATAGAAATTGGTGCTCCATGCCTCGAGACTATTTCCTTGACATAAAGTCTAGTGAGTTGTTCCATGGAATAAGTCTCTCTAATTGGTATGAAATGGGCTGATTTGGTAAGACGATCAACGATTACCCATATAGCGTCGTAACCTCCTGATGTCTTAGGAAGTTTCGTAACAAAGTCCATTGTAATGCGTTCCCATTTCCATTGTGGAATTTCGGTTGTTGGAGTAATCACGAAGGTTTCGATATTCGACTTTTACCTTAGAGCAAGTAAGGCATCCGCTAACGTGCGTGGCAATTTCCGCTTTCATGTTCGGCCACCAATAAAGTTTCTTGAGATCCCGATACATCTTATCGAACCTAGGTGAATAGAATACTTTGACTTATGCGACTCATGCATAATCAATTCTCGTATCCCGCCATAAAATGGTACCCACATTCTATCCTTGAAGCATAATACTCCATCTGCTCTCTTTACAAAGCCATTTGCATTTTCGGGCATACCATAAAGCTTTTCACTTGGTCGGTTTTCCTCCTTGAGTGCCTCGATCGTGCCTCGAGTATTTTTGATGGTAAAGGTGAACCGATCGTCATTCCTAATGATCGTACTCTTAAAGGTTTGGGTCTTTCTTTCCGACTAAGAGCATCGGCCACAACATTGGCTTTTCCCGGGTGATACTTGATTTCACAATCATAATCATTGAGTAATTCCAACCAACGACGTTGCCTCATGTTAAGTTCCTTCGATCAAGAACATATTGTAAACTCTTGTGGTCCGTAAACACTGTGCACTTTGTACCATAAAGGTAGTGTCTCCAAATCTTGAGTGCAAAACTACGGCCCCAACTCAAGATCATGAGTGGTGTAATTCTTCTCATGAACCTTAAGTTGTCGAGAAGCATAAGCTATCACCTTCTCGTTTTGCATTAATACACTCCAAGCCCTTTATGTGAAGCATCGCAGATACAACGAAGTTCTCAATTCCTTCGGTAGTGCCAAAATTGGCGCCGCAAAGCTTTTGCTTCAACAACCGAAAAGCGACTTCTTGTTTCTTTCCCCATTCGTACCTCTTGTTTTTCTGTGTCAACTTGGTCAAAGCTTTAGCTATCTTTGAAAAACCTTCGATGAATCTTCGGTAATACCCGCAAGTCCTAGAAATTGTCGGATTTCTGTAGGATTCGTTGGAGTAGCCCAATCTTTTACGGCTTCAATCTTTGCAGGGTCTACTTGTAATCCTTGACTATCAATGACATGACCAAGAAATTGTACTTTACGGTTCCAAAATCACACTTGAAAATTTGGCATACAACTTCTCATTCTTGAGTAGTCCTAA
The DNA here is from genome assembly GCA_022545495.1 of Chrysanthemum lavandulifolium. Taxonomy (NCBI): domain Eukaryota; kingdom Viridiplantae; phylum Streptophyta; class Magnoliopsida; order Asterales; family Asteraceae; genus Chrysanthemum; species Chrysanthemum lavandulifolium. Next base: position 40,904,236 of record CM040241.1, on the reverse strand, counting down.
AATCGTTCTTAAATGCCCTTCGTGCTCTTCTTTGCTCTTTGAGTAAATCAATATGTCGTCGATGAACACTATAACAAACTTGTCCAAATACGGTTTACATACCCTATTCATGAGATCCATGAATACTGCAGGTGCATTAGTTAATCCGAACGGCATTACTTGAAACTCATAATGTCCATAACGTGTTCTAAACGCTGTTTTCGGGATGTCCTCCTCCCGCACTCTAAGTTGATGATAACCTGACCTTAGGTCAATCTTTGAGTAGATACTAGAGCCTTGCAACTGATCGAACAAGTCGTCGATTCTGGGGAGTGGGTAACGATTCTTCACCGTTAACTTGTTCAGCTCTCTATAATCTATACACATTCGAAGGATCCATCTTTCTTCTTCACAAACAAGACCGGTGCTCCCAAGGCGAGGAACTTGGCCTAATGAATCCTTTGTCTAAAAGTTCTTGCAACCGATTAGACAACTCTTGCATCTCCGATGGTGCTAATCGGTAAGGTGCTCGCAAGAATTGGTGCGACTCCGGGCACTAAGTCAATATGAAATTCTACTTGACGTGCCGGTGGAAGTCCTGGTAAGTCTTCGGGAAAGACTTCAGGAAATTCTCGAGCAATCGGTACATCCTCAAGTCGCTTCTCCTCCGACTTCTTCTCGGTTATATGTGCTAAGAAAGCAAAACAACCTTTCTTTATGTACTTCTCCGTTTTGATGCATGATATAATACTGAGTCTAGTTCCACTTCGTTCCCCATGAATGATCAAAGTTTCGCCATTGTAAGGAAGATGAACAACTTTTTCATCACAAATGATTCTTGCACGATGTTTGGATAACCAATCCATGCCGATGATGACGTCGAAACTACCAAGTTCTACGGGCATAAGGTCTATATTGAAGGGATGATTTAGAAAATTGAGTGTACAACCACGGACAATGGTGTCGGTGCTAATTAAGTTACCATTAGCTAATTCAATGTTGTATAATGTGTCTAATGTGGAATTGTTCTCTCGCTCTAACCATTGGTGAGGATAATAAGCGGTAATCATGTACTAGATTCCAAAGGAATCTTGAAATGGTTGTCCTAAGGTGAATCGAATAGCTTGAATAGGTACAACGGAATTGATATCACGTGTCTCATGCCAAATTTCAAAATGTTAAATCATTATAGAAAGGAATAGATTATGGGTAACATTGTGATTCCTCGCGTTTCTCGTTCCATGTCATGATTTGAATCTTACTTGCCTAAGGTGTTTAGTCCCCATGACTAAAATGTTTATGGTTTGATTATCAAGTGTTTCCATGCTCTATGTTGTAAAGTCACAAAACCTTAAATATTTAAGTGATGTGGTGTGGTGATTGATTTTCAAGATTTGTCCCAATATTGAGTGCTTCTAAAATATTTCATCACTTAGATTGTTATCATGCTAGCAAGAAAATAGATATCACTGATACTATGTCGAAGAATGTTTGTTCTAATTTCACTTGTAGATGGAGAGTCATTGATTGTCCGATATGTTCAAACTGTTGCATCTCTTGATATAGAAGTAGGTTATCCGTAATTTCTAGAGAACACAATGCCTTAGGGAAGTTTATATCGATAACCTTAACTTAACCAAATTTTTCTTTAAGGAAACTCATTGTAGGAAAGTTCACATATTGTTGAGGCCATGTTTAATGAAATGTTCGTAGTCTTGGTTAGAAGACTTGGTTTGTCCCTATAGTGTTGCTTAGTGTGTATTCGCCGTACTAAATCTTGTAACTCGGTCTAGCTAGTACTTTTGAAATGATATAATTTGGCTTCTAGTCCAAAATAGTGGTTCGGAATGTCTCGTGATGTCTTAAGATTTTGTTGAGTTTTGAATCATCTTACTACCTACTTCTAGTCCTTGTTGGTAATTCGAAATCCTTTCATTGTTTTCTTGTATCGAGGAATCCTCCTCATAGATGGTATAGGAAGCCTTTCCTAAAAAAAGGTAACTCATCAAATTCTAACTTATCGGTTGAGTGAGGATGAATGGCGTGGCTTCTATAGAGTGTTAACAAAAGAAATGTTTATGAACAATTTATCGATTACAAAGCTTTGCTTTTGAGTGAAGATTGTTTTAAGAGATTTGAAATGATGCTTGTTACTTTCATGACATAATTCTTCCCGAATTATACATAGGTGATCGTGCCATGTATAATCGAGGACAAATGATGTGATGCTTGGTTTTGTTGAAATGATATTATGTTCCTCCGAAGTTTTAGATGGTATTCAACGTTTTGTTTTGTAAGATAATGGCTCAATAATTTTTTTCAGAGTAACATGAAAATCGCTTCGCATGATGATATTAAATCGTTGATAAAATGACTAAAAACCAATTGATAGGGTGGTAACGAAACAACTTTGTTTTAAAACTTTATGAAACAATGTTTCTAAGATAGTGTAGAATAGCTTGAAATAAAATTAAGTGAAATAATTTCATGAAATGGTAGCAAAATAACTTGAAATATAATTTGTGAAATGGTTTGTAGGATACATGGGAAAACCTCATAGAGTGGTAATAGTCTCCTAATTAGTCAAGAATAAAGTTGGCCTAACCCCTAGTAAGATAGTGAGGTATCATCGCGAAATGATTGAAAATTGGGCAATTGGAATAAGGAATGAAATAAACAAAGGTTGTGATTATCGTGGAGATAATAAATGATAAAGATTACATTAGCTAGAAAGGTACTTATTATCGGTTCTGTTGGTGGTCTAATCATGTCTCAAGTATAGGAGTAGTAGGCTGTCTAGCAACAACAACTTTGAAACTCTCACAGTCCTCAAATTCTATAAGATAGTGTAGTTTCTGTAGTCTTAGTGATAGATGGTAGTGGTGTGTCAAATCATGCACGCTTCCTAAGCGGCAAATCAAATGTATGACTAATAGGTCCACTAGGACTAAGCTTGTAAGTCCTACCAAATGGTATGATCTGTCTCAACAGAATGATAAAAATTGTCCTGATCCTACAGTGAATCAATGATGATCGTGATGGTGTAGGTGCAACTTCGTCCTCCTAAAAGGGTTCAGTCTCATCATCGATGTTATCGGTGTTGAGTCAAGTCAATGATGTTAAAATTGTGATAGGGAATGACAGGCATTCTCCATGTCAAAGTGAGTATGATGGGTGGGTATTTGAAGGCATTAATGTGACAATCGATTTGAAATGAAAGTAAATAACTCGCAAAATGTGCGTATGAAACCGCATGTATAGTGACTATGCACTTATGATGAAATGATGAGATGCTATGATGATGTAGTTATAGTCTAGGGTCAATGATGCAACCTAGTTCTCTATAATCAAGCTCGATGCCAATCTGTCACACCCCAAATTACTGCTTTGCGTGAATGGAATTCACGGGATTGATCATCATAGCATCACAATCACAGTTATATTGAACGACCTAAAGTGTCGTTTGGAAAATACATCGCTTGATTTAATAAAAACATTCGAGTTACAAAGATAGGTCCCAAATGAAAGTTACTATGTGCGGAAAATAAGTTTGGTACAAGTCAAACGATGTTTTAAAATGTATAAATCCCATGTGAGACGCGTCGTCACCGCGACTCTATGATATGTCCACATGCATGCCATGAAGTGAATGCCTTAGTTACACGAAAATACATTGCTAAAAGTGTCAACACAAAGGTTGAGTGAGTTCATAGAGTTGTTGAAAATGTTTAATCGACTACCACAAGTATAAATTATGTATGACAATGTCGCCACAAAATGATACAATTGCTATAAGTCCATGACACGAAACTAGACGATCATGATGTTCGCCCCAACAGAGTGTTTGCCAAACAACTCAAATAATGTTATTAAATGAAATGCATCCGTTTAACCGGTTGGAATCCACCAACCCGGATGGAGGAGTCACCTCGATAGATCTATCCACTCACCCTCGCTTCTATGAAATTAACGGTTCATGTTATATAATGGGGACATTCAATTGGCATGAGGTAACTTAAGCAATGTAAATGAATTTGATATACTTGGCATCGTAATAAAAATGATGTGCAATGTATTCTCCCGTAGGTTTGAAATAAGTAAAACTTGAATAAATCGGGCTATGAAAACTCACTGTTGCAATGATAATGATGATATAATGGCAAAAGTGGATACATCGAAATGAGGCGCAACCTCTAACCGTGACCTATTATGAATGATATGTTCTAATGTAAATCATGAAACAATGTTATGCATGCAAATCCATATGTAATCTATACCACTTGTACGCTTTTGAAAATAGAATTTATCGTCGAAATATATGTTTATGACATCTCGTCATGTTATAAAATACTTTACAAGTATTTACGTTGAAATGATATCCTCGATAATCATTTAATGATTTATTATGAAATTATAACTTTTCGTCAGAAAATAATGTCGTTGAAATTTCATGAAAGTGACAAAACGGCCTTTAAAAAGCTAGTCGTAAAATGGTGCACGCCGAGTGTTAGGAAACGAACTCAACGGTTTTGGGAAGCTTGTATCATTATCTCAAAGTTTTGGCATTTAAGTTTTCATCCTAGAGGTCTCGATCATGGAGAAAAATGTAGGTAAAGTATGGTACTTGTGTCCAAAATATTGTTTAAGGATGGTTTTCGGCAAAGTTTAAGCGACCGTATATTATTCATTACAACTCCGCTTGACAAACGGTTGGACATTTTGGAAAATAGACTTGGCGAACTTACTTTTACTAGAAGACATCACTTTATAAAAGTACTACATCAATGTTAAAACGACCTTCAACATGGTCACTTGTTTGCCGTAATACTTGTCTAATAGAAATATAATAGTTTTTCTTATATAACAAAGTTACGGCAACTTTGTTAAATCACGTGTAATTTAATCGTTACAAATCCGTTTTCTACGTTTTATATGTCCTCGGAATCGTGATAATATATACTAATATATTTTTGATAAGTCGACACATTTTATAACGCTTAAGACTCATTTTTGACTCGTAAAAGGCGAGATTACAAGTCAATTTTCTGTACCAAATATCTTTCGTCGTCAAACTTGAAAAATTCATAACTTCTTCGTTATAGCTCCGTTTTAATCCGTTCAAGCGCCACGGTTTCGTTTTAAAGTATATTTTCTAAATATCTAGGCCAAAATTTTTACCTACTGTCGGATTTTCCAGATTTTGAAAATAAGGACAGACCCTTTTATAAACTTGTCGAAATGAGTTTTTCTCGCCAAACCTATTCTAACCCATTCAAAACAACTCCGAAGCTATTCTAATCCTACCATACACCTTCTTAGGGTGTCATGGTTTCCTAGACATCACCAAAACTAATATATAACAAGGAGTAATTATAGGATGGATTATATATATATATACACTTAAAAACCTTAAAAAAACCTTAAAAGTGGTATAAACATCACATAACTTGCATGTTTTACTTGTGCATAATAAAATGAACATAGAAATGAATATGAAATATAATGATATGTATGAAATGCTTACTAGTAATTGATGAGGTTTATGAGAACAATGGATTTTCCTAATCACCCTAGGTTTATATTGCAAAACCTATACAAAGAGTGATACTAGAGTGTAAAATAACTTTGTCTTGAAAATTTTATGATGATTCCTTCTTGATCCTTGGTTGGTTGCGGTTTTGGAGAGAGAAAGAGAGCAGATAGTTTGATCTTTTATTTTGTGAAATGAATGAAATGAATGTGTTAATTAGTATAATACATTTATACTTGAGATATTTGCAAAAATCCTTGTGACTCACCCTCCTTGTGTCGACAAGGGGGTTAGTCATTCATTTTTATACTTTATATTTTTTTTTTTTTAAAATGTATAATGTATAATTGTTTTGTAAGTTAATTGAAGTTAAATGATAAGTTGTAGTCACATTTGAGTATTTAGGGTAGCGTTAGATAAAAATAAATTTTCACGGGTCAAGATAAAATATATTTAGGTCATAAAATTATAAAAATACATTTCTTGCAAAATTTGAGTGAAATAATAATAATCGTGTAGTATTTAAGAAAACCGTCGTAATTATATAAATATAACAATTTATATACAAAATAAATTTAAAACACTGGTAAACTCATAATATTATTTTATAAACTTAATATGAGTATAAAAATATATCGGGATAATTTTTGGAAGTAACGGATCAATTGTTCAAAATAATTAATTACGCGATAACGTTTATTTAATATGAGTTATACGTTTAATGAAAAATGCAAAACCATGCATGAACTAATATGATGACAATGATGTTAATGAAATGTAGACTAAACTTAGTCTATATGAAATGTCCTCGATTATATGATCATGAATTCACAGCTAAACCATTACGGTTACGTGAATTTGATACTCGTAAACCTAGTTTACGATAAATGATAAATGATGAAGCATGAATAATGTTTTGAGAATGACCTGAAAATACGAATTGTCACATATGGTTTTTACCCATCCTAATAAACTATTACAACAAATGCTTAATTATTACATTTTGTATTTAAATGGCTATATGTAAATGCTTTACAAAATAACATGTATCCTTATAATTATACTTAAGATAACATTATATTTGTTATCAACAAAACACAAAGAGATCGCAAAATATTAATAAACGTTTTACGGTTTATTTGTATTAACAATCTCCCTTTTGTTGATGACAAAACATAATGTTATGATGAGTAAAACTTAAGAATAGATGTAAGTTTTGAAAGCTCCTAAGTTTTACTTGTTCTCCCCTTTGTCGAAACAAAAGTTAACCCTGGAAGAAATAAACATAAATGTGTGGAAAAGTAGTCCACGATTTCTAACTCCCTCGACGGTAGCTCCCCTAGCTTGGGGCGTCAAGAGAAGAAACTAAAATCCTACAAAAGAAAGGTTAGTAACATGCTTAAATAATCTTGTGATTGCCGAGAATCAAGATTGGGAGCCAAGGTATGTAAAGAAGGCCTTGTAATAAAACAAAAATTGTAGTGGTATTTATGCCACTTACAAGCATGTAAAATAAGAACAAGACTTGTTCTTGAAAATGACTTCAAAAAAAATACCAGAAATAGAAAATAGTAGTAGTGATTCCTTCCATGCTTGCATAAGGTTATGGATGGAGGTTTTGATGAGTGATGGTATTGATGCGATCAAGGATGAGGTTGAGTATGAAACGCATTTCTTCCCTAACTTCTATTGTGATTTCCCTAGTGGATTGACAATGTTCACAATGTAAATGATGTGGGTAATGAGTGCGGAAGTTTTTCGGGTTATTTTGATTTGAGTTATGCGGAAGTTGTGGTGGAAAAATAGGAAAATATGGATTAACATCCGGAATGTTTGTAAGTGGTGGTGGAAAAGAACCTAGATGTTCTCGTAAAGTGATGGGAGCTAATGGTGGTGATGTTTCAAGATCTTGAAAAATAGTATTTGGAGATCTTGTTGGAGTCTTAAGGAGTTCCAAAAGAGTGACTTTAGGTGGTGATGAAGTTGGTGTACTTGTTGGTGATGAGGGAGGTGCTATAATGGAAACATCTTGTGGTGAGTTATTTATTGAGGATGAATCATTGGAGGTTGGTTTTGCTAAACAACAAGATCGGATACTAATCCGTGCGGATATCCTAGAGTTGGATTGTGGTATTTTGGATGGTGGTAGTACAAAGGTTTGGGTATCATGAAGATGATTGTTTGTACTAGGTGATTCATTTAAAGGGTTTTTGGATGACATGGTGTATTGTGTATGTGAGGATGAGATGGATTATGCAAGCATTTTGGGAGTTCTATATATAGAAAAACAAAGCATTGTAATGAATGCTTGACCCAAAATGTGGATTAAAATCTAATGATTAGTTATGAATTCAAGGCATGTGATCATGAGAACACAAGCATTAAAGAGCATACTCCCAAAAATGAAACAAATGTGGATTTTTCATCCAAAGTGAAAAATAGAAGGTAAAACAACTCTGCTTTCACGGATCCCACGGATCCTTCCTCGAGGGATCCGGCCCAAAGATGAAGGCTGGGATCCGTGGGTCTGTGATTCGAGCAAAGACAAAATTTTCCTTTTGGAAACATTTTGCTTAGTGTGCCTATATGCGCACTATTTGGAGTTGCGGTTATCTCGACCCCTAAAAAGAAATAGAAAATAAACTAGAAGTATAAAAACATCCTATTGAGATAACCCGAAAATACATATTTAGTACATGAGTATGTAATTTTGTGTTATCAATGCTCCTTAATTCATTGTTGCTTAAATGAATGTACCCGAAAACACATATTAGTTATGTGTGCCCTTTAGCATTCAAAAGACATGAGATGCAATGAAAACGGGTTTTTACTTTGTATTAATAATGAAAAAGCGATTTGTCCTAGACGTGAGAAATTGCTTTTGTGAAATTGATACGGGAAGGTATCATACTTTTAGAAAACATTTTGAAAAGAGGTTTTCTTTGAAAATGTATAAAAAAAAGAAAGAAAGCTAAAAGTGAAAATTTTCTCTTGGGTTTTGAAAATTCCCGTATTTTTTGTGGGTTGTGCGTGAAATAGAGATCCTAGACTCAGAAAGAAGAAGGCTAGTGTTACATACCTTGTAGAGTCAAATGAGTTACGACGTTTGTTCCATTAGACCAAGACCAAGATGAAGTAGGTTGAATTGTTCCCGCTTCAACGGTTTGGTGAGGACAACGGCTATGTTGTCTTTGGATGCTACCTTCTCAATAGAAATGTTCCCCTTTTGAACATTGTCTCTTAAAGTGGTGACGAACTTATATGCTTTGTGCGAGAATGCAATACCGATTCTTGCTTAAGTCGATGGCACCTTTGTTGTCACATAGGATGGCTATGTCGCTTAGATGAATGTCGTAGTCTACTAACGCTTGTTTCATCCATAGTGCTTGTTGGCATGCTTTGCACGGAGAGACGCTCGGCTTCGGTTGTTGATATTGCTAGTGCCGCTTGTTTCTTAGAAAACCAAGACGTTAAACAACATCCCATGAAAGTACACACCCACTTGTAATTTTTCTATCAACGTAATCACCTGCATGGTTAGAATATGCATATACAATAGTTTCTACTCCCGTGCCCTTAGGATACCATAATCCTAATTGTGTTGTACCCTTAATGTATCTAAATATCCTTTTAACGGCTTCTAGGTGTGATGTTTTGGGGTCTTCTTGAAACCTAGCACATAAGCAAACACTAAACATGATATCCGGCCTACTTGCCGTGAGGTAGAGAAGACTACCTATCATGCCACGATATTTAGTATTGTCTACGGATTCGCCGTCTTCATCTTTTGTGAGTTTGGTGTCGGATGACATTGGTGTCCTAATTGGTTTCGACTCTTCTAGACCAAATTTCTTTAACATCTCCTTTATGTATTTAGATTGATTAAAGAAGATACCATCTTCTACTTGTTTAATTTGTAGACCAAGAAAGAAACTAAGTTCTCCCATCATACTCATCTCGAACTCGTCATGCATGATTTTAGAGAAATCATCACACATGTCTTGACAAGTGGATCCGAATATAATATCATCAACATATATTTGCACTATGATTATATGTGACTCTCTTTCTTAGTAAAAGTGTGTTGTCAACTAACCCCATGGTATACTTGTGTTTAATTAAAAAGGACTTGAGTCTATCATACCAAGCTTTTGGAGCTTGTTTAGGACCGTAAGGGCTTTCTTTAATTTATATACATGTTTGGGTTTTCAAAATCGATGAAGCCTTGGGAGGTTGAGCTACATATACTTCTTCATTAATGAAACCATTTAGAAAGCGCTTTTGACATCCATTTGATAAAGCTTTAGATCATTAGCACAAGCATACACAAGAAGTATTCTTATAGACTCTAATCTAGCCACGGGGCATAGGTCTCATCAAAGTCTATTCCTTCTTGTTGGTTATACCCTTGGGCAACGAGTCTAGCCTTGTTCCTAGACACTACTCCGCTTTGCATCTAATTTGTTTTTATAAACCCATTTTGTTCCTATTATGGTTTGATTACTAGGTGGAGGGACAAGCGTCCAAACATCATTAGAAACGAATTGATTTAGTTCTTCTTGCATAGCCATTACCCAACTCTCATCTTTTATGGCTTCTTGTGTATTCTTAGGTTCTATGGTTGAAACGAAACAAAACAAGTTACTTTGGGTTTGAACTTGAGACCTTAATGTTCGTTCGTTTAGCTTTCCTATGACTTTATCTACAGGGTGATCTTTGGACTCCTTAATGTTTATGAGTTCATTATTTAAAGGTTCTTCTTCTTCATTTATCTTTTTCTTTATTACTATAGCTTCACTTTCTATGATCTCGTCATCGACAAGAGGTGGAGAGGGTTTGGGTGGACTTTCATCAAATTTTATGTTTAATGACTCTTCTACTTTCATTGTTTCTTTGTTTAATATGACATAAGCTTTGCTATTTGGCGAGTAACCTAGAAAGATACCTTCAGTTGATTTAGGATCAAATTTGTAAGGTAATCTTTAGTTTTAAGAATAAAACATTTGCTTCCAAAGACTCTAAAGTGATTTAACGTAGGCTTTTTGCCTCGGAGTAACTCATATGGAGTTTTACCTAAGATTGGTCTAATTAAGACTCGATTGAGTATGTACGTTGAAGTATCAACGACATTACACCAAAACTTTTGAGGTATGGATTGTTCATTAAGCATGGTTTGACTCATTTCTTGTAGGGTTCTATTCTTTCTTTCTACTACCCCATTCGATTGTGGAGTGCGTGGAGCCGAGAAGTTGTGAGTAATACCATTAGCGTCACAAAAGGCTCCAAATTGCAATTCATTATCGAATTCCCTACCATGATCCGTCCTAATGGACACTATAGGACTTCCTAGTTGTCTTTAGATCTTTTTGCTTAATATTTCAAAATAATTAAAGGTTTCCGTTTTGTTCTTTAAAATTTTTGTCCATGTATACCTAGAGTAGTCATCCACTATTACCAAAGTGTAGTAGTTGCCTCCATAACTTTGGATAGCGGATGGACCAAATAAATCCATATGTAGTAATTCTAGACACCTAGTTGTAGACACCATGTTTTTAGCTTTATGACTTGAATGAGCTTGTTTTCCTACATTACAAGCATCACAAAAATGATGTTCATATTTTAACTTAGGTAGATCTCTTACTAGATCTTTGGATGATAGCGATTGACGAAGTCGCATGTTGGCGTGACCCAATCTTCGATGCCATAAGGTCGAAGTATCATCCATAGAGGTAAGACAAAGTTTGTCTTTAGGTTCATTACCGATTTTAATGACATAGAATCCATGTTTCCTAATTCCTCTTCCTATGGTTATGCCATTTCTAAGTATCTTACTATCGGTTTCGGTAAAAAGTACATTGCACTTTTTGTCACATATTTGTCCTATACTTAAGAGGTTAAAGTTTAGGTTTTCTACGTGACACACATCGTTAATGGTTAGAGATTTGTCAGAAATCGTACCTTTACCGATGATTCTACTTTTGCTATTTCCAAACACCACATTTCCTCCATTTACGAATTCATATGTGGAGAATAGATCCCTATTGTCGGTCATGTGCCTCGTGCACCCGCTATCCTTGACCCATTCATCGGGGTCTAGGTTGACCTTTAAGCACACCTAAAACAATAATAAACTCAAAAGTTTGGTCCCCATTTGTTCATGGGTCCATTAGTGTTAAACATTCCATTCATGTTAGACATGTATGGATAAGATGAGTATGCATTCCATGGAGCAAAGTTTTGAAAAGGAAAACCATTTTGCATATTAGGGTTCCATCCCATTTGATGGTTACTTCTTGGATAAACGTTATTAGGTCTCCTAGATGCATTATGTTTTGAAAAAGATGGTGCTTTGTTTCTTGCAAAAGTAGGATTATATTTTGGAGGTGGTTGTCTAGTGGTGACATGAGTTAGTTTCTTCCTATTAACGATAACGAACTCGCCTCTAGATGAAGAAGCTACGTTATTACCACTAGTTGTTACAATGAGATCCACGGATCCTCGTCGTACACTAGCCGGTTCCCTTTTAGGGATCCGTGGGATCCGCCACAACAGTGGCTGGTTTTTCTAGTTCCTTAACAAGTTTTGTTTCTTTACTTTCACTAGTTGATGGATCAAGTTGTTGAATACCTAGACCCTTTTGGTTGTTACTGGTTTTAACACCATCGAGTATTGTATCTAAAGTGTTCGTACTCATTCTAGCAATTTTAGAATCTAGATGATCAACTAGTGTTTGAAGTTGAACGCAAAGTTCACATTCACCACTTGCTATTTTACCCTTTTCTAAACGTTTTAGTTTTGCTTTTAATTCTATGACTTCTTTTTCTAAACGTTGATTTTGACTCTTTAAAAGCTTGTTTTTGTTAATTAGTTTTAAGCTAATATTGCATAGTTTGTCATATTCATTATGCAATGAGTGGTCATCAAGTGATGAACTACTATAGTATTCGTGACATACCTCGTCATTTGCCATGAGACAAATTTCTTCGTCCTCCTCGTCGCTCATTCCCCACGTGCCGCTCACGAACGCTTTTGATCATCCCGTTTGGGACACTTACTAATAAAGTGGTTTGGGTCCCACATTTAAAGCAAGTACGATCATCCTTTGGCTTATCTTCCTCTTTGCTTTTCCAAAGCCTTTCTTATCGTCATACGGTTGTTTGACGATCTTCCTTTCTTCTAAAGAACTTTTAAAGTCCTCATCGCCATAGCGCACTCCTTGTCGTCACTACCCGAGGAGGAGTTCTTCATCGCTCGAAGCCTTTTTGGCTTTTAGGCAAGAGATTTGTGTTTCTCTTTCACCTTTGAGGCTTGAGTCTTTAGCAAGAACAAGCTCGTAGACTTTTAGGTTGCCTATGAGTTCATCGAGGGTGAGGGTTGTCAAATCTTTTGATTCTTTGATCGCCGTCACCTTGGATCTCCACTTCGATGGAAGTGCCCTTAGATATCTCCTAACATGGTTACGGCTAGAGAAAGATTCATCAAGTGCTTGTAAAGATGTAATAAAAGTATTAAAGTTAGCAAATGAATGATTTATAGTTTCCTCATCTGTTATTGAAAATTGTTCATATTGTTGAACAAATAAATCAATTTTATTATTTTTAACTTGTTCGTTGCCTTGATGAGTTACAACTAAAGAATTCCAAATTTCTTTAGAGGTTTTAAGCAATGAAATTCTTTCGAATTCTTTTTTCGGTTAAGCATTATATAAAACCATTTTTGCTTCACTATTTTTAGAAAGCTTTTTCTTTAAATCATCATTTAGTTTATCATGAGGTATGTTAACTACATTCCCTTTATCATCTTTTGAGGTAGCCTCAAAATTGCCTTCAACAATAATGTACCAAAGATCAATATCTTTAGATTTCACATATGTTTCGAATCTATTTTTCCAATATATAAAACCATTAGTTTCAAGTAGTGGTGGTCGTTGCATAGATTTCCTTCCTTATAATTTTCGTAACCCATAGTGATCGAAAAGTTTTAAAATACAATTTTACTTTAAAACTTTTATAAACTTAGCTCTTGATGCCAATTGTGGAAAACTGGAAGGGGGGTTGAATAGTTTTTCGATTTTAAGTTGATTTCAAAACTTTAGATCCGATATTATGTGAAATCGTATGGATGTTGAGAACGATAGATCTAATGATAATGCAAGCAAATAAATAAAGTTAAGGATAGAAATGACACAACCGATTTATAGTGGTTCGCCACAAGGACACCTTCCTTGCCCTACTCCACTCCCCGAGTCACCTACTCGAGAGTTCAAGCACTATGTCAACAAACTCCTTCACTTGGCGGAGAAGCCTTCACAACGTTGCTTACACTTTTTCCGTGACAAAACTAGATACCGAGTCCGTAGCACGGTGGACCAAACCAACACAACTATTACACAACAAATATGTGAAATATCAAATACAAGATCTTCGCTGTAAATCTTATGGAGTGACAAATCAATCAAGGACCTCTTGCTTGGATGACTTATAGAATGCTCGTGATCTCGCCTTAGAGAAGGACCTATATGAGGATCACAAATAGAAAGAAAGAAGAACAACTCTCTAGATCAAGTGATCTATATGTTAGAAGAGAATGAGAGTGTACGAGAGATTTAGTAAGAAGAGAGTGAGTTAGAATGAAGAAATGGCTCTCATTTATAGGCAAAATTCTTCATTGTTCCCGGATCCCATGGATCCTTCCACTTGGGATCCGTCTAGTGTAATCCTAGGGATCCGTGGAACGCCCTCTTGCCCATGGGTTTTTTGGTTATGGGTCACCGGTTATGGGTTGGTCCATGGGTTTTCTTTAGATTCAATGTATCTAAGTATACATTGTATCTAGTCAACTTGGGTATGGGTTAAGATCCATGGGTTATGGTTTTTACCCATCCTAATAAACTATTACAACAAATGCTTAACTATTACATTTTTGTATTTAAATGGCTATATGTAAATGCTTTACAAAAATAACATGTATTCTTATAATTATACTTAAGATAACATTATATTTGTTATCAACAAAACACAAAGAGATCGCAAAATATTAATAAACGTTTTTACGGTTTATTTGTAGTAACAGAATGTCATAATGTTTTGTATTTTTGCTGGCACAAAAGGCCATATGTTGTAATGACCTATTTTTTTCTTATCATCTGCGGGGCTGGGCTTGAGCAACCTTTTGAACGATGAGGCCGATGTTGCAGTTGTTTTTTTAATTGCATTGATGGTCGCATCATCTTGCCCATCAGCCGCAGGCAACAGTTCATCATCGCCTTCTGAGTCTTCAGGGACAAAACCATGTTTATTAGGTACACTTTTTCTGTATTAGTAAAAGTCCTTAAAGAAACGAATATTGTTATTATAGGATATTTCCGGGAGACAAATATTACATGCTTTGATTACCTATTTTTGTTCTTATCCTCTTTAGGTTTAGATGGTGTAAGGACGGATGGAGCTGGGGTGGATGTCTTGGATGATGCGACTGCAACAACAATTTCATTATCAACGGTGCTTGAGCTTTCAGTTTCAATTGACGGATGAGGTGAGTCTACCACCCAACATGTAAAACTCTCAAACGTCCCATACTCATAATAGGTATGACTTTTGATTTCAAACAGGTGTTTTGTGCCAATGAGATCGAGTATCGGAGAGGGCAAGTTGGCGTGATCATCAAAACTCTGTATAGCAAGGTATGAGTAATGGAGTACGGGAAATGGGGTGTAAATAAACTGTAAAATTATAAATGTACCTCTTTATCATCTGTCAATAACGCTGAAGCTGGAAACTTGATCAATTGAACAAAGGGCTCATCAAAAAGGACCTCCACAGTACGTCCGATATCATTCGAGATACCAAGTTCAAGGCGATACCTGGAAAGAGCATTTAGCATATAGTAAGTCCTAATGTCAATAATTATATATGTTATATACAAATGCCCAACATATAAATCACAAACATAATAGTACCTTATCACAGGGTATTCATTTGGCCTTTCACATGAATCACACCAAAAACGCCCACCATTCCTAGTAGCTCCTTTCTTGCAGTTGTCACCTCCACACGTTGGAAAATTCCACCCCTTTCTAGTACGCACATCATCAATATTGGCCTTACATAAGAAAGTTGCAGTCTATAGAAATAAAATAAATCAATATTATGCAGTTTAAGGAGTCTACATAGACGGCGTGGGAAAAAATAGACACACATCATTTTTCCGATTGCGGGCCCACATGAGCAGGTTCTCGATTGTCCCATCTTTTGGTTCAAAGATGTGTGCACCTAAAGATGCTTTTGAAGACCCAACACCACTAACAAACAGGTAAACGATCTTGATAAATTTGATAACAGTATGGAGCTTATCAATAATAAATTTTATATTCAAACAATTTCCTACCCAGCGTCCTTTTTCAATGCGTTGATTGCAGGGATGTCAATAGAATCTAGTATCTGTGTAGCCGAACTACTCGATAAATAGAGCTTATCTGAGAGGTAAAATTAAAAACTAAATTAGCATGATAAAGGTGTTTAATATGGAAGAGGTAAATAGTCCAAGCCGACTCACTGTTATACTGCTTTGCAGATGTGGATGTCACCACAAAAGCGCACACGGTTGTCTGCTTTGCTTTCTTCTCAATCAACATATTAGCAAGCACTCCCCATAGAGTCACCCGTATTGATTGGCCTCTGCTCGCACGGGGAAAAAATAAACAAACGGTTAGTTCCTTAACACATATTAGCTAAAAAAAGTTATCAATTTGACAACATTAAGTGTAAATAACATAGATACGAACTTATGATTGCTCAGGTAGAAATCAATGTTTTTTGTGCCTGGTTTCGTATGGTTCATCCTTTCAACATTCGTCACATAACCTGCAACATCTAAGAGGTCACAATATTTATGGCAACAATATTTAAGGACAATTTAATTGAACAACCCCACAAAACAATAAATTACCAATGAGATATTTGTTGTCCGTAGGCTTGATATGATCAATATCCACCAACTGAAAAGGATGCCTGACAAACCCTTCAGATACAACCAAGGATTTTCTTATTGACGTTGAGCCATCAAACTCTAACATAAAGGTATCATCCTTCCTAACTCGAAAGTCTTCCTTGTTATGCATGACAACAAAAGTTTTAATTGTGTATACACCCCCCCCCCTCTTTTAACCTCAAGAAATTGTGAGCAATGGTTTCCTTGGCGGTACAATGGATAACATTACCCTGCAACAAAAACATGTTAAAAGTTGTTGTTACATAATACAGATATTTTGTTATCCTTGATCATCTATTCTTATAATTCAGGTTTTGGGGAGATATATATGAATATACCTTTGCATCAGACACCAAGAAATCGGTGCTCAAATATCGCCGGTTGTAGCATTTACATCCCACATTCTACACAACAACACGACAATGGTACGGTTGCATCCACTTCAATTGCTTAGGAACAATTCACCCTTTGGGCCTCCAACTTCTGTAGCCATGATAATACACGTGATGGACCTTTTTAGTTTTATTCCTATTGCCCTTCATGCGTCATTTATGGAGGCTCCATTTAAGAAAGATGTAATTGTTAAGTGGTTCGAATTCTTTAAGGTGCATAACTGCAGCCCTTTCAAGTTCCATAACTGCATATTTCCTTCGTAGTATTCAATATGATTTATCATACGGATTGAAGATGTAGTATTCAATATGATTTATCATACGGATTGAAGATGAGTTTATACTTATTGGTGTGCAATGCATTGGTTGTACGGTACTTTGATTAGTGCACAAATCATATCCCACTTTAAAACTTGCATGAAAAATTGTATTTATTGGTGTGCAATGGTTATGTTGTACCGTACATTATTTTATGCACAAACCCTCTTGCACATTAAATTAAGGGGGTGAACTTTTAGATATAATAGATATACTGATAAATTTAAGCTCAATCCAAACACTACCACTTACATATGCTTATTTAGCAAACCCGATAACCTGACACGACATAACCCAACCCGAATCTCACCTGAACCCGATAACCCGATTCTTAATCGAGTCAGATTTTGGGTCACTTTTTAAAAAGTCAAAACCCGATTCAACCCGACCCGATAAACCCGATAACCCGACCCGATAACACGCCTATATATAGGTATGTATATATGACATATGTATATGACAAAAATAAAAAATAACTATAAAAATAATAAATAAATAAAAGAAAAAAAAGTAAAGATAAACAATGATTAACTAATAGCATCTAAAAAGTAAAAAAGAAAAACAAATCAATGATTAGTGTAATTATTTTGGTGTATTAAATGTAAAAAAGAAATTAAAAAAATAAATAAAAGTCAATAATTTAATTTGGTGTAACAAGTTAATGATTAATTTGGTGTAACAAATCAATGATTGTATAATCATTTTGGTGTATTTAGACTCTCCCGTAAAGAAATGTTGGTAGAGTAAATTAAAGCAATATAAATGGGGGAAAATTGGTCAAATAGACCGCGCGCCCTGATGCATATCACTTTATGGACCACGCCCTTTTAAAATTCGAAAATAGACAAGTTGCCCACCGCTTTCTTGGACCCAACTGGGGTTGCCATGTGTCCGACAACTTATGACACAAGTACGTATTTTGAAGGTATATGTCATGTATTGTAACGTATTGTTTTTGGGCAACTTGTATTGTTTTTGGGCATCTTTATGTTTTTTGGCAACTTGTATTTATACACGAGGATAGTTTTGTCATTTCACATTTAAAAAACAAAAACAAACGCCCACACAAAACATGATTCACGGTACATGTCCTTTAATGTATTCTGCTCCCAATCACTCTTCTTTCTTCAATACAATTTGTTTAACAAAATCTTTCTTTCTTCTTTTGGTCTATTGACTTCATATCTTTATCCCAATCTTTCTGCTTTTGTTTAGAAAATATGTCTGATAATATCCCACTAGATGTTCAACTAGATATCATCCGTAGGCTACCTCCTAAGTCTATACTTCAGCAACGTAGTGTTTGCAAGGTATGGAAGGCTAGTATAGATTGTGGAAGATTCATCTTTAATTACGGTGTTCGTCGTAATGATGAGTGTTTATTTACGCTAACATTCGATATGGGCAACCAAGGTTTTGTGTTAGCTTTAGATGAACAGCTAATCGCTAGGCCACTTAATACAGATTTAATGCTTTCATCTATGATTACAGTTGGCAATTCTAATGGTCTTTGGTGTTTTGTCTATGGTTCTAATCTAATTCATCATATTTGGAACCCGACAATCAAAAAATCACTTGCAGATTTGTCCCGGTTTACGCATCAAATCGAACATCAAAAGATTTGTTTTGGTTTTGCCGTCCGTCCGGACACTCTTGACCCGACGATCATGAAGGTCTCCTATCCTGTTTTCGAAAGTGGTTTCTGGTATGTCTCTGTCTTTTCTTTGAACTCGTTAAGGTGGACAATCCTTGAAAATTTCCACCCCCCTCGTGGAACTATCAAATTGAAACGTAAAAGTCATGCAGTTGTAGGTCGTTTTCTCTATTGGACTGGGAGTGAAAAGTTAACTAATGATGACGGTGTTATTTATAAGATTTATATGTTGATTTCTTTTGATTTGGTAACCAACCAATTTAAAGTTATAGACCTACCACAGATTTTAAAAATGAACTCCCGCCCATTCAATGTTTTCGATCTTGGAACCTCTCTAGTGATTTACGAGACGATCATTGGTGAAGATATTCCATTGTTTTGCGGATGGTTGATGGACGTCAATGGTTCTTCCATAACATCATTTAGAAGCCTATTCGCCATCCCTACCCAATATTCGGTTCGTTTGCTTGGGTTTACAAAGGATCAAGCTCCAATAGTGGAAGCGTACAGCGGCAATCATTTGGGTCAATCGGTATTTGTGTACAACAAAGAACTTGAATTATTTGTCTGCATGGGAATGTTAGGAGATGCGGGATCTTTCTACATCGCCCATACAAAGAATATCTTCTTTTGTTAAATCAGCCAGACCATGTTGTTTATAGTAAGTTTTATTTTTAACTTACCATTCTATTTCTATTAATGTTTTATTTTTAACTTACACCATTATATTCATGTTCAACAGGTTTGTTCGGCAGAAGTTAGGGATCATGCTTAATGGGAATGAAGCTTTGTGGTTTTAGTACGATGTCTGTATGTGAAGGAAGCATTAAACTCATAATTATGTAGTAATCGTAATATGTAGTAGGTTGTCTGTATGAAACGTTGTATGTGATCAACGTATTTACTATGAGTTTATGCTGCCAACCATGTGATAGTGCTTCTATGCCAAACTTAGTCTTTATTAGGTTTATCTTTGTTAAGTCTATCCTTTATGATCATATGGTTAAGAATTATGGTTGCCCGATCGTACAACAAGTATTGCCCAATTATATGCATATGTGAATACGCAACCACTGCTACAGTTTAACAAACCACTGCTAGCGTCGCTCAAACCACCGCTAGTGTCGACGCAAATATCAACTTTGTTTCTATTTTCCAAATGACTAGTTGAAGTTCAAATTTTAAAAGTGAAATTTAAAGCGCGGATATGAATGATTTACTTCAGTTTGTCAAACATGCTAGCAGTTGTTTAATCCCATTATACATCTTTGTTTAATCTGGGGAACTAGCAGTTGTTTCCAATAAACAATGTGGCAACTAAGCGTTCTCACGTAGGGCAACTTCTTTTCCTTATTGACTACTTTTATAAACCAAGGAGTCCTTCGGTTGTTTCAATTGTGATTCGCAATCAACTAATAACTACCAACTAGTGACTATGCACACTTGAACTTAACAGATTTACCATTCAACACTAGTACAATTTAACTAGCGAGTTTAATACTAGCAAGACTAAACCAATATGTCTCTATTCGTGCCCGAATAGTAAGACCAACACCTACACAAGGGCACCGAATGGTATCGCAGACACCTACACACGGGCAAAGACAAACACGGCCATACACAACATGTTAACGCCGGCATCATTTCGTTGATGTGTTCTATCACAAGCGTGGTTAAAATAGCTAGCGATAGTAACACAGATAACGGCGCTTGTAAGTATACAACCAATTCAATTTTACTAGCGGTAGTAAAATAACTATAGCGGTAGTAAAATGACTAGCAGTTGTAAGTCTACAACCACTTCAGTTTTACTAGCGGTAGTAAAATTAACTATAGCGGTAGTAAAAATAACTAGCAGTTGTAAGTATACAACCAATTCATTTTATAATTTTAGGTATTTAATTTAAGTAATCGTGCATAAAAGCAGCGTAGCATTTTTTTTACGCTTAGAAAGGTCGCATATACCTCAAAATAGTCAACTCAAATTAATGTTACTCTACACATCTGATAACATGATGCCGTTATGTGCTTACGTCTAACTGAAGACGTGGTAGTTTTTTTAGAATAAGTGATGGTCACAGCACATTGATTGTGATGGCTTACTAAAATATACCATTTCGTAATATTTTACGGACCAAATTTTCAAAAGCTTGTATCTTGGGCGCGCGAATCAATGAACCAACCCAACAACCACATATAATGATCATAACACACCCTCGTTCTGACCATCAATTGCAAATCAACAACCCTCATCCAAAGCCTCCTATCGAGAATTAAAAAAACCAACAAAATTTCCTTGAAAACCATGTCGTTTCGAGCTAATGTTATCACCATTATGAAAGATTATATTAGCAACATGCCAGATACAGTGATCGGTAACATTTTGAATCGGTTGCCAATAACAGAAGCGGTGAGCACCTCTATTTTATCTACAAATTAAAGGTTTAAGTGGACCTTGCTCACCAAGTCATAATTGATGAGGATTTCTTTTATTATTTAACATATAAGTTTGATGGGATCCATGTTACTAGACTTTTAAATAAGCTTTGGTCCCATAAAAAGTTTGTCTTCTCAGAGATCCCAAACCGTTGTCGGAATGGAAGACTTGAATTATGAAGAGATTCGTGATTGGCTTATGTTTTGGCAATCGCAAGGAATTGAGGACCTGACAGTTAGAAACTGGTATGGACAACTAGTTACATTGCCAACCCAACTTTACGGGCGTATTGAATTGAAACATCTTGAAATTCATTGTTGTGATTTTCCTAGTTTGGTGTTTTTCACTAGTTTTCCAAAATTATTAAGCTTAGAATTGTGTTTAGTCAAATTTCTTACCGGTACAGTTTGGGATTTAATTGATGGTTGTCCCTTACTTGAGTCTCTTACATTGGATGTTGAGAGTACAAACGGGATGAAACTATGGAATCTTGCAAGTCTTAGGAATTTGAAGAAGTTACATTTGTCATTCGGTATTTCGAATGTCACACGACAATCCTAGCATCCAATATCTTTCACCGACAAGACTTCCATCTCTTGAGACCCTTACATTGATTTTGACTATTGCACGGTAAGACCGTTTTGAGATTTACACTTCTAATTTTACAATGTTAAATATATGTGTAATCAGAACGACATTTAATCTTTGAAATTAACCCAAAACTCGACCTTTTGTAGTTGATGCGTGATGGTAATTCCGGATGAATGCCCTTGCCGCTTGTATCCCTCGTTAATCGAATCTAAAAGGAGTTGATTTTGGCGAGATCGTTATCGTGTCACTCATCGTCCAAATGATTCATGGATCTCCAAACTTGAAAAGCGGAAACCGAGTAAGTGTAATACTTTATTACTCTATTTCATACGTATCAAATAAAATTTCCGTAAACTGCCATGTTTTTCTATCTCAATACTATTTGATTTTCCAGGCTGCACACACGCTTAGTGTTTTACCTTTGGAACAACGTTCATTAGATTTAGACACAACCACATTCAACATGGGCGATTCGATGGTGATTTTTCGATCATTTCCTAGATCACATAATGAATTACAAATAATAAAGTTTATACTTGCTTGTTCCACGTCGTTAAAGAAAATGTATATCGTACGGCGATTTGATGGACGATGGTTATGATAATATCAAGACGAATTGGGAGTTCGCTAGGAAGTCGTTGAAACTCCCCCGATCTTCCGTCACAGCCGTTGTAAAATTGTTCTAGTGGTTGTAGTTTTATGTATGGTTCGAATACCCTGTGTCAATTAAATTTGTGTACACAAATTTTGGTGTGTTTGTTTATCAAGGGTTTATGTAGTAATCGTAATATGTAGTAGGTTGTCGTCTGTATGAAACGTTGTATGTCAACGTATTTAGTATTTCCTCTGTTGCCATTATCCATTATTCCATTTTTATTTCATCTCGCCAACTAGCAGTTGTTTCCAAATATCAATTTGGCAACTAACTGTTGAACGTAGGGCAACTTCTATCACTAGCGGTTGTTATAATAACTAGCGCTGTGCAGATAATACTAGCAGTTGTAAGTATACAACCTATTCGTTTACTAGCATGAGTGAGTATAACTAGCATGAGTAAAATTAACTAGCAGCTTGTAATTTGGCAACCATTTCATTTTATAATTACAGATATTTAATTTAAGTAATCAAGCATAAAAGCATTGTACCATTTTTTGACGCTTAGAAAAGTCGCATAAACCTCAAAATACATCGACATTTCCGTTTCATCAGTGTTCACTTGAATAGTATGTTTGAAAACAAATATTAATGTTAACAAATTAAATTCACACCAATAAGTTATGGTCTATAAAAGACCTACATATATTATTAACACACGAATACTCTGAATAGTATTAGCGATTACAACCTTGGAGTGTATCGACTCTAGCCTGGACCTCCTTTTATAGGCTAAGGAGTCCTTTACAATATACAATATAATTATACTTAGCATACTTATCTAATACAAAACATCCTACCCAAGAAATGCAAGAATGTTACATATTAAACCGACACAATCATATCGGGCAATGAAAACTACATTAGCAAGTGGTTTGCTCTTTATTTTATCCGGCGCCAAAGCTCGTCATTTTACCTTGACCTCGCCTACCAACCCGATCCGCCAGATTGGTAGACGACACTTGCTTCGGGAAACGGGCTCGCAATCAACAGAGGACCGAGACCATCATTTTCACCTCTCTTGCATATTCTATCACTCCTTCGACAATTTAGAAACGACTAATTGTTATTAGTAGTCATTTAAGAACATGTTTCGTTTGTCGCAAAGAATCGCTTTACGCTTATGTTTTTGTTTTGGGGGTAAAGGTTTAGGCTATGTATGGGCTTTTTGGAACCGACGGTGCGTGGGCAACGGGTTAACATCTTCAACTTCTCTTTGTTGTTTTTGTTGGTGGAGGAATGGTTGTTTTGTATGTGCTTTCCTTTATTTACCTCGCGATTTAAAGCGAGGATTTTATCGTTTTGCACGCGGTATAATTAATTTCCAATTCTTGTTTTGTGGGTAGGCACGTGCCTAGGCTCCTACCCTTCTATTTTCTTCTGGATTTGTCCTAAAATTTCTAGGAAGGAACGTGAATATTTACTTGCATTTGTTCACCTTTTTGGTATTTGGATAAGCCTTATCCGTAATTACAAACCGCTTGAATTTATCGGTTTATTATCCTTTTTGTACCGAAAGTTTGCTATGTCTCTATATACTTTTTTGGAAAATGTAGCTTCCACACCGTTGTTGGTTTTGGAAATGTTGCTTATGCACGCTTGTACTTCGTGGACTTTTTTTATTATAACCGATTTGGAAAAAGAAACAAAGTTGATATTTGCGTCGACACTAGCGGTGGTTTCATATTCACGTATGCATATAATTGAGAATTTGTTCAAACCATGTAGCCTCCTTTGGTTTTTCCAAAAACGCAACCATGTTGTGAGTTGCAGCAGAAGAGTTTGCCACCATTGATGTTTATTTCAAATTGATTGCAATGCATTGTTAGGTGTTGCGAATTATGATGTGTGGGTCTAAACTATGTTTTTCCCTAGCGCTTGTAACTCTATTTATTTTATCCCCAATTGAATCAAAATTAATCAGTACTTTCAAAACAATTGTTTTATTGTTGTAGCAGATTGTTAGTATTTTTGACGATTTATCCTCAAATGTGCTATTCTAATCAAGAAACGCAACTGCTATCATCATCTACTATCTAGGCACGATACCATTTTTGACGCTTAGAAAAGTCGCATAAACCTCAAAATAATCAACTCACTCTACACATCTATTAACTCAAGCGTTATGTGCTTACGTCAAAGTGAAGATGTTGATTTTTACAATAATTTATGGTCTATAACACACCGGATATATTATTAATACGAATACTCGAATAGTATCGTGATTACAACCTTGAAGTGTATCGACTCTAAATATGCCAAAAGTTATATCAAACTCTAGCTCGACGTCCTTTTATAGGCTAAGGAGTCCTTTACAATATACATGATAATTATACTTTGCATACTTATCTAATACAAAACATCCTACCCAATAAATTATAGAATGTTACATATTAAACCGAGACAATGATACTAGCAGTGAAAAACTACATTAGCAGTGGTACGCGACTTAATTGTTAGTGTGGATTCCTTCTTGTTTGCTATCATTTTCTTGAAGGATTTTCCGTCGCTTGGTTCCTCCCGGGGCGGCCGATTTTCATATGGGATTCCTGCAGGTTCGATAGGCTTCTTGACGGGTTTCCGTAAATCCGCCCTCTGCTGGCGATCGGAAGAGCTTTTAGTGGGTTGCTTTTCCATCCGCAGCAGCTTTTATTTTAGAGCAATGGTAGAACCACAAATAATTATGGAAAAATACATCCACACGACGTGATAGGTTTGAATTGGAGTGAGGAGAGAACCGTCACAAACACACCAATCATCCCCTACACGATAGCATGGGATTTTTTTGAATTCTTTATGTGGTTTGCTCTAAAATTAATCCCATGCCCGCAAGCTCGCTATTTTACCTTTAACCAAGTCTATCCAACCCGATATGCCGGATTAGTAGACGACACTTGCTTCGGGGCCGGATGCAATCAACAGAGGATCGAGACCGTAAATTTCAGCCGTGTTGTTTGCCCATGATATGCATCCTTCTTCCGCTCGGGAAGAGCGAGGTTAAGAAAGAACTGCCTGAACTTTGAACATCCCAAATGGCTAATGAGAGTCTAATCGGTTTAAACTCCAACCTTTGGTACGCCATATGGTTAGGGAAGGCTTCCACAAACCTCAAAGGACATGGGTTTTGGTTGAAGGAATGTTGTGAATGGTTGCGGAGATTGGTCAATTTTGTCGTCTTAGAAACGACAAATTGTTATTAGTAATCATTTAAGAACATGTTTCAGTTGTCGCATCAACTGCTTTGCGCTTATGTTTTTGTTTTGGGGGTAAAGGTTTAGGCTAAGTATGGGCTTTTTGGAACCGACGGTGCGTGGGCAACGGGTTGTTAACATCTTCAACTTCTCTTTGGGGTTTTTTGTTGGTGGATGAATGGTTGTTTTTTTTATGTGCTTTAAATTTATTTACCTCGCGTCTTTATAGCGAGAATTTTACTGTTCTTGCACGCGGTATCATTAATTTCCATTTACTGTTTTGTGGGTAGGCACGTGCCTAGGCTCCTGGGCATCTATTTTTCCTGTTGGATTTGTCATAAAATTTCTAGGGAAGGAACGTGAATATTTACTTGCAGATTTTCTCTCCTTTTTTGGTATTTTGATAAGACTTATCCGTAAATACAAACCGTTTGAATTTATCGGTTTATTATCCTTTTTTGTACTGAAAGTTTGCTATGTCTGTACATCTGTTGTTTAAGCACATTTGACAAACTGAAGTAAATCATTCATATCCGCGCTTTAAATTTCACTTTTAAAATTTGAACTTCAACTAGTCATTTGGAAAACAGAAACAAAGTTGATATTTGCGTCGACACTAGCGGTGGTTTGAGCGACCCTAGCAGTGGTTTGTTAAACTGTAGCAGTGGTTGCGTATTCACATATGCATATAATTGGGCAATACTTGTTGTACGATCGGGCAACCATAATTCTTAACCATATGATCATAAAGGATAGACTTAACAAAGATAAACCTAATAAAGACTAAGTTTGGCATACAAGCACTATCGCATGGTTGGCGAGATAAACTCATAATTATTTTTAAAGGCAACAAACATTCATAACAGTGGAACCATTCCTTGTGCACTAGCCCTTTTTTCTATGATCTCGAACCTCTTTCGCTTTGTGATAGAAAGACGCTTTGTTAGCTTCCTTCTTTGAAAGGTGTTGCACTACCGCACCGCATGCCGTCCCTCTTCCCGCCATAGCATGTTTTTGAAATAAAATTGTGACAAAGGTCGTAGGTCGTGCACAATGTAGACATCCATGGATCCATTCTCATCAAGAATGTCATACATTCGTAGAACGTCATTGTCGTGGTGCAACAATGTTAAACCACCTTCTAGTGCCTTATTTGGTGCAAGATAAAATAAAGCCCATTTTCCCCTCCAATATCATTCAAAACATGATCAAGCACCTGGTAAATGCAACCTGGTGGAGCTAAAACACGAGACATCGCACAAGGCGACCGACTACATAGCGGAGTGGCTGAAATTCAAATTTCCGTTGTGGTGCACCTTAAATATGACTTCTTTGGTTTCCGCCATGTCCTATAAAACATAAACCCTAATAACAATTTCAATAACTTTTAATTAAATAAATATTTAATAATAGAATATAAAATATAAAGTGCATGATTATTTATATTCATGTACTCTATAAATATATGAACGAATAAGGTAACAAAGTACATACGGGGAGTACAACAAACCTGGATTTGTTTATAAAAAAGAAAAGGACAACGATTTTTTTATTTGGATTCTTCTATGAAAGTCAGCCAGGGTAAGCATCCGCAATGGCAACTTGGTGAAAGATTTTTTTACTATTCTAATAAGATATTCAAATGACTTGTTCCATTGTGGCAATAACTTTGAAGAAGACTTTTTACAAAAGCACTTGTAAAGACTTCAAGCGTTTGAAGGTATTGTCAAAAAGCTTTTGTATTTATAAAATTTCATTTTTTACCCAACATTAAATATGCAAAAGCTTTTTGCAGTGGAGTAGTTGGTTTTGCAAAAGCTTTTTACCTCAACCATTTAATTGTGTTCAATGATGCATCAAGTCTTTTATGACTTGATGCATTGGTAATGCTCGAGGAATGTGTGGATGTTGATAGTTGAAGATTATTAAATTGATTTAAAAATACAAAAGCCATTTCCCAAAAAGCAACTGACATCCTTACCAGTAAACAGGTGAAAAGTGAAAACAGAATAGCCAAATGCTAGAGTTCAAATAAATGTCAAAAAAAGTAAAATGCAGAGGCCACTGATACTCTAACTCATTTGCAAACACCAATTCTTAAAGTTAGTTTGGATTATTCACACTATACACCATTTCAAATTGTCAATAAATAATACAGCTGTCTACACAAAAACTAAAAACACCTTTTCATTTGTGAAATTTACCTTTCACTTCTACTGTGATTATTTAGTCAATTAACATTTAGATCAATTAGATTATCAATCATCACAATCATTTACGAAATGCCGTGTTCTTTGTGTGAAAATGGTACATGCACTCCGAATTGTACTAATTTGCAAGATTCTTTATTTAAAGACATGATACAATCGCTTGAAGAGAATGGTAATTGCTTGTGGTAGGAAAGACTTTCCCAATAGAAGGAAATTTTAGAGAGAAACAAGACCGATTGATAAGAGGAAGAGAATGATTGAACAACTTCCGAGTATGAATGTGAGTATGAAGATATGAAAGCGCGTTTCAAGAGGATCAAGATGATAATGCTAATTTGGAAGCAACGTGTGAAGAGGCGATAACCGATTTTAATATTTACAAAGATTATAATGTCGATGTCAAGCGAAGTATGAAGAGATGCAAACCGCTTTAAGAATTTGAAAGATCATAATGTCAGTAGTCAAAGCAAAGTATCAAGAGATGGTTGAATGTGCCAAAAGCTTATCAACATACTCAAAGAAGTTGCGGTGATCCCGATGATTTTAGGATTATGAATGTGTTTTGTATATGTTTAAGAATGTGCTATTTTGGACTTATTACGTATGTAAGATAATAAGTATTTATCTAATTAACAAGGTACTATATTACTGCATCAAATTTTATGTTATGATTTTATGATATCATTTGTGAAAACATAAATAATCAAAATAATAGCCAATCTCGATATTCTTCACATGCGAATATACTCTAACTAGACTTAATTGCAATACTAAACTCAAAATTCCATTAGTTATTGATATTATTCACTAGGAAACATAAATTTTCCAAACCTCCGTAGTCAAGATGATTCTTTAAAGGTCGCATTTGAAGAAAAGGAGAATGAAGGGTGCAGCAACCACCGCCGAGATTGCCGCATCCATCGCTACTATTGGAGTAACCATTGCTTTGGTATTATTATACCCATCGCCAGCCTGTACATTTCCACTACATAGGCAACCATTGCTACAATTATAACCACATCAATAACACCAACACCAAAACTAAAAAGGTCGACAATGAGATTGTCATACAATTGGTCAACCAAAAGCAATCTCACCCTATCCCCGCACCTAGACCTATTGCTAAGACTCTAAATATTGGTGAACCCGTGCGTAAAGATGTAGTTACTCAAACCGATATTGGAAAGGGTAAAGGGATTGCAGATCCAACTTTGGTGTTTCAAAGTATAGAGGATCAAATAGATTTTGATGAAAAATTTGCTAAAAGATTACATATGGAAGTAAATGCTAAAGAAATTGCTACGAAAAGGAAAGGGCAAAGCGTAAGAAGCCTCTAAACAAGTCAGAAGAGCGGTAAACGAACAGATGTATTTTACCCTACATAATTACGAAAAGCGCTCAGGTTTACTCGTAATGATTAACTTAGCTTCATAGTCCTAAAAGGGTCAACAAAAACCAAAAATAATTCAGCCATGAAGGAATCTATACCAACGTCGTAAACAATTGCATAGATGATGCATATAAACCACTCCTTATAAGTCTACAAACCGCCACTAAATTTTTTAATGAACCAAGTAATGTTACATACATAAGTAACGACATCTAAGATACACATAAAAAGAGCAATGAATTATAAATGGAATTAACACCTATCTAACATAGGTATTCATCGAATAACAAAAACGATTTATTATAACACGTAACCAATTGGAAATAATCATATGTAATAAACAACGAGAAGAATATTTACGCACCATATTTGGGAACATTTTTTAAAACTTGATGAATCGAATGTGGTTTGCAATCAACATCGTAGCTTTAAAGATGGTCACATAACCGACGTTACAAGGAAGACAAATGACGAAGAAGACGGTTTGATTTGTGAAAATAGTATCTGCGAGAAGGAAAAGCAGAATACCGATAACTATAGATGCTTTATTGGTCGTTGACTTTTGGATTTTGAACTCTCTTAATTAATGGATACCGTACTTTTACTATTCAAATGTGTACTTTTTGTCTAACGTAAAATGACGATAGAACCCTTTTAAAATTATACGGTTGCCCACCGCTTTTTAGTTGCCCAAAAAACAATACCTTACACATACGGGACACTTGTCGCAATGTGGTTGAGTTGCCCAATGACAACGGTTGCCCTCGGTCTATTTTCAAATTTAAAATAAAAGTGGTCCATAAAGTGATATGCATCAGGGCGCGCGGTCTATTTGTGTCATTTTCCCTATAAATGGGTGTAGTTGGATCTTAAATTCTAGAAGTGAAAAAAATAGGTAGAAAGCTTGTTAGAGTGAGTTAAAACAATATAAATATAAATGAGTGTAGTTAGATATTAAATTTTGGAAATGAAAAAATAGGTAAAGAAAAATTGATAGAGTGAGTTAAAGGAATATAAATGCGTGCTCCCCGACTTGGTGCTCAAGTACCACCCCAGCGCAACATCTTTGTTTGTTTTTCTCCCTTTGATTACGTGTTTGGTGGGTATTTGTTGATAAATTGTGTAAAGTAAATATGGTGCACGCACCTTAACTAACGCACCATGTTGGATGATTTTGCAATGGCCACTTGGGTCGAAATTGGTAAACAGGTATTCATATAAAGATTATATTGGTAATTTTTTTTTTCTTTTTTAATTCAATGTATACCAACCGTTTTTAAAGCCCTAGAGAAAGAAAGTGTGTGAGTTAGGTTGTGTACGTGTGAGTTAGTGTGTTTATATGTGTTGTGAGATATGATGGGGTAATTGTTCGGGCTAAGCTTTCATTTGAGCCTGTGTTGGGATTCTAGAAATGATTCTCGTGAAAATCAATGGATTGAGAGTTGTTAAACATTTGCCATCATGCCTACCAAATGACATGAGTCATTCAGTGTTAGGGCCGGTCCTCATTTATATGATGCTTTGGGCGAAACGATTACATTATGTGTATTATATAATTGATACCTTAAACAAGAGTTAATTTAAAACTTCGTCCATATACTTTACACATAAACATATATATCCTTCTTTTTTACAAGATAAGTACATTTATGATTGACAAATATTGCATTTTTCGTTATTTTGACCCCAAAAAAAAATACATTAAACTATACCTCAAAAGGACGAAATATGCAAGATTTGTCAACCCAAAGAGATTGCGTCCGTACTTATTTTGTAAGAAACGCAAAATAAACCGTACCTCAAAAGAACGAAATACGCAAGATTTGTCAACCCATAAAATAAGTACGATAAACCGTACCTCAAGAGGCTGAAACATGGTTGACAAATCTTGCATCTTTCGTTAATTTGACCCCAAAATGTGCGATTGTGTGTAATCAGTAAGAACAAAATTTAAAATTAATTGCAAAAATAATAACGTGTTTATGCTTAACAACATATTTGGTAACTCGTGAGAATGGACAACATTTCAAACCGACCTTCCCAGTGGTTCAAGTTGAAACGATTTTAAAGACCACATTACAGTGTGTTATTATCCTCTGATTATGTTTCACCCCAAGAGTCACTATCCTATGCTGCTATGCAAACTGAGGGAATGTATCCATCGACATTAAACATCATGGGTGTGCAAAATCATCCAGACCAACAATATCGAAGAAGCAAACTAGGTGGAACATGAACCGAGCATATTCTGTTTAGTTCTCCATTCTAAAGATGTTCAGTTAATGATATACGATAACATTCGTAATGAATAGTAATTGCTATGAACACTTTGCATTTCAATTAGAATGAGACAGAATAAGGTAGACAGATTACAGAATAATGATGATCAACCTATCTAAAAGTTAGACTAAAAAGCTAAGCTAATCTAAGCTAGTTGTTGATGCGAGCCGTCTACTCTTGTGTCATTGCATTTGTTTTAGTCATTTAGTTGTCATTGCTCATATGTGCATTCATCATTCATATATGATGAGAAGATTATTCTCGTACCCATCATGGTTGACAATTGGGCGTAGAGGATCAACTCTCCAAACACCATCGACAATGAACTTGATCTACAAAACGAGAGAAAATGAAAAACTATTTTTTTTTTCTTCTTTTAAGTGTATACTGATTATATACAAGTGTACGGGTGGCAACATGGAGATTTATAATTTAGTGGGTGGGCAAACGGGCAGGACGCGTCACAAACACTTCTCTGCCAATTAAACTATTTTTTTTTTTAGTTGTTGAAACTGGCGTGTTAAATATGATTACATAAAGTATTTTATTAAAATTAGTATAAAATTGTGAATAAACTAATTTAGGCTATACTTGGGACGACTTTCAACCTGTCGTTTTAGCTATCTTTTTACTGCGTAATATTTTCCCTGTTTGACCCATTAGAGATAAAAATAACCCAAATCAACCCATTCATCAGTAAATCGAAATTTCCACCTCTAATGTTTGGAACATTGAAAAGAGTTAGGGAAGATTAGCTACCTCATATCTTCCTGGATACAACTTCAGTGAGAGAGAGAAAACGCCAGTTTGTGATCTTTTCATTTTTCTCTGCATTGTAATGTAACTAATTATGATTCAGCTCGTAAGCAAGAAAAAAGTATGATTAAACTACAAACTATTAATCCAACATAGAATCAATTTAATCATCAGGTTATGGTTATAATTCTATGCGCATAACACTTTTTTAAAATTTCAGATGCCCGTTTGCCTGCCATCTTATTGTAATCCTTAAATATATTGAAATCTTTTAATCGGAAAAGCTTGTTACTGTATGATTACTCGAATAAACTGAGTGGTCAACGCATCATAATATACTTAAAAGTTAAAACTACCGCACCACTTCCACCTATTACCAGACAAAATTTCTGAGCAAAGTGTTCATTGCACTACGTGTTTGGTTATTGTGTCATAAACAAACCACTATTTTTGCAAAATGAGTAAAGATAACACTATACTTTGTAAGTATGCGTTATCTTTTAGGTGCTGCAGACATAACGTAAAAAAAAGTCATTGTACTTAACTATTTTTGGGCTAAATGTATACAAAGGTAACCAACTTTGGTCTGATTTGTATCATGTAATTAACATATTTAAGCATAAAAAACCATTAATGTTTCGACGATTTTTTTATTTACGGCAACTGATTTCAAAAATTTCGATTTAATGACTAGTAAAATGTCAAGATGATATAGTGGAAGTTGGTATATCAGTAACTTTTGACTATACTGACTAGTTTATGATGCTGCATCTGGGAATCGATTAGAATTTGATGATTTTTTTCTGTCACAACATAAGTTGGTTACCACAACAGATAAATGGAAGTTGTTTTTCTATTTATGCTCATACTTCGCAACGTGTAGCAGTTTCTAGCATATTTACAAGGATGCTTTTCTACAGTAACAAAAAGCCAGCCATCATGGTTTTGGAAGATAATCGATAATTGCATATTTAAGTATAGAAAGAGAGGGAACCTGAGTGGTCCAACCATCAAATGATCCTGCTAAGTGAACTTCTGAGGCGGAATTTGGCCAAATTATGCAGGTGGTTTGAAGGTGTAAAGTTCTAGATTCGGTATCTACTCCCCTTTGTTTCGCCTTGAGCATTTTTTGTGCTTCACTGAAACAGAAAACTATAAGTACATTGTGTTACACATATTAATTTCTTTTTTCATGGATAATGCATACTTGATTGACAATGTCATCTTTCCTTCTAACACTGCTAGCTCTCCACGTAATGATCTCAACCTATCTTTAGCATTCATTATCTCGTTTTCTTGAAATTCCCATGCATCAGAAAGCTGATGTAGCTTACTGGACGAACTTTTATGACCCTGGTGAATATTTACATTCAGTTTTAATTCTGTAACGTCTCGATGATCAATTAAAGGACTAATCCACTCACGAAATTTGTGAAACACCTAAAATTCGCAAACCACTCAAAATCTTCAAACCTTGGTTTTTTTCCAAAATTTCAGAGCAAATTTGCAAATTTCGAAATAAGATGCAAAAGGGCAAAATGTGTAATTTTTCAGAAATCGTGAACTTTTCCTACCTTTTTTTTACATATATTATGCTCTTTTATAAAGTTTCGCAAATATTAGGTGTTTTGCAAAAAAACTATTTTCTCATATATAGGATCATCCTGGCATTAATTTGAAAATTAGGTACACTTTGTATTAGGTCCCTCACTCATAACAATTCAATGGGTTGTGGATTGACTACCTCTGGATTAGGTGTCTCACTTTTGGATCTCAACAAGCAAAGGGCTGAAGAAAGCTCGAGTTGCATTTGCTGAAGTTGAGATTTTATGTCTTTCGGCCTTTCAACATGAGAGGTCTCAGCAGCTGCTAAATTAAAATAAATCATTAATCAATATAATTTGAATGTATCATGTAGTTAGTTTATCTGTTTATCCGTGACTCACCAACATCAGGTAACACGTAACCGTTATGACCATCATTTGCCTTTCTTGAAACATCGATACCATTTCCATTTTCTTGTTTGCTAATGCCAAAAGACAAGCTTCTATGTTTCTCTAATCTATGCAGTATACCTTCAATCCCTGCATCTTCCTGAACGTCTGTTTCTCTGATCAAAAGAATTATCATTAAAAAGAAAAATTTCCCTGCTTTTCCAAAAAAAGAATCGCATAAAAATCCGCCCAATATATCATTAAAAAGGATTATTTGTGTCGCTAAAAATCACTTTTTGTCACAAAATAAATAAATAATCAGTTTTTTCAACATTAAATATTCACCTAAATCACAAAAAATAACTTCGCGAGGTATTTAGCAAGCCAAGCACATGCATCGAAATAAAGGGCTATTTTGGCAAATATTTTAAAAAATGGTCCAGCTGGTGTAGGTATCATCCAAGAGAGTTAGTTTGGTTATTTCCATTTTTCACTAGTTTTTCTTTCAGCCAGTGGATACAAAATAACCGAAAATATATTGAAAATGGTCCATCTTATCCCATCTTAAGGGTGCTGGTTGGAAATTGTCGGCCATACTTTAGCGATATATATCACCAAACAACTTCAGATGTAAATCATTGCAAACACAATTAACTAAACTGCTTATGCTTTTTTGAAATATATAATCAGATGAAACAAAGGGCAATGCAGGAGATAATCATATAAGCTTTTTGAATTTGCATATGCTGTAACAAAATGCAATAATCCAATAAGCAGTTATATTTAGTGGCTAGTAATTTGCTAATTAAGGAATTAATGGGCGCCTGGGATTTGCTTATTTTACACAGCTTATTTGCTTATTGTGTTTTCTTAAGCAGATAAGCAGTTTTCAGTGTTTGATAAATAAATAAGTGATAATGCTTTTCAGACACTTCTAGGATTCCTTAAACTGAAAAGGCCGCTTTCAATAAACTGATTTTATTTGTTAGTCCATATAAGCATAAGCTGTTCAAATACGCAAATCCCAAACACCCCCCTTAATAGGTAAAATAATCAGAATCGGATAAGCAACTTCCAAACTGCTTATCTAGCCCTCAAAGCTAGTTATTTTGTGTATCAAAACACAATAAGCCAACAAGCAATGTAAATACGGAGTACTAAACAAGCAAAATCCTAAACACCCATTAAGAGAGACTTACACTGATCTACCAGACGACGAAGCACATTGATAAGACGAACTACAACAACTCAAATAACCATCACCTCTTATATCCACATCCTCAAAACCATCCCAACCGAACGCCATCCAACCGCCTTTCTTAACAATGGCATCAACCAAATCCCTCCTCCCACCATCCAACAGCTCCTTCCTACTCGGAAACTCATTCGGCCTCTTGGACATTTCCATAAACCTCAAAATCTCCCTCTCCAAAACCATCTCTGCTTCACTCTCTAACAGCCCTTTACACAACACCACACTTCTAGTTTTCGTTAAAACTAACATAGTACTAGTCTTAACCTTAACATTGGTTCCAAACCCATGTGAGGAAACAAGATTTGAGGTCAAAATATGTGCATTTTTGGGGGATATAGTCAGTTGAAACATGGTTTTTCAGGCATTTCGTCGAACAGTTGGTGTGCATAGGTTTTTGGAAAGAGGTTTAAGGTGTCAGAAAGACAGAATTGTTTTTGAAGCAACGAACAATGTTATTTTTAAGGTTCCTAGGAAATACTGTAGTTAATTTATAAGAGAAGAATCAAATGTGTCACCATTTGAAGTGTTAGGTAAGTTTGTTATGATGGAATAATTATTTTGTCAAGTACTTAAATATTACTACCTCCGTCCCATAATAATTGTCCACTTTGATTTTTCTAAGTTTTTTTTGTTAAACTTTGACCATAAATATTTTTATTTGTGTAATATAATACTTGATGAAAAATATATAAATAGATTGAGTTTTAAATGTATTTTCATTTAGTATAATTTTCATCAAGTATTATATAACGC
This sequence comes from Chrysanthemum lavandulifolium, assembly GCA_022545495.1. Classification (NCBI taxonomy): domain Eukaryota; kingdom Viridiplantae; phylum Streptophyta; class Magnoliopsida; order Asterales; family Asteraceae; genus Chrysanthemum; species Chrysanthemum lavandulifolium. Next base: position 40,867,923 of record CM040241.1, on the reverse strand, counting down.
AAATAAAAATATTAGTAGTAAAAGTTGAACAAGAAAGACTAAAAAAAATAAAAGTGAACAATTATTATGGGACGGAGGGAGTATTTATCTCACGCGTTTTAAGCAGAACTTAAACTTATAATCATTTGGGTGGAATGCTTTACACACAATATGAGATAATATCACTGTTCTAAAAGGCTCGCAAAAGCTCCACAAATGTGTGAATCTTGATCATGCCGCAACGCCGCCTTATAACACATATTATTGTAAACTCGATATATATGAATTATGATATAAAATATAAATATTTTCATACTTTGTGCCGTCTTATAAACGCAAAAGCTTCACTTTAACCTCAAAGACGTGACACTTGGTCATACCGTCATGCCACGCCTCACGCTATTTATAACATTGTATAATATTGGGACACAAACCTGTTAGATGGTACAAAAGATAAGTAAATTTGTTAATAGTCTTTTTTTTTTTTTTTCGCTTGCAATCACTTTTTTCATGTTCCTATTAGCAAACAAAAGTGAAAAAAGTGTTTTTTTTAGAAAAAAACTAATAATGCTTTAATTATTTATCGTTAAAAATAGACAAAGAAAAATTTGATCAATTTTACCATATTACTCGTATTTAAAATTATTATTAGAAATTTGTAGAAAATATTAAATTTATTAGTGAAGAGTAAAACTTTCAACTATTATTTTTAAGAGAAACCAATTTTCATTTTACTCTAGCCATGTTTGATAACTTTCTTAATTTTTTTAATCTAGTTATTGTGGGCGAAATTAGAGCATCCATAATGATATATTTTTCATTGTATTATTGTTCAAGGACTAAAATGATTATGTGTGATATATAAATAATCAGGTGTTGTTCACCACATACTAGTAGAAAAGAAAAGTTTGTTAGTTCTAATAGCATATTTAATGCAAACAACCTTTGCACTAGATTATGGGTGTGTTTGGTAAAAGTAGCGATGATCAAATCGAAGAAGAAGGCGTCAGAAGAAGGTACATGACGATGGACAAATGACTCACAACTCATCACTTCACTTCTTAAAGAAGCATTGAAAAAATGAGTTTTCCTAAAAAATAGCAAAGCTCACCGCTCTTTTACCAAACGAACAATGAAAATCAAAAAGCTCATTGCTCACCGCTCATCGCCCCAAAAAGCTCTAAAAAGCTTCGCACCTCAAGTCTCTCAAAGAGAAAGACTTATGCTAGTCTTCTTGTACGAAATAGATATATTGATATGAAAAGTATCTTTTTACATGGACTATTTTAAGATGCGCGTGACGATGAGAAACCTTACGCGTGACATCCCAGTTAACATTATTTCTTGTGTGTGATGCTTACTATAGCATCCCCTTCCTCAAGCCTTAGGGGGCAGGGACGGAGACAACAATGGGTACCCGACACTCTTAACACGCTCAATCGTTTTGCTATTATCTTATAAAAATTAAGCATATGACTCGGCTAAGAGAAGCTTGACACCATTTGATGCACAAGGTTTTCATCTTATATTTTTTTACTAGTTGTCAATGTGTTTTCTTATTAAAATTTTAAGTTTGTAACCTAACGTTATGCGATCATTAAAACCTACCATTTAAATGTTTAGTTATATTACTTTGTTAGTTTGACAAATAAATAAATAAATAAAATTGCCCCCCTTAATTCTTGGCTCTGTCCCAGTTAGGGGGTGTTTCTTTGGCCAAAGGCAAGTCGGTTCGCATGTGAGGGGGGTCATTTTATATGTGTGAAAGTGCGTTTATGTGAAATATAGGTAAATGGAGTGACATGTGATTGTTATGGAGTATTAATGATGAGAGCAATAGGTATGTTAACACTATTTTTCATGCCAAATCTAGGTGGACGTCAAATGGCTTGAGCCAAACTGGTGCCACCATACCCTCTCCCTTCATGCGCCATTCTTCAAGCCATTTTACATCATTCTTTATATTTCTTTTTTGTTGAGTTTGTGTTTAATTTGAGTATGGTGGATCCCAAATGGTTGTTTTGGCTTGACTGATTAGTTAGTGCGTATTCTGGTGTGTGAATACGAAAGGGAAGTGATTTGCATAATCTTCTTTTTTATTTGCACACTCACTGTACAAGTAATCAAAGTAAGATATAAATAATGTACAACTGTCTTATGCAATAAGAGTGACTTAATTAAAAGTAGAAGTGGAAAATCAGTTCCCAATATGAAAATGGCAAATGCTAAGGTGAGAGTAAGTGAGAAAGAGGTGAACGATGTAGAGATGTGGGTAACCTTTTCAGTTGAGTTATATTTGACATATAGTTGTATTTTTGTCATAAAAATTATACCTAGCTTAATGAATTTATAGTATATGAGTATAGGCATGTAAACGAACCCTCACTAGTTATTCGGGATTGACTCGTAAATTATTCGGAATTGACTTGATGTAAATGAGATGAGCTCGAGCTCGAGCTACTCGAGTATACTATCGAGTCGAGTTCAAGTTTAAAATACTCGACTCAAGAAGCTCAGTCCTTTATCGAGCTTCGATTAAATTACAATTTTACCCTTTTATTTACATATAATTACTTAATTTTCAAAAAAAATTGAGTTGAGCTGAGCTTGATATATCGAATCTTCATTGAGTTCGGGCTTGACATATGAAAATAATCGAGCTCGAGTCGAGTTTCGAGCTCAAGTTTTTGATGATGAGTCGAGCTCAGGCTTACAATTTAAATCTCGACCGAGCTTGAGTTGAGTTTCGAGCTCGAGTTCAAGTAATCAAGTCGAGTTCGAGCTTGACAGTGCTCAAATCGATTCAACTCGTTTACACGGTAATTATACCCATATATGCATGAAAAACGTAGAAAATTAGCACTCTTTTCCTTTTTTGATTCCAAGATATAAAATAACAAATTAACAAGAATTTTATCATAAGCTAGATTACTACGAGATTGTTGGTGTGGTAGTTCCCAGAACAGGGTAAAGACAATCAGTAGCAACTGCAAATATCACTAGGTGGTTACCGGATATCACTTGAAATCGTGTGATCACTTTCCAAAGTAGACTATTCGACCCTAATGCCTGGGTTACACGAATATCTACTTGGGATAAGAACAAATGTAGTTATAGAATTAGGCACAATTCAATAACCCTTTTGCTTAGAAGTGTTAATCGTTTTCTGTGTGTCCTTCATGCATAATCAGATATCATTTTTATAGGAGGTTACTCTTAGCTAGTCAAATGGAATTATGAGAATTAATCGGCCCATTAATCGCCTCATAATTATCCCTATTATAGCCGTTAGTGGTTACATAACCAATTAAACGTGGTCATTAAGCAGTTGAAATTGCCATTTAGCAGTACTTACATAACACTAGCAGTACTTTCCACTAGCAGTACTTTCTACTAGCAATACTTTCCACTAACAAGATTTTATAATACTAGCAAGATTTTACACTAGCGATGATTTCAACTAGCAAGATTTTCCACTAAAAGAGTCGTGTGTTCAGGGGACCTTATGGGTGTACACTCCGCACCTCCCGACCTATTACCGGTATGAACTAATCCCACAAGTGCACTAAATTTTCTAACAATCCTCCCAAATTTAATTCACTTCCTTTGCATGAAAAACAAACATTAAACAAAACATGTGCATAAACGAAAATATCCCGAGGATTGAATTTCCATCTTAGTACATTACACGCTCAAATATTCGAGAATCGTGGTGTTCTAAAATTGAACCCTTCAACCCATTTGAATACTGAAGATAAAATACACACAGTTTTCAAACACTTAAAAGCTCCCGACACTATACAAGCCATGCGTCCATATCCGGATTCATAAATGTTGTAAAAGCTAAAGTCCAAAAGCTTCACAAGCGGCAAAACTTCAACATTTACATAGGTGGTTCCTCTTTATTTATGCTCCCGCCAAGCACTTTTTCAAAGAAAATTAACTATTAGCAAGAAAGACTTCATCCTCCTTTCGAAGGTTACGAGCACAACCTTGGGATGTAAATAAAACATGTGCTCCACCAATCGAATGTTCGACTTTCCACATTGAACTCGGCTCCTAAGTTTCCTAAGGAGGGAGTTGGGTGTCCTAGCATTCGATGACTAAGTTGGACTTAAACTCATCCCTTTAGCGACTTTATAACCAAGTCTCTAGCCGCACCCTTCGTCAGTGATCGCTAAGTTTTGTTGAGATCTAACAAACTCTATAGATACCACCCCATTCATGATAAGCTCACGAATCATGCTATGTCCGACACCTAAGTGTCTAGACTTACCATTGTACATCCGGCTATAAGCCTTAGCCAATGTAGCTACACTATCACACCGGATAGAAATATGTGCTATAGGTTTAGCCACAATGGAATCTCAAGAAGCAAGTTTTCAACCATTCACTTCTTTAACAACAATGCTAAGGCCACAAATTCGATTCGATTGTTGAATTGGTGATGCAAGTTTGCTTCTTTGATGCCCACGAAATTGCACCTCCACCAAGTAGGAATACCCAACCACCGGTAGACGAATTGTCTTCGATGTTCTCGATCCAACTTGCATCGGTGTATCCTTCCAACAACGAAGGGTAGCGGTATATGAGAGACTATAATCCATAGTTCTCTTGGATACTTCAAGCACCCTCCGAAATGCTTGCCGATGATGAGCACTAGGATTACTAGTATACCGCCGGTTTTCCCATCGCAAAACCAATATCGGGCCTTGTACAAGTCATGGCATACATCGGGCAGCCAATTACCCTAGAATACTCAAGTTGAGATACGACTTTGCCATTATTAGGCATCAACTTCTTACAAGTATCCATAGGAGTACTTACTGGAGTACAATCAAAGTAATTAAATTTCCTCAACACCTTCTCAATATAATGAGACTGAGAGATATAAATTCTTTTACTTTTATTTTTAATTCTTATACCAAGGATAACATCATCCTCCCCTATATCCTTCATGGAGAACCTTGATGACAAAAATTCCTTTGTCAGGTTAACCTCGATTTTGGTCGATGCCAAAATCAACATATCATCAACATATAGACAAATGATGACTCCTTTACCGATTCATCAAATTTGCTATATACACATTTGTCATCTTGGTTAAGAACATAACCACTAGACAAAACCACTTCTTCAAATTTTTGATGCCATTGTTAGGTGCCCGCTAAGTCCATAAAGAGACTTAATCGGTTTACACCTTGTTTTCATTGCCAAGCAAGATGAAGCCACGAGGTTGGTTCATATAAACCTCCTCATCCAGCTTCACCATTCAAGAAAGCTGTTTTCACATCCATCCGATGAATAACCGATTGTGAATAGATGCCAAAGCAATCAACATTCTTATGGTACCGACACGAGCCACAGAGGCATAAGTATCAAAATAGTTTATCCCTGACTTTTGTTTAAAGCCCTGAATGAGTAGTCTATCCTTGAACTTTTCAATAGTTCCATCTACCTTTATTTTCCTTTTGAAAATCCATTTGCAACCCAGAGGTTTGCAACCAGGTGGTAGATCAACCAACACCCAAGTGTTGTTGCGCATGATGGAATCCATCTCCTCATTGATTGCTTCTTTCCAGAAAGCAATATCCTGGGACTTCATTGCCTCTTCAAATGTCTTGGGATCATCTTCAACAATGAAGCAATAGGAGTATTGGTCTAAGACCTCATCCCTGGTTCTTTCAACCAAGTATAGTTGAAACTCAGGTCCAAATGACTTTGGAGTCCTGACCCTTTTGCTCTTCCTGAGCATAGGTTCAGGTTGTTGAACCACAACCTCATCAAGGACCACTGATGGTTCATCATCAGTGACCTCTAATACACCAGTGTCATGAGTTCCATTAGGAATCCTCTGAAATGGTCTAGGGACTGATGAGAATCTATTCTCATCAAAGTTTGCATCCCTTGATTCAATTATTGAGTTAACTGAAACATATTCATTAGGCTCAATAACATAGAACCTAAAAGCCTTGGAATGCTAAGCATATCCAACAAAGATGCAATCAATGCCTCTTTCACCCAAAGTCTTTAGCTTTGGATCGTGAGTCTTACAATGACCTACAACCCCGCACCACGAGATAGTTCAGTTGGGTTTCCTTTAGTCCGAGTTCATAAGGGTAACCTTGTTCCTTTTGTTGAGAACCCTATTTAATAAATAGCAAGTTGTTAACATAGCTTCACCCAGAACCCTTGACTCGATCTGAATAGGACAACATGGAATTAACCATCTCCTTCAAGACCATGTTTTCCTTTCAATGCGATTTTCTTTGAGGAGTATAAGGGCATTCGTTTCATGGATAATACCAAAAGACCGAAAATACATAGTATCCATATACTCACCTCCCTATCGATCCTTAATCTTTTGATCAAAGACCCAAGTTGTAATTCAACTTCGCTTTTAAACACTTTGAATTTATCTAATGCTTCATCCTTGGAATGTAACAGATAGACATAACAAAACCTAGAAGCATCATCAATAAATGTCACAGTACTTTTATTCCCCAAAGAAGGATTGGCATGCAAATCACACAGTCATCGTGTATAAGCTCCAAGAGCTTAGTCTCACGACTAACACCCTAAAAATGTTTCTTGGTTATCTTGGTCAACATGCAAGTTTTACACTTTTCGGTGTCCATGTCAAAAGCTGGGATTAACCCATCCTTAGACATATCTTGCATTCTTTTATAGTGTACATGGCCAAGTCTAGCATGCCAAAGGGTAGAGTCGGTCGGTCATTAGTGGTCACAAAGGTGAATTAACACTATCAGTGATAATATTAAGCCCGAACATTTGATTACACAAATAACCAAAACCAATGAAAACACCATGTTTAGAAAGAACAAATTTATCATACTCAATAACTTGTTTATATCCATGATTATTCAAAATACTACTTGAAACCAAGTTCTTCCTGATATCAGGAACATGAATAACATTAAACAAAGTTACAATCTTTCCGGAACTAAAATTAAGATCTACACAACCACGACCATGCACCAAGGCTATTGACTCATTTCCCATGTGAAGTATAGAACCATCATTCAGTGACTCATAAGTCTTGAACTAGCTTCTATCTTTACATACATGAACTGTTGCACTAGAGTCAACCCACCACGCAACATCATCATCCTGCACATAATGAGATTCAGATACATATGTAACATAATAAATGAAAAGACTTATTAACCATATTCGACCTTTTAGTGAGTTGGAAGAACCACCACCCCTCGAACCATTAGTGCACGATCCATTGGCTTTACCACCAACCTTAACACCTTTGCAATCCCTTTTAATGTGACCAGATTTGCCACATTTCCAACAAGTAGGTGTTGCCTTCTTGTTAGGATATGCCCTTGTGTTTTCATGATATTTGCGTTTGCCTTTGAATTTATTGTACCGTGGAGTTGTTATGCTCCACCATATTGACAACAGATGCACCAAGACATTGCTACTCTTTGGTGGTCATTATCCCGCACCTTGAGAGATTCCTCAATGCGCAGATGATCGCCCAACTCAACCGAGTTAACTCATCCTTTTATGTTTCAAGGTATGCTTGAAATCTTTCCAAGAAGGGGAAGTTTATCAATGACACAAGAGACTTGAATAGCCTCATCCATGTGCATATTGTGTTGTGTAAACCTTCCAAGTATACCAAGAAGTTCATTGTATTGTTCCATAACTAGTCTTGAATCAGTCATTTTGTAATTTGTGAAATTACTAACAAGGAACTTCTTACTTGATGCATCCTCACCATATATTTGGCATCCAGGAATCCCACAGTTCTTTGAAAGATTCAAAGTTCGATAAATATCAAACAAAGAATCGGACATACCATTCGAATAAGACCTCTGCATATGTAGTCATCATTCTCCCATTTGCTCCTCCTTCGATCCGCTCAACCGTAGCATCATCCCCATCATCGTGAATAGGAGTGGTTAGCACATACACCACACTCATGCTTGACAATAAGAAGTGCATCTTCTTCGCCACCTCCTAAAGTCCACCCTTCAAACTTATCCAACTTAGCAAAGTTTGAAGCCATGTGTTTCATTGCAGCAGTTGCCATTGATTATCACAAAATAGTTTACTTTGATTATTGGTGTGGTGGTTCCCAGAACAGGGTAAAGACAATCAGTAGCAACTGCAAATACCACTAGGTGGTTACCGGATATCACTTGGAATCGTGTGATCACTTTCCAAAGTAAACTATTCGACCCTAATACCTGGGTTACACGAATATCTACTTGGGATAAGACCAAATGTAGTTATAGAATTAGGCACAATTCAATAACCCTTTTGCTTAGAAGTGTTAATCGCTTTCTGTGTGTCCTTCATGCATAATCAGATATCCTATTTATAGGAGGTTACTCTTAGCTAGTCAAATGGAATTATGAGAATTAATCGGCCCATTAATCGCCTCATAATTATCCCCATTATAGCCGTTAGTGGTTACATGACCAATTAAACGTGGTCATTAAGCATTGAAAATGCCATTTAGCGATGCATAGCACTAGCAAGATTTTCCACTAGCAATTGCTTTACACTAGCGATTACTTTCAACTAGCGGTATTTTCCACTAAAAGAGTCGGGGTATTCAGGGACCTTATGGGTGTACACTCCGTATCTCCTGACCCATTACCAGATGTGAACAAATCTCACAAATGCACTAAGTTTTCCAACAGAGATTTATTTGATTAAATTGATATAATTATACATGAGAGTTTGGTAGAGATGAAAACAAACCATGTATATGAGTTAATGTTTGGATGGACAAATGTTTGTTTTGTCCAATCAAAGTAACGAGTGTTGGAAAACCCGCGCGATGCAGCGGGATTGCTTAAAGGACTTACTTTGCAAATGACACTTAAACCTCGGGGTTTGTTTTTACCAAGTTGCGAAAGATTATTAATGCTAAAGGACTTACTGCACGACACTTAAACCTCGAAAATTTTTTCGTAAGTTGGCAAACTTGGCATTAAATCTTAGCGTATTTTGGGTGAAAGGCTCGCCTTTTAGTATATGGAGTAATATACTAGTGTTGTTCGGTAGAGATGAAAACAAACCATGTATATGAGATTATAATTTTGCGGTTCTCATAATATTGTACTTGAACATAAAGCAGGAAACCAACAAATTGCAAAGAAATACGAGTTCTATACCGAAACTAAAAAGAATACATACTTTTTGTTCCCTCATTAAATAAATGTCAACTTCAATGATATAGACATATTTTTAAGAAGGATAAAAGCCATAAAATAACAATGTATTTTTCAATTTTTTCCGACTTGAAACAATTACTTTTTTATTATCTTATTTCAGCAACGAACTTTCAAAATTTGTTCGACTTCACCCATATGACATGTTTATATTAAAATAATAATCGAAATAATTATATTACGCATGTATTCTTTAAATTTGTTGATTATTATCGAACTTTCAAAATTTGTTCTAACTTCACTCATATGCCTAGGGTAATATAGTCATTTCGCTTATTATTTTAATATATACGGGTCATATGCGTGAAGTCGAACAAATTTTGAAAGTTCGATAATAAGTAAGTGATAAAAAGTAAGTGTTTAAGTCGGAAAAATTTGAAAAGACGTTGTTATTTTATGGCTTTTACCCTTTAAGCTTTGTTGTAAAATCGCCCAGCGGCCGATTAATCCCCGCATAATCGCTGATCGCTCACTAAACACCTTGATTTATCATAATCGGCCTATTTAATCGGTTTGGTCAAAGATCGCTTAAAAATGGGTCAACTAAACCGATTAATCGGACAAAACATGTCTAATCGGATTAATCTGACAAAATCTTTAAAAATTAGTCAACAAAATCGCTTAAAAGTCGACAAAATCGCTTAAAATTCGGTCAATAAACTGATTAATATGACAAACACGGACAAAGATCGCTTAAACCTGGTCAAAAAACCGTGTAACATCTATGTTTGACTTTGAACTTTGAAGAATTATGTATTATGTTTATATTTGAACACTTGAAATATTTGAACCTTGATGCACGATGCTTATCTCATACATATAATATAATATAATATCTAAAATTTCAATTTTGTGCATAAAAATTCTAATTCGATTCATCCCCGATTAATCTCCGCCTAACCGATTAATTGCTAGACCCTACTCGACCGCCTCACTAGCGTCTAGCGATTTTTACAACCTTGCTTTTAAGAAATTCCAAAGATTTCATTGTTAATCAGTCAAAAAAACCAAAAACTTTTATTTTATTGAAAAGATGTTTTGAATGATTGTAATTTAAAAATGACACTTACTACATCAGAACAACTAAAATAATATGATGAACACTTATTTGCGAAGTTGTAACCGAATAAAAATAAATTGATTGTCTCAATACTTCAACAATTCAACCCATCAATCTTTGCATGTTTTCACTTCTTCAAATAGTTCCAAACTTCCAATACTTTTAAATCACAGTTTTGTGGTTCTTATCATATTGTATGTGACATTTATTATATGAATGAGAAACTTAAAAAATATCTAACAATACCACCTATTATATTCGAGTTTTCATTTCATTATCTTCTCCAATTTTTGGAACCACAATCCAAGAGCAAAGGATAAGCTTTATTTTTGTGAGAAATGTAGAGAAATGTAAAATTATGAATTTTTTAAAAGGGTTAAGTTCATATAATAGCAAGACATTTTTTAAAATGTACAAATATCATACATGAACTTTGAAAATACTAATATCATATACGTACTTTCAAAATTCGTCTCGATATCATACCTTAGTGGACGTGACATGCTTAGTCACTGTTTAAATTAATTACACGACATTGTTAATGATTTTTATTGGTGATGTGAAGATTACTTTAAATGTTTACTATATCTTACTTATATTTTTCGTATATATTGGTACATACGCTTTTTATACACAATATGAATCCTAATAATCATAAATCGATGGGATCAAGGAATTGAAGGAGAAAACAATCGATATTTTTGATCAATGATTATCTGGTTTTTTATCATCCGTTTGAATAAGTTTAACAACATAAAAATTTCTCATGTTATTCATTTGTTCCATATTTTTACTTTGTAGTAAAACTAAGTTCCACTACAAAACGACTTCGGTACATAAAAAATGCACTTGAGTAGCATAAGTAGATGGTGAAGTGAATTGAAGAATGTAACTAAATATACACTAAACAAACTTCAATATGGCAGTGAATGAGTATCATATAATGACGTGTCATGTACATATAATGTGGACTTGGGCGTATTAAAAATAAGTTTGTGATGATAACAAAACGAATTTTAAAAGTACGTGTATGGTGTTAGCATCCTTTAAAGTTCATGTATGATATTAGTATATTTTTAAAAATATGTTGCTATCATATGAGGTTAACCTTTTCTGAAACTAATTAACCAAGTCACTAAAGTTGTTTTTCAAAACCCATATCCTTGTAACAAACATCTTTTAAACACGTAAAGCGAGTAGTATGTAAGTGACCCATCAACTATAAGTTTATGGGTTACAGTCTCATTTAAAATATGTACAATGCATTATTTGATGTAGCAGGTATTAGACGATAAATATGACCCAAACCCACAATCGGGCTTGGGTCATATTTATCGTCTAATAATGTAAACCTCGTGATTCTGTTGTATTACTAGGCAAAATATATATACAATACATATGCATAATGAAATCATAATTGACTCAAACCCACAATCACACTTGGGCCATATATGTCCTCTAATAGCAGATAGTTTAGGCAAAGTATATATACAATACATATGTAAGTCATTTTGCTATGCCATTATGTTATAATGTACCTAGTATAAATTTGAGTATTCCATACAACTCTTTTTACCCAAAATAATTATCACACTCACAAATACAAATATGTTACGTAAAGATTTGTACAACTTAATGTTAATTAATTTAATGACTCAACCTCATGATGATAAGATTAAAATGTAATGTAAAAGCCAAATATAGATATGTTTCAAATGGCTCATAAATTTTGCAGACATAAGTAATATCTATGTTCAAATGACTTCAATTTTTGTATAATGAAGTGATCCTAGCCGTTCATTTAGAAATATACATTCATGATACATGTAATTTTTATTGGAAGCATTAAAGTACCATGCACATTATGTTTATTTCATTAGTATACAATCAATGCATACATTGCATTGATACCATTAGCATGTCAAAGAGTAGTAAATATCTTACCTTTCTGATATTTCTTCAAAAGTTTATAGTTTCTGCATTTTTTCTTGGTTCATTGCATTCGATATTCGAAGGAGAAAATGGTAGGTTCTTCTTGTCGTTGTTTTCGTATGTGAAGTTTGATGCATTTTTGTGTTGTTTTCGTGTTCTTGAGGCTTGAATTTTGTTTGTAGGAAGTGGAGCATGATGCAAATGTGTGGGAAGGATATGTCGATTACAGGTTCAGGCGTGCGCAAAGAGGGCGTCATGGTGGCATGCGCGCGGCTTTGTTTGTCTTGGGTATGAGCTTCTTAAAACTTTTTAAATTCACAGTCTGTATTTTTCATATGATTTAATCTAGTTATCTTGACATAAACTCAAGTTTTAAGGCTGGAAAATGAGCCTTCTCAAGTTCAAAATCAGTCATTTGAGTTAAAAAAAGTCAACTTGTTGTATTTATACAGAATTCACATTGAAAATCAGTCATTTGACTTAAAAAAGTCAACTTGTTGTATTTATAGTTTCTGGTCATGATTTAATCTAGTTAGCCTTAATACTTGATTACAGTTAGAAGAATTCATAATGATTTCAAATTTGAAAATGGGTCATTTTGACAAAAACAAATTGTATCATGACGATCTTTAAATGATTTTCAAGACTTTCTTGTCGCGCTTTTTGTATGCAGCTGTCGAAGTTCTTGAAAACCTGGCGTTTCTAGCAAATGCAAGCAATTTGGTGCTATATATGCGAAAGTATATGAACCTTTCTCCAACAAGATCCGCTATTAATGTCACAAACTTTATGGGCACGTCGTTCCTTCTAGCACTCCTTGGTGGCTTCTTATCGGATGCTTTCTATACTAGCTACTATATCTACTTGATGAGTGCATGCATCGAGTTCCTGGTATTTGTTCTTTCTCTATCACTTGATACAAATTTGCTTTGGCTAAGTGCAGTTAGCGCTAAAATAAGACTATTCAGCCCCATAATCATAACCCTTTTTTTGCTTAACTCTTGTACCAGGGTTTGGTCATACTCACGTTCCAAGCGCGGTCACCTTACCTTAAACCCGCACCATGTAGCCAACCCAATACCACTCTTTGTGAACACGTTCATGGTGGAAAAGCTGCCATGTTATTTATAGGTCTCTACCTTGTGGCTTTCGGTGTTGGGGGTATTAAAGGGTCACTACCTTCACTAGGAGCAGAACAATTTGACGAGAATACTCCTAAAGGAAGGAAGCAAAGATCGACCTTTTTCAACTATTTTGTATTTTGTTTGTCGTTTGGTGGTCTAATTGCTGTCACATTGGTGTTATGGATAGAAGACAATGTGGGTTGGCAATGGGGTTTTGGAATTTCAACCATTGCAATCATGTTGTCAATCGTAATCTTAGTTTCTGGTTCATGGTCCTATCGTTGCAAGGTACCCAATGGAAGTCCTCTTGCAACCATGTTTAAGGTAAGATTCTCACTTCTAAGGCTGCAAAATGGGTAGGTTTTGGCGGGTTGGGTGACGGGGCAAATTGGGTTTGGGCTAAAACGGGTCAGGTTGAACCACCAACGTTTTGTGGTTATTTTGTATAAAACTTCACAATGTAAGAAATTTTTGTTATATACCTAGGTGGTTCAAATAAGTAAGTTTCCTTAAATCATAACCTATATAAACTCATTTGAGGTAAATCGGCCGAAATTGCAACTAATACTGATAATGTACTTCTTTGAACAGGTTCTACTTGCATCAACTCTAAGTACTTCCAAGACCAAAACCAACCTAAATGATGTCATCGCAAACATGACTCAAAGCCCGTATCCTCTTATACCAACATTTAACGAAGAACAACAAATGCAAGAATACGAGCAAAAGAAACCGACCCTTTCTAATTCCCTCAGGTTTCTAAACCGTGCAGCTGAAAACAAACCATCCCACAAATCACTCGAGTGCTCAGTTCAAGAAGTGGAAGACGTCAAAATCATGATACATATCCTTCCAATATTCGCTTGCACCATAATACTAAACTGTTGCTTAGCTCAACTCTCGACCTTTTCAGTTCATCAAGCATCCACAATGGACACCATGCTTGGATCATTCAAAGTACCACCTGGATCACTACCCGTTTTCCCAATCACATTCATGATGATCATGGTCCCGCTTTATGACCATGTCGTAATCCCATACTTACGAAAATGGACTAAAAGTGAAACGGGTGTTTCTCATCTTAAAAGAGCCGGTATTGGTCTTTGCTTTTCCATTTTAGCTATGGTTGTGGCGGCTTTAGTTGAGACCAAAAGAAAAAAAGTTGCAAATGAACATGGCCTTGATAACGGGCGCTTACCAATATCATTTCTATGGATTGCGTTTCAGTATTTGTTTCTGGGGTCTGCGGATCTTTTTGTGCTGGCTGGTTTGATGGAGTTCGCGTTTAGTGAAGCACCTATTAGGATGAGGTCTTTAGCTACTTCGTTTTCTTGGGCGTCCTTAGCTTTGGGTTATTATCTCAGTGGTGTGATCGTGTCACTTGTTAATACTGTCACAGGGTCAGGAAAACATCACCATCCGTGGTTGACGGGTGAGAATTTGAACCATTATCATCTTGATAGGTTTTACTGGTTGATGTCTGGTTTGAGTGTCCTGAATTTGGTTAACTATGTATTTTGGGCTAATCGGTATAAGTATAAATCGAGATCAGCAAACAATTGAAGGTCATATGAACTTCTATAAATTTATTATTTCCTCCTGTTTTTATAATTTGGCATGGTGTTTACTGATGGCTATCTACATCACCCCTAACCGATTGCTTTGGCATCAGTAGCTACTAGCGAAAAGTGGGTTATACCCCAGAAGTGAGGTGTAATTAGACGTTAAATGCACCAACTTTTTTTAACATTGAGCTAATTGATCATGTTATACCACAAACGTGTTAGTACAAGAGTAATCAAATTCATATTACACCTTTATTTTAGTTACAAACCATATCATGTTACACAAGAATAAATCAGTGTATGTTAAGCTTCAGAAAACTACAAATAGTGGTAGTCAACCTCGTTTCCATCCGACCCTTGTGTGTTTTTCGCTCTTGGAAAGCAAGTATTCTTATATTCCATCGTCGTTTTCTTTGTTTTATCTCACTGAAAAAGGTGCTCTTCATCGGAATACCTTCGACAACCAAACCAATTAAACCTATAAATATACGTACAATAATTCTAAATGTACATGATATTTTTCATTTCCACTCTTTACTTTTTCAACTCATCAACGCAAAACCTTATTAATCTTTGAGTAAACTACACCGTTGGTTCTTGGTAGTGAGTCATATTGTCATAATGGTAAACGGACTACTTTAACATCATCTACAAACTTAAAAGGGTTAATGGTCTGAAAAATACATCAACTTGCCACGTTTTACTATTGTGACAATAAACTCTTAATTTTCCTATTATAACCAAAAACTTTCTTAATGACCCTTATTATAACCAAAAAAGTTTCTTAATGACTCTTATTGTAACCAAATTTCTTAATGACCCTTATTAAAACAAAAAATCCGCAAAATCACGTTTTAATGACCCTTGTAACCAAATTGCTTCTACCCATTGACTTATGAATTGGTTTATTTGCGCTGTGTTTTATCTTAAATGGGTCAAATAATCAAAAATTAGCTAATAGGGGAATGTGGCGGGTTGACAGCAACAAGAAGTCAATACAAATACATACAGCCTCTTAGATTTGTTACCCAAAGATTTAGATTATTAATAAGTATCAGCAGGTCAACCCAAGCCGGCCTGTTTTGACATGTTTCCCAACATACCCATCTTGTTGTCTCTACTAATAAAGCATATACCTACAGATACAATGAGGCGCCTTAGAGACAAAAAGTCAAAAAGAAAACTAAACCTGAAAAACAAAAGCTAATTAATTTATGCCTAATATTGTTAGGATAACTGTACCTATAGAATAACTTAAACTGTGGACTTTTAATGCTAGATACTAATATTCATCAGGACTAGTATTAGTGTTTTTATCTAGTATTAGCAAATGGAGCAGTTTACCTTACTACCAGCTATTTTCTATTACTTATTCTGAAAACCCAAGTTATTCCGATACCAGCGCTTAGTAATATATAATTTTGAAGTTTCACAATTAGTTTTGTATCATATACATGCGTATGGATCATTTATCATAATGCTAATATGAAGAAATAACAATATTCTAGTTAGTGATGAGATAATCTGTCATAATGTTGCGTGTTGTGATGCAAGTCTCGTAGCTTTTTTTTCCGGATGATTATTTCAAGAGTTTAGTTATATATCTTAATGTGTGTCACAAGCTAACTTTTAAAATGAGAAAGAAAAAAAAATCATTATCTCTTTAAAGTCATGATATTCATTCAAAAGGGCCCAGCATCACCAAATCCGCAAATAAGTCAATAGTATAAGTGAAGCAATTTGGTTACAAGGGTCATTAAAACGTGATTTTGCGGATTTTTTGTTTTAATAAGGGTCATTAAGAAATTTGGTTATAATAAGAGTCATTAAGAAACTTTTTTGGTTATAATAAGGGTCATTAAGATAGTTTTTGGTTATAATAGGAAAATTAAAAGTTTATTGTCACAATAGTAAAACGAGGCAAGTTGATGTATTTTTCAGACCATTAACCCAACTTAAAAAGATGAAAGTCCCCTTAGTTCTGGTCACATAACGGAAGCTAGTGTGGCCCGTTAAATTGAAGGACCAACAATACACGACGTTTCACATTTAAGGACTAAAGGTGCATTTTTTCACCAAAAGACGAAACTCGTGGGTCAACGCAAACCACAAAGACGAACGTGTAGTTTACTCTTAATCTTTTATTTAAGTCATCCCGGAAGATTTGTTCTACACCTTTCCATTTTCCTGATTCAAGAACACAGCCCATGAAATCTGACATCAGGTAATCAATCATTTTTTTATAGACTTCATCATCACTAGAATTCTGTTTGTTGATTAGTTTAATAAGTGGTGATTAGTAAATTAGTGTTTCATAAGGATTGTTTGTCTAAGCTTATTTTTTGGGCTTATGGGTTATGATGAATAAGCATATAATAAGCTCTGGCTAAATGTTTGGATTAGCTTATTATTATTATAACATGAAAAAACAGGAGCTTGCAAGCCTAAATAAGCCCAAGCCACAGCTTATCATAAACCCACCAAATAAGCTCACAAGCCTATGTTTATAAGCTCATCCAAACTAAGATGAGCTTACTTTTGCTTATAAGCTGAACCTAGTAAGCTTCTACAAAGTCTAATTATGAACTTATCTTTGAGTTCTTTTTGGATATATTCTGAACGAATTGCATACATCATGTATCCCATGCAACTTAAGACTTAGATGTTTGTGCTTATAAATGTTTGTAGCCTATTTAGAACATTAAGATGTCTATCATCATAAACAGTCTACGGCGTTCTCTCATATGCAAATACCAGTTTCTTGTATATCAAATGCAAAACTTCAACTTCTCAGTAGAGATCATGGCAAAATGGGCAGGTTGGGTGTTGTTAACCAATGGGTCAAAATGGCTTTATAGGCCATTCATCTGTCAAAAATGGGTTCAAAATAGCCCAGAATAACCTGTTTTTTATGGTTCAAAGTTTTTTCATATTCATTGCTGTAAACACTTGAAGGACTCTTTCCATCATAATATATTCCGTCCATTTACTTTCTAGAGGATGAAGTTTGGACTTTGGGGACCCAACGATGAAATGAAGAATGAGTTGATTACCGACGCTTGAGGGCATCAACATATGGTGCCAATTGTGATTAAGACCGTATACATAACTTATCGGAATTTTGAGGACAAATCTTGAAAAGAAATAAGGACAGGAGAAGGGTTTGTAAGTGATGATAGAGATGAAGTTTTTTGATCCAGAGGCTCCATTTATTCTGCGATGGAACAAAACTTTTTTATTATGTTCTGTAATAGCACTGTCTTTGGATCCTTTATTTTTCTATATTCCTATAGTTGACAGCACACAAAAGTGCCTTGACGTGGACCGCAATTTGGAGATAGTTGTATGTGTCCTTCGTTATGTGTCCGACATGTTATATGTAGTTCACATCATTATCCAGTTTCGAACTGCTTATGTTCCTCGTTACAATCACATGCTTGGAAAAAGAATCCTTATAGATGATCCTCGTTATGTGGCAAGACGTTACCTAACATCATACTTCATCATTGATGTCTTAGCAGCCCTTCCCCTTCCACAGGTATGTCTATAATCTGTTAGTAGTTTTACTAAGGTTGTCAAATTATGATGCATAAACTATTTATGGCTGGTATTGTGCAGTTTGCGGTTTTGGTAATCATCCCAAACTTAGACGGGGCTGCCTTAGTGACAAAAAACATTTTAAAGTACATTATCTTCTTTCAGAGTGTTCCTCGAGTTATCAGGATATCTTTGTTCTATCAGAAGGTGACCAAAATTTCTGGCTTCCTAACCGAAAAAGCATGGGCGGGAGCTGCTTTTAACTTTTTTCTATGTGCTAGCTAGCCATGTAAGTGCTATTATATGTACTTCGTATCATATTACTAACGAAAAAAATAAAAGACGCACCATGTGATGGTTAAGAACTGTTTTATATAAACGTACAGGTAATTGGAGCCATCTGGTACCTTTTTGCTATAGAAAGTGAGCTGAGATGTTGGCACATGGCATGTGAGAGACATAACTGTCACTCCAAATATTTATATTGTGGAGAAGCTCGTGGGGAGATTATGGATTTCTGAACACTTCATGTCCGCTTCTAGAACGTAATGAAATTAAAGATTCGTCAAATTTTGATTTTGGCATATACCTTGACGCCCTTCAAACCCGTGTACTAGAAACGACAGACTTTGGCCAGAAAATTTTGTATTGCTCATGGTGGGGTTTGCAGAGTCTAAGGTTAGTAATCTCTTGAATACGTAACAAGATATATGCTCATTATATGCTGTTTTGCAATCGAATTGTCATGTCCTATATTTTATAGCTAAAAAATGCTCGCTTTCTGATCCCAGTTCTCTTGGTCAAGGCCTTAAAGCAAGCACTTTCTATGGGGAAATTCTTTTTGCTGACTTTATTATCGTTATTGGGTTGGTTCTTTTTGCTTTGCTTATTGGAAACATGCAGGTTTGTGATCAACTTATCTGTTAAGCCTTGTTCAAGGTGTTTGATTTTGCTTGCATTTCCGAGTTAGAGAATTCATAATCTTATATAGCGGTTCCACTGTTTGTACTGTTACAGAAATATTTGCAGTCTTTCTCAAACTATACTAAGAGAGTGGAGGAGATGAAAGAAAAAAGGCAAGAAGCCGAGGACCTCATGTCACATATTTCCCTCCCTGAGGAGTTGAGGCAGCGAGTTAGGAGACACAAACAGTACAAATGGAAAATAACTAAAGGTGTCGAGTTAGATTCGTTTGTCAGAGACCTTCCTCGAGACTTAAAGAGGGACATAAAACGTCATCTTTGCTTGTTGCCACTAAAGAGAGTAAGTGATGCACTATGATCACTTCTGCGCGCATTTCAGTTTTGAATAAAAGTTAACATGTGGTAAAAGCACGATTTAAAGTTTTATTGCAGGTACCCTTTTTTAAACAAATGGATGAGCATTTGGTTGATGCTATGTGTGACCGCCTGAAGCCGGTTCTTTACACAGAAAATAGCTTGTTAGTCCGAGAGGGGGACCCAGTACATGAAATTCTCTTCATCACACGTGGTAAGGTACTAAGTGAAACAACCGATGGTGATAGGATTGATTTCTACAGTTCTATTCACCTCGAGGATGGCGACTTATGTGGAGAAGAGCTTCTCACATGGTCTTTGGTTCCTACAACTCCAAGACTTCCTTTCTCAACTAGGACGGTTAAAGCAGTTACACACGTTCAAGCTTTTGCTTTAGTCGCTGAGGATCTGATGTTTGTGGCTGGCCAGTTTAGGCATCTACACAGCACGCGTCTACAGCATACTTTTAGGTAATCCATGAACTTTTCTTTTTGTCAGGACAAAAAACCGCGTAGAAACGACCCAAAATAGTTAAAGTTTAGACCACCAAAAAGTTGAAACTTGGGTGGTTTATACCAATATGACCCAATAAACATTGTATCTCCTCTTTTGAACCAGAGGAAGCAGTATCGGCTATAAGTTTATGACATGACTTATAACGGATTTGTATTCATTTTCAGATTCTACTCACAGCAGTGGAGGATGTGGGCAGCCTGTTACATACAGAATGTGTGGCGGAGATACTGTAAAGGAAAACATGAAAAAACCTTAACTTCGTTGCTGCCACTGAAGCCGGTTCAGCCAGATCTTTTATAACGATGATACCAAAACTCTTATTTACCACAATGTATACTACTTAGTTAAATGTGCATTCTTATAGCAAGATGTGTGTGAGTATAGTGCGAGTTTATCTTAGCCAACCTTTACCACATCTAAAAGCGTTTACATGTCCAAAGCGTATATATGTCACCTTCGCGATTGACCCTTTGTTACGTTGGTCGTGAGGCCGGTAATGTTTAAGTTTCCCCTGTTCCACCCTCTTATGATAAAGACATTACTATTCTATGTACTTAAAGTTTGTTCATATTGATTTTCAGTCATGCAATGATCTTGTTTAACATCCTTAAGGACACTGAAACAATACAATTAAGTTATACTATAAGATAAGGATACTTGAATATTGAACATAAAAAGGGGATGTAGCTCAGATGGTAGAGCGCTCGCTTAGCATGCGAGAGGTACGGGGATCGATACCCCGCATCTCCATTCTTTTTTTTGTTTATTTACGACTTTATTATGCCGGAGGTTTTCATGAAATAAGTATTCTTACTCTCGGGTTTACCGAGATATAATTTGTCTAGATTTTACCTCGCTCAAACGTGATTATGTATCGTGATAGTTGTATTTTGCGTTCATATAATCTGGTTTTATATTTCCCAATTGTAGAAATGCACATTTTTTAATTTTTGTTATCTCATTTGCAAGGTATAGTATTCCTCCTTTTCACGTTGTTGTATTTAGCATTTATATAAAAGGAAAAACAAAAAATCGAGATCATTTTAAGTTGATATGAACAAGACCGACAATGTTCTCTTACAAATACAATATTGGGGCCAACTGGGGGACACGATTTTCTTTTTGATTGTTAGTGAACATTACTGGTTATGTTCATATCAACTTGAGAAAATCTCAATTAAAAACAAAATGTCTACCCAAAACATGCTTGGATAGAAACATTACCAAAAATACCTATGTTACTAAACAAAATTAGAGGTTTGTTTTTTTTTTTTTTTTTTTTTTTTTTAAATGGTTTGGTTTTCAAAATAGTTTATGAGCACGGGTTACTTCAAAATTCGTTTGTGAGTGGTAATTTAGAGCAAAAATATGAATACATGTCACATTTTTAGCTAAAAACTTGTGTTGGTCTATAACATTGTGAAAATGCATTTCTATACTGCCCCTTTTGAGGTTTTAACGACCCTCATGTATACATCTCACTGTTAAATGGAGGTGAAATGCATTTTATGTCTTTTGTGTAGCTTTTCTATACCAAGATTCGATACAACTTAAAGTATTTGTGTGAGTTTTTAACCAAGATTCGGTACAACTTAAGCATGTAGCTTTCTATTTAGTTTTTATTATTTAAGCATGTAGTTTCTTTAATATGCATGCTACTTCATTAGCATATGCTTAGTGGCGGACCCAAATTTAAAGAAACCGAACGACGTGACCCAAAAATTAAAAATCAAAATTCATTTAAAAAAAATCGATATATTTGACATATTTTTAAACTACGCAAGAAAAATCTATGGAGTTCCCGGTGCACCTTTGGAAACCCTCTCGGAAATGTTTTGAAACCCGGATTAACCGGTTGAACCGGTTCCCGACAAAAAAAAAGCAAAAAAACAGGTTAAACCCGATGAGTTTTAAGTGACCCGGGTTAACTTGATTCTCGAAACTCGTCCGAGTTTAGTTTTTCTTTATAGAAACCGGGTTGATCCGGTGGTCAACCGGTTAAACCGGTTGACCGGTTAAAAATAATTTTTAAATAAAAATCGAGATGACGACGACTCAACCGAATCAATTGAAAACCTAATTTTCAAAACGTTTCCCTCGGTCCACCCCTGCATGTCCTCTTTGTTGTATTTCTAATTTCTTTTAGGATTAATTTCATATATCACCCTACTTTCAAGATTAATTTCATATATACCCAAAGTGCAAGTATTGAATGCATAATGTACAATGTTTTTAATGCATGTTTGAGTATATATGAAATTTCCAACTAAAAGGAGGGGAAATATGAAATTGCCCATTTCTTTTAGTATTAATCCCCAATGCTAGTTAATTAATTATTACTCCTTCCGTCTCAAATTTATATACCCAAAGTACAACTTTGACCTTTATTATTTTTGTTTGTGTTATATGATAATTGATGCAAAATATATGAATGAATTGAGTTTTAAATGTATTTTCATTGTTATAATTTTCATCAACTATTATATAATATAAACAAAAATATTTACGGTCAAAGTTAAAAAAAAAGACCGAAAAAGTAAAACGGAAACAATAATTTTAAAACGGAGGTAGTAAAACTTAAAAGTATGTTTGGGCCCAATTATTATATGAACTAAAAAAAAGTAGATACAATGTTATTCTCGTGTAATTTAAATTTTAAAGGGTGGATGGTGAAAAGTTAAAGAATAAAAAACAGATAATATAGCTTAGAAAGTGGTCCTAGCCTTGACCAACTTTATAAAAAGAACCTTGTATACCAAAATTCACAAAATCCATCAGTCTATGCTCAAAACTATACTTAAAATCTGTAGCATAATCTCTAATCTATGCATCTTGAGTTAACTCATTTTGGCTTTCTGATGTTCAAACTCATAAGCCTCAATCTCACAATATCTTGAACCAAATTACATACTTCTTTCACTGGCCTTGATTTCTTTTGAAATTAGAGAGCTAGGTGTCACAACAAGCTATAAGTTCGTTGTCGCGCCACCTCAGCGCCACATCAGCATCCCATTTTCCCACAACTAACCACAACAAACCCTTCCTCACTCATAACAAACCTCAACCACATTTGGGCCCCACCACTACCACTTTATTTATTTTATTTAATTTTTCAAATAAACTAAATTCATTTATTAAAATAAAAATACAAAACAAAATATTAAAAAAAGTTATAAATTAATATATATATATATATATATATATATATATATATATATATATAGTAGGGTTAAAATGAAAAGTTTTATAATGAAAAGAATGAGAAGGCGTGTGTAGGTGACATGTGTCACCTTCTTGCCACATCACCACGCCACGTCATGACACGTGTCACCCCACCCCACCCCACCCACCTACCCCCCCCCCCCCAAAAAAAATTTTTTTCCGCCAAAAATTTTTTTGGGCAACAAAATTTTTTTTCCCGCCAAAATTTCCCGCCAAAATTTATTACTACATCACAGTTATAAAATATCGCATCACAATTATAATTGTGATGCGATTATAACCTTAATCGCACTAAAATCATGATTATGATGCGAGAATTTATAACCATGATGCAAGAACTTATAACCTTAATGCACTAATAAGTTTTGGCGCATCTTTATTATAAGTTAATAGTTCGGTCATCAACTATGATGCACTAAAATCAAGTTATAACCTTAAATGCACTAAAATCATGATTGTGATGCAATAACTTTATAACCGTGATGCAAGAATTTATAACCTTAGGGGTGGCAACACTTTGATTCCATACCACAACCCACCAATAATTTCATTCCACCTAATCACATACCTCACCATAGTTTTTAGTGGCAATGGTCATTCCATACCTCACTTTTTTTCTTTTTAAATTCATAATTAAATCAAACAATTAAATAAAACATAATATTTCATTAATAATAAAAACAAATTACATAATACTTAAAAAATTGCATAATACTTAAAAAATACGCATCTAAATATCCGTCACCATCCATATTGCTCCGCGATACTCACGTTTTGGTAAGTGTGATCTCGCATTCTCGGATCAATTATGTGATCATGAGGTTGGTTATAGAACCTCGGTCTTGATGATAAGCCTTTTCTTCAATATTACGGTTTGGGCCGACAACAATTTTTCGCCAAGCCATCCTTTGTAGACCTTTGCTCGCTATCAATTCCAATATTTGTATTTTCCTTAATTTTGAAAATGAAACACGCTCCTCTTGAATTCCTCCATGCCGCTACGGCAAAAGATGCCGCAAACCATACCGAATTCATGATGCCGCTAGGTGGCAATGGATGCCGCATGATGCCTAGCCAAACCGCAAGCCATACCGGGGTGTTGCCACCCCTTAATGCACTAAAATCATAATTGTGACGCAAGAACTTATAACCTTAATGCACTAATAAGTCTTGATGCATCTTTATTATAAGTTCTCGCATCATGATAATAGTTAAGTGCATCAACTATGATGCACTAAAATCAATGTTATAACATTAATGCACTAAAATCATGATTGTGATGCGATAACTTTATAAGCGTGATGCGATAACTTTATAACGTGATGCGATAATTTATAACCTTAATGCACTAAAATTATGATTTGTGATGCGATAACTTTATAACCGTGATGCGATAAAAATTATGGCGGAAATTTTTGGCGGAAAAAAAATTTTTTGCCCAAAAAAATTTTTTTGGCGGGAAAATTTTTTTTCTGGGGGCGGGGGTGGGTGGGTGGGTGGGGTGGGGTATGGTGATGTGGCGTGATGATGTGGCAAAGGTGACACATGTCACCTCCACACGCCTTTCTCATTCTTTTCATTCTAAGAAACTTTTCATAATAACCCAAACCTATATATATATATATATATATATATATATATATATATATATATATATATGTAAACAAAGATCTTGTCTTCTTCATTGCATTCCTGCACACACACACATACTAGTCCAAAAAATAAAATAAAAATAAATAAATAAAAATAAATAAAAATGGTTATCTTCTTCATTGCATTCCTGCACACACACATACTAACACACACACTACAAACACACACTAAAACACACACTACAAACACACACAACAATACAAACACACACTAAAAACACAAATAAAATAAGACTTTTGTTGCGTTTGTGTCAGAATCAATGCTCGTCGTCCTCACGATTTTGCAAACCACGGCGAGCCACAACGAGGGTGGTCGGTGTGGCGGCGAGCCACGGCAGCCGGCCACGTAGGCGACGGCGAGCCACAACGCCCCCCACACCGTCCGCTCTTATGGTAACTTAAACTAAATCTACCAACCATATTTTCATACCATATAAACAAAGTTAACTTTCCAAAAAAGGAAATTTCATTATATACAAAGATTTAAACCTATACAATACTAAAATTATATGTTTCCATATTCCACAAAACTAAACATCAACTTCATAAAATCAAAAAATAACAAAAACCCACATGTATATTAATAAAAATATACTTAAAAAGAATCTAATTTCAATAGTAATACTAATCATCTTTTTATCAAGCTTACATAAAAAGACCAAAACTAAAATCAATATCTCAATGCAAATTGACCCATACAGCTTGACCCGGTACACCATCATGAACCACAAACAACATATAATACCCGGGAGGCGCCACATTAGCCGAAGAAGGCGCGCGAACAGTAACCCTATACCCCAAAACCGAAAACTGCACCACATCAACAATATACAAAACCAACACGCGTTGATTCATTGCAAAAGAATGAGTAGTAAACGACGGCGCAACTAATGTAACCATAAGCCTTCGGTCCAAACCACTTAAACTCATACTAACACTTAACGAAAAATACTGCCCGTACGACACGATTTCCTCGTCTAGGGTTGTGATCAGTGGTCTAAAGTATGCGAAACGTTCATCCATATAAGGTGGCGAAAATGATTCGAGACTTAAATCTGTTGGGTAACTTACTCCACTAAACTCGTATGACACGTGTGGATTACTTCCACCCACTAAGATCCTGCCATCTGGCAATAAAGTTGCACTTGAATGATACATTCTAGGCCTTTTTGTAGGGTTTAACACTGTGAACAAATGCTTACGTGGCTCATACAAAACCGGGTTCAGCACCGGTTCGACCGCGTTCTCCCAACCGGCCGTGCCACGTGCCGCGCCGTTAATGATCAAAACGTCACCGTTTGGTAACAATAACATATCAAGCATAACTCTACGTAACGGCATTTTCTCCATAACCCATAACGGATTTACCGAATTAACCACCATCCGCCCGCACGTGCGAGCCGCGGCCACGTATATCCCGCGCTCCGCGTACGCAAAACTCCCCCCTTTCGCGCGCCACACACCATCACCTCAACCGGTAGCGGAATGGGAGTTTATTACGATGTTATATAATTTTCACGTATCGGTAGCAAAACCGACGAGCCCGTTGACGGTAGGATCTTTCTCGCCCGGCATGATCGGATAGTCGCGTAAAACCTTGCCATGCACGTAGTCGAATAATATCGAACGTTGGTTAGCGAAAATAAAGAGATTTCCATCGGGCAGAACATGTAGAAAGGGATAAAGATTGTTTTCCTCCATGTAATCATTCGTTTCGACTAGGAAACTTAGGTTAAAAGACGTAAATTGACGTTGAGCCGATAGGGTTTCTCGGTAAAACTCGTAAGAATAAGCTCTACGTCCACCAACAATGATGATATTTCCATCGGGTAGAATGTGATTAGAACTATACCATCTTTGAACACTTAAGTTTCTTTCGAGTTCGACCCAATCACATGATGATTCCTGATCATTATTACCTATGCATGGTGTAAACAAACGTATCTTATGATCACCTGCATGGTACCCTCCAGTTTGTACTAATGTCCCTGTGGGGTCCACAGCGCCAGAAGAACACCATACATTAGTTTGGACAGAAAGTGGTCGAAAAGAGTTGGAAGGCACGTCGTAAAGAATCGAATGAGCCGTGCAATCTGGACGTACTAATTCGTCGTTTAAACGACATGTTTGGCCGTATGGGAGGGTTAGATTTGATGGGCCGAAATCGGTTCGATCAAAGATGACTACTTTGTTGTTGTGGAGGAGTTGCATGTGCATGGCTGATATGCCTATGGATCTTTGGAGTAGTGTCCATGTTCCTAAGGGTTTTCTTGGTTTTTTTGGTGGTGGTGGTGGAGGGTGGTTGGGTGGTGGTGGTGGTGGTTGTATGGTGGGTGGTGGTGGTGGATTATGGTGGTGGTTATGGTGGTTGGTATGGTGGTGATCGGAGATGGTGTAAGGGATTAGGTAAAGAATTATGGTAAAGATGATGATGAAGAAAGATTGAATCTTGAATAAACTCATAATTGCAATATAATTTGTTACAAGATTTTGGTGATTATTGTGTTATTTGATGTTTATATATTTTGGATATATAATCTTTTTTGGTGTAAATGGTTTTATGGAAAGTGTTTTGGGGTTTGTGGAAGTGTAGATGGTTTAAGTAACTTAGCTTTAATTTATCTTTCTCTGTATACATCCATTTAGTTAGTTTTCAAAATAAGTTAATTATTATATATATCTATATAATGAAAAAGAAAATTTTCGTATTGTCGAAAAGCCCATCAAGAATATGAAATATTTGAGTGACAAGATAAACATGTAAATAATTGTGCTGGTTCACTATTTACAATTGTCTAGCATATTGAAAGTGTCAAATTTATCGTAACAAATTAAACACTAGCAAGGCAAAATAAGTTGTAACAAACTTTTTTTGGGTTTTCTTGTGGTACTTGAATGGCCTCGATTATTAGAGGTCAAGTAATTTTGTGTGTATATATGTAACTTATCAATGTGAAAACGAAAGTTAATCATAATGAAAATCTCTACTATTCTTTGTATTTTGAACAAATGGTCAAAGTATTGACACTACATTATCTTGTTGTAACAACTTTTTAAGAAGGAGGTGATATGCACACTAGAGAGGTGGCCAGAAAAGGGAAATCAGAACCGAAATCGAAAAAATCAAAACAGGTTAAAAGCGGTTTTTGGCTGGTTCGGTTTGGCCAAAAACCGCCGGTTTAAAACAGGTTCGTGAGATTACCGTTAGCTACCGGTTTGGAAAAACCAAATAGGTTTTTTATTTCTGCTGCGTTTTCCATAAAACTTCCTTATAAATACCAAGGTTGAGTTTGGTTTAGTTACAACACTCAAATACTCTCAAAACACTCAAAAATTGCTCACAAAAACGCTCACGAATGGCAACTCGATCCTCTCATACTTCAACTTATGTCGGTGTTGGTTCTTCAAATGCACCGGCGATTGTTGGGGTTGTATCAACACCCGAAACCCAAAAATTTGGTGTCATTACGACATGGTGAAGTTCACGGATGATTCAACAAAGGCTTTTTGTAAACATTGCAATAGTTTTTTGAAATTCGAAGCGAACTCGACGTTGAAGAAGCACATAAAAGAATATTGTAAAGCACTAAAACAAAATTCCGAAAACGGAAAAAACAACTATGGGACGAAATGGGAGTATTTTTGCATATGATGAGATGGGGCTTCATTAAGATTTTGCACACTTTGTGATTCAAGAGGGTTTGCCGTTCAACTACTTCGACAACCCTCGGTTAACGAGAGTGATTCAAAAGCACCTTCAAGCTCGATATAATCATGTAAGTCGTCAAACTCTTAAACGTGATTGTATTAAATCTTGAAAAATATGGTACCACAAATGTGGGAACGATTTCGGCTTCAATGTTTTCAACAAGTTTGAATTTCATGGATCTGTATTTGGACTTATTTTCAAATTTAAGACAAGAAAGCAGTAAACGGGCTAGGAGTGAGCACTCATCGAGCAACGAATATGGGAGATATATTGGAATCGATTGGTTAAACACTATCACACCTGAAGGGTTCAAGAATTTTGATGTCTTGGCTTGGTGGAAACAAAGGGAATCTCAATTTCTTGTTCTAGCCGCAATGGCCTGGGATTTACCTGCGTCAAAGCTTCTACCGTTGCTTCGGAATTCTCTTTTTTCTACTAGTAGAAGAGCATTATCGGTACGAAGAACAAGACTCACATCGGCATCTTTGGAGATGTGTATTTGCTTGAAGGATTACTTAGATGCGGCCGAACGTATACAACACGTTGCAAGTCTTGAAGAACCGATGGAATATGAAGAACAATTACAAGAGATCGAGGTGGAAGAGGGTTAAATAATCCATCTTTCCGATGAAGAATCGCTTTCGATGAAGCTACAAGCGCGACTAGGACCTCTGAAGTTGAAGAAAATGATGAATAAATCGTTAAAATGTATTAAATTTGTGATTCAAGTACTTTATGTGTGATGTTTATGAGTTTATTGAATAAAAGTTGAAGTTTATTGAGTATATTATAATCAGCACTCCTCGAATCAATCTATTCTACCGACGAAAAATCTGGGTTGTAGGCAAGCACCAAAGATATTATGTGACAACTCGTACTTTCAGTCATTTCTCAAAACAATTCATGCTTCACAATTTCATCATTTATCGTAAACTAGGTTTCACGTGTTCCAAATTGCGTAACCTTAATGGTTTAGCGGCGAATTCATGATCATATCATCACGGACATTTCATATAGACTAAGTTTAGTCTACATATCATTAACATCATTTCCATCATGTTAGTTCATTCATGATTTTGCATTTCGCATTAAACGCGTAAATTTAATATTAAATAAA
Organism: Chrysanthemum lavandulifolium; assembly: GCA_022545495.1. Taxonomy (NCBI): domain Eukaryota; kingdom Viridiplantae; phylum Streptophyta; class Magnoliopsida; order Asterales; family Asteraceae; genus Chrysanthemum; species Chrysanthemum lavandulifolium. Next base: position 40,838,015 of record CM040241.1, on the reverse strand, counting down.
CACTATCGCGTAAGTTATTATTTTGAACATTTAATCCGATACTTCCAAAAACTATCCCGACATATTTTTATACTTACATTTAGTTTATAAAAATAATATTTTGAGTTTACCTAGTGTTTTAAATTTATTTTGTGTATAAATCGTTAAATTTATATTATTACGACGCTTTTCTTAAAAACTACACAATAATTATTATATCACTCAAATTTTTCAAGAAACATATTTTTACAATTTTTATAACTACAATATATTTTACTTTGGCCTATTAAAAATTTCTTTTAGCTAAAACTACTTTAAATACACAAATGTATACACAATGCAACTTACACTTATTTAGCTTACACATTTTAATTACACATTTATATATATAAAAAAAAAAAAATATATGTATTTTGCAAATACATACCCCCTTGGCCGACCAAGGGGGTGGTGCATTAATTAGTTGGTAAAAATTATTTTCTTACATATTGAAACCTATACTCAAACTACTTACACATTTCATTCACAACAATTATTCAAGTTAGTCAAGTTTTCTTCTCTCTTGTTTTTCCTCTCCAAGAACCGGCCATCCATAGGGTGAAGAAGAGATTCATAAAAATTTTCCAAATCAAGTTCTAAACAATCTAGTTACACTCTTAATCAAGGTTTTGAAATAAAAACCTAGGGTGTTTAGGTTTAATCCTTTGTTCTTGTCACCTCATCAAGTAACTAGTAAGCATATCATTTTCATTTTACATCTTTCATTATCATTTCATATTTATTTCATCATTTTTGAGCAAAGCATGCAAGACTTATGGATGTTTATACCATTTTCACATTGTTTTTAAGAGTTTATATATATAAGTCATCCTATAATTATCCCTTGTAATATATTAGTTTTGGTGATGTATAGGAACCCATGACACCCTAAGAAAGTGTATGGTAGGATTAGAATAGATTCGGAGTTGTTTTGAAGGGATTGGAATAGGTTTAGCACGAGAAAAACTCTTTTCGACAAGTCTTAATAAGGGTCTAATCTTATTTTGTAATTCTGGAAAATCCGACAGTAGACATAAATTTTTGGCCTAGATATTTAGAAAATATACTTTAAAACGAAACCGTGGCCGCTTGAACGGATTAAAATGGAGCTATAACGAAGAAGTTATGAATTTTTCAAGTTTGACGACGAAATATATATATCCCGAAAATTTCAAAGAACTGCTTTTTGTTTTGTACGAGTCAAAACGAGTCTTAAGCGTTATAAATTATTTCGACTTATCAAAATATATTAGTATACTTTGATACGAAGCTAAGGACGATAATACGTGAAAACGGATTTGTAACGACTAAAATATACACGTTTTCACAAAATTGCCGTAACTTTATTATTTAAGAAAAACTATACTATTTCTATTAGACAAGTGTTACGGTAAACAAGTGACCATGTTGAAGGCTATTTTTAACGTTGACGTAGAACTTTTTGTAAAGAGATGTCTTCTAATAAAAGTGAGATCACCAAGCATATTTTTCAAAATGACCAACCGTTTGAATAGCGGAGTTGTAATTAAACTTTGCCGAAATTCACTTTTAAACTACATTTTGGACAAAATCACCATACTTAACCTATATTTTTCTCTATGAACGAGACCTCTAGGATAAAAACTTAAATGCCAAAACTTTGAGATTATGATACAAGCTTTCCAAAACCGTTGAGTTCGTTTCCTAACGCTCGACGTACACCATTTTACGACTAGCTTTTCGAGGCCATTTTGTCACTTTCATGAAATTTCCAACGACATTATTTTACTTACGAAAAGTTATAATTTCATAATAAATCATTAAGAAACTATTGTAGGATGACATTTTGACGTAAATACTTGCAAAGTAATTTAAGAATGGTCAAGACGTCAAAAGAGTATTTTTCGAAACGATAAGTATTATTTTCAAAACTCACAAATGGTATAAATAACATACGAAATGCATGCATAACATTACATCATAACTCATTACGTATCATATCATTCACAATAGGTCAAGGTTAAAGTATCACGCTACATTTCGTGTACTCACTCTTGTCATCATACCAATTCATCAAGTGAGTTTTCATAGCCCGTCGTACATGTTTATAATTATTTTCAAACCTACGGGGAGAATACATTGCACCTCATTTTATTACGATACCAAGTATATTAAATTCATTTACATTGCTTAAGTTACCACATGCCAATTGAACGTCCCCATTATATTACATGAACCGTTAATCTTAGAAGCGAGGGTGAGTGGATAGATCTATCGAGGGTGACTCCTCCATCCGGGTTGGTGAATCCCAACTAGTCATACGGATGCATTTCATTTAATAACATTATTGAGTTGTCTGGGAAACACTCTGTTGGGGCGAACATCATGAACAGTCTAGTTTCGGTGTCATGGACTTATAGCAATTGTAACATTTTTCTGTGGCATGATTGTCATACATGGTCTATACTTGTGTAGTCGTATAAAATATTTTCATAAACCTATGATTTCTCACCAACATTATTGTTGACCATTTTAGCAATGTATTTTCAGGTAACTAAGACATACTCATCATGGCATGGTTAAGGAACCCCTTTTTGAGTCGCGGCGTCGACTTATCTCATTGTATATTATGGCATTTTCTTTCAAAACATCGTTTGGTCTTGTAATATACTTATATTTCCGCAAACTTTATAAACTTTGGGACCTATTTTGTAACTCAATGCTTTAATTAAATATCAAACGATGTGTTTTAAACGACACTTTAGGTCGCTCAATATAACGTGATTGTGATGCTATGATGATCAATCCCGAAATTCCATTCACGCAAAATGTAATTTGGGGTGTGACATATTACGCGTTACGTTGAAAGAGAAGATCGCTCAAATCGCCCTATTCATCTCCTCTCCCGTGTGTAGAAACGCTAACGAAAAAAAACCCGGAATCGATACAAAAACCCGCCGTCAAACCGGTTTGGAACCGACCCGAAACCGGTTCTATAGGTACCCGTTACTTGACCCCGAAAACTTATAGAAACTGGTTCGATTTAAACAGAAACCAGTTTTTTTTATTGACCAAAAACTGGTCTTGTTTTCAAACCCGAACCGGTTTTGGTCAAACCCGGTCAATGTCCAACTCTAATGCACACCACTAAATACGCTGTGTAAAGTATGCATTATTAACATGATTTAGTCACAACTATTAGTGGCGTGTATATCATCTCCCATGGATATAAGTCATGAATAGATGTTAAATCTTCCAAAGATTTTTTTTAATTTAATATAGAGTAAAATATGCCGTTGGTTTTTAAACTTGGCAAAAAAACAGGGTGGGACAAATTTGGGCTTTTGGGTCGTCTGAAGTCCTTTTTTCAAGTTATTTTCCGGTCAATGTCCATTATATGTTGTCAAATCTCGATATTCCTGTAAAATGACTATTTTACCCTCGTCTTCTTCCCAATCTCATTTTCTTTTAGGACAACTTGTAACCTCACTCACTCACACTACCACCACCAACACCATGATCATCTCAGTCATCTCCACCGCCATCTACCACCACCCACCATAATTATGTTGGGATTTTAGATCTAGTTAACCAGTAACCTCTACGAGTACGCAGCGGATAATGGATCTAGTTAATACAATTATGTTAACACGCAATTAATAAACACATAATTTAATACAATATTAAATAATTAAAAGGGAATAAAGAAGGCTAACCTTGCTTGGCAATTGAACACTAGTAACGAAACAAGAAACCTTACGAAACCTTTAAGTGTCTAAAGTAAACACCTCGAAGAGTATCACACACAAACCCGATTCACGTATACGTTCGATGTAGCTAGTCGAGAACGTAACAATAAAAAAACAAAACAACTCCTTTGTTGCTTGAATACCCCACGTCACGAATAACCACAAGGAAAACAACTTCACAATTACGTCGTGATATACCAAGTCGGAAAAATTTTATATGAGTCACCGATATCGGACACGCCTTGTCCGATATTTATACCTTTACGTTCGGAAGTAGCTCAACCAGAAAACCCAAAACCCTTCTTCTTTGCTACTGATTTAGTCGACCAGGAAAGAGTGTCAAAGAAACTTCTAAACTCTTGAATAGATAAGCTATGCAAGTTTAGATTATTAACAAACCAAACAACCCTAAACGACTAGAGATGTCGAATAGGATTTAGAAGTAGAATGTGTAAATCGTTTAGGGTATTAGATAGTATGTGTTATGCGTGAGATAATGTGTAGGCTATGTTTGCTTATATAGTCAAGCACCTCAAACCCTAGAAGGGGTGTATACTTGGTCAACAAGTCACAAAGCAAACCAAAACCCATTCATAAACTTGTACCCGATCAGTGTGAATTACAAGGCCCAAGGCTCCACACTTCAACGACCCAAATATGAACCTCAACAGCCCACGGGTCAGTTTTATTGATCGGGTCAACATCATGCATAATGGGTAACATATAATTCAAGTATTCGTTACGTTCAAAAGGTATACTCGTGTTTATCGCGTGTGCCCCCATCAGATCACACACATCTAGTTGCTTTGTCGTGTTTAAGAACTCCCACAAACCAACAGCTCCCACTTGGGAGTTGGTGTGTCGAATGGCACACAAAACTAACGACAGAAACGCCTAGCAAACTCTCTCACTCGCTTTTTAACTAAATGTGTCTGAGAGAATAGTTTCGTAAAAGTTTCTCAGTAGCATGGTCATTCAATGTCTTGCTTTAATCATCCTTTGTTATAGATACCGTTAAACCATGGATTATGGATCTTTTTAATCATTCCATATAGTTTAACCATTTAGAATCTCGTTATAGATTTTAATTCGGATATAACAAATGTAATCAAGAATCATCTTGCATTACCCTTTGGGTCCGGCCGACGCTTATCCGATTAAATACGGAGGCGCCATGGTATCTTTCGCACATATCAAGTGGAGTAACAAATCCTTTATTGACTACAAGTGTTGTAGATGTTTGCCACATCACTAAATATAGCTTTTATAACTACCTTATTCGAGATAGTGTTTTGCATATACTTACAAAAGTGATATCCACACATAATGTAACTTACTTGCATCTTAAGTCTAAGGACGAAGATAACAAACCATTTTCAATAATTTACTTATGACAAGGATCCAAAAGTAAATGTTTGAAAGTTAGGGGAATCCAATATGCATCTCTAGTGAATACATATTAGTTTGGCGGGAACAATCCGAATTCTCGTTAGAATTATAACCAACACTCACATTTGCCTTATCATAACAATATTCCCATATTGTTAACCGACAATGGACATATTTTGAATGATAAATCATTTCATGGATTAAACATGCAAAAATGGAATAACATATTATATGAATATAATAACAAGTACCTTGTATCTTTATTAATCAGAAAATAATAACTGTTTTACAACTCCAATATATCCAAATACTAATTAACACACAGTTTACATGAGACTGCTAGCAGGTACCAAACCTATTTCTCTAGTCAATTTAGAATGCTTAGGGAAATCCAAAGCTTTCGAAATGGATCGACTAGATTGTCATCTGTGTGAACCTTTAATATCTTCACATCGCCAATTTCAATGGTCTCGAAGATAATGAACTTTAGCGCGATAATGTCTAGCACCTTTAGTGATTCCGCTTTCATTAGCTATAGTAATGGCTCCAGATATTATCACAATACATATTTATGGGTTCTTCAATTGTGGGAACAATATTCAACCCAAAATGAATTTTCGAATCCATCTGACCTCTTTTGATGCATCACAAGCAAAGAATATACTCGACTTCGAGAGATGAAGTAGCAAAAATACTTTTCTTAGTGCTTTTCAATCAACAAGACCTCCATTAAGAACAAATACATATCCGATCCGAGATTTTAAGTCGTCAAGATCGGATATCCGAAGATCGGTGTAGCAAGAAACCACGAGCTCTTGTTCATCTTTCCTCCATAGATCGAAACATATCCTTAGTATTGCGTAAATACTTAAGAATATTTTTCACGCAGTCGATGAAGTTTACCGGATTACATTGAAATCGGCTTGTCACATTCGTGCGAACGCAACATCGTGACGAGTACATCTCACAAAGATACATAATAGAACCGATAGCGAAGCATAAGGAATTCTTTGCATGCGCTCTTTACGAAAGGTGTTTTTCAAAGACCTGTGACTTACTCAATTTAGGCTTCTCTTGCATTGGGATTGCGCCACGTTTGGAGTTCTCCATATAAAATCTTTTCAAGTTTTTCTCAATGTAAGCACTTTGACTCAAACCAATCAATCGTCTAGATCTATCTCGATAGATCTTAATTCCAAGAATATATGCAGCTTCTCCTAAATCTTTCATGGCAAAACATATTCCAAGATAGGATTTTACATCTTGTAACATTGGAATATTGTTTCGCATAATCAATATGTCATCAACATACAGAATTAGGAAAGTGACATAACTCCCACTAGCTTTCTGATATACACATGGCTCATCTTGATGTTGAGAAAATCCAAATTTCTTGATCTCATCATCAAAACGTTTATTCCATTGCCTCGATGCTTGCTTAAGTCCATAAATGGAACGCTTGAGCTTGCATACACGGTTAGGATATTTTGGATCAATAAAACCCTCGTGTTGCTCCATATAGACCTCTTCGTAAAGATGTCCATTGAGGAAGGCGCTTTGGCGTCCATTTGCCATATCTCAAAGTCATAGTATGCTACTATGGCTATGAGAATCCTTATAGCTCTAATGTCTCTTTCACAGGAGAAAAGTTTTCTTCATAATCAATCCCGTAGGTTTGAGTGAAGCCCTTTGCTACGAGACGAGCTTTAAAGGTGTATACCTTACCATCCATGTCGGTCTTCTTCTTGAAGAGCCACTTCGCCAACCGTCTTGCAGCTAGAGGAAGCTCAACTAAGACCCGACATCATTGTCTTTCATGGATTGCATTTCCACATTCATTGCATCAAGCCATTTCTTGGATTCGGGATCCAAGAATGCGACTTTATAGTTATTGGGTTCACCAAGATCCCCTAACTCATGTTCCTCGGCGTCAATGTATAAACACATACGGTCGAGAGCACGGCGTGTCCTATTAGACTTTTGAATGGGAACAATATCACTTTGAGGTTCTTCAATTTCTTGATCATCCTCATCATGATGAATGCTAGTGTCTAAAGAAGGATTTGTATCTTCTTCTTGAATTAATTCAAGATCATCCATACTCCCACTTGCTTTAAGATCTATAAGATTGCTCTCAAAGAACTCAGCATTTCGAGCAACAAAAACTTTGTTCTCAGATGGAAGATAGAAAGAATATCCCATAGTTTCCTTAGGGTATCCTACGAAGATACATTTAATAGCTTTAGGTTCAAGTTTGTCAGGTTTGGTAAGTGTATCACGCTTAGCAAGTGCCTCACAACCCCTGCACTTTTAAGTAAGATGACTTAGGGGCTTGCCCATGCCATACTGTATGGTGTCTTTTCAACCTTCTTAGTTGGAACCATATTGAGAATGCGCGTGAGACTCTAGGGCATAATCCCAAAAGGACTTTGGAAGAGTAGTTTGTTTCATCATAGAACGCACCATGTCTAGCAGGTTCGATTTCTCCTCGAGATACACCATTGTGTTATGGAGTATAAGGAGGAGTTCGATGGGCAATAATCCCATGCTCCTTCGGATGATCCAAAACTCTTGACCCATATATTCACTCCACGATCATTACGTAGTGATTTTATGGTCTTCCGAGTTGATTTTCTACTTCCGCTTGAAACACTTTGAATGTTTCAAACACTTCATGTTTATGTTTGACAAGTAAACATAACCATACCGACTATAGTCGCCAGTGTAAGTCACAAAGTAATTTGCTCCTTGTCTAGAAGTGATTCTAAATGGGCCACATACATCTGAGTGTATAAGTCCAAGCAGATCTTTAGCCCTTTCTACTTGATGTGAATAAGGTTTTCTAGCCATCTTACCAGACATACAAGCAACACACTTTTCAAGAGACTTAATGTCAGATGAGTTGAGAAGTCCATCGTGTTGCAACTTCTCCATGCGTTTCTTGCTAATGTATCCAAGACGACCATGCCACAAGAGAGCAGAGTCCAAGTTAGTCTTGGCTCTTTTATTGCTTTCAGCAAACATAGAACTTTCATTTGTATTCGAACAAGACATTTCAATTTCAAAAACACCATCACGAGGAATAGCAGTAAAATAAACAACGTTATTCTTAGAAACTGAAATATAATTATTCGATTCAAAATAGTTAATAAAACCATCGTCGTACAAACGAGAAACTGAAATAATCCCCCTAGTAATAGAGGGAGCATAATGACAATCTTTTAAAACAATAACTAATCCACTAGGGAGTGATAAATGATAGTTTCCAATAGCTTCAACTTCTGCGCATTGACCATTGCCTACGTATAGACTTAAAGCTCCCGGCTTCAGACTTCCCATCGCCCTTAGACCACGAGTATTATTACGGATGTGAGTACCACACGGTGTCATATACTAAGGATGATTTAGGGAAAGAGTAGAGTTCTATAGTGAAAATACCAAGAACTAGCCGCAAGATCCTGTTTCTTCTTTTTCATTAACTCGGTGAGATACTGGGGACAATTCCTTCTTCAATGTCCTGTCTCACCACACTGGTGACAGGTAGCGTCCTTTGCTGAATTATCCTTCTTAGGTGGTGGAGGAATCTTGGGTTTGGATTTAGAGGTAGAAGCATTGTATGGCTTATACTCAGTAGCATAACCAAACTTGCTGTTTCCATTCCCACGATTCCCCTTAGCAGCCTTGAACGATTTGTTATTCTTCTTTTGGTTTTTCTAGACCTTACCACCACGCACATAATGGAGTGCAAGTGCAGCATCTTTCTTTGGCAACGTCTGCTCATGTTGCTTAAGCATAGCATGCAGTTCATTTATAGTCTTCCCCATGCTGTGCATATTAAAGTTCTGCACAAATGAGATGTACTATTTAGAAAGACCGATTAGGATCAAACTAATTCCATAGTGGAGAGTAACTGGGTGACCAAGACGTTCCAAACTGTCAATGTAGCTCTTCATCTTTAGAACATATGAGCTAACCGATTGACCCTCTTCCTGCTTGCAAGCGTGGAATTCACGTGTAGTTTGTAGAAGCTCTTGTTCTGCTTGTTGGGAGAACATAGACTTCAACTCCTGAAGCATGTCATAAGCACCAAGATGAGTTAGATTTCGATGGATCTCTAACTCCATGGTCATGAGCATGAAGGCGCTATGCTTTGAACCTTTAACCCAAGCAAGTGAAATGCAAGAGCCTCGTGTAGACAAAGTGGCGGGGAGTAGCAAAAGGTGTCGCGGTATGAGATGCTCTAGATAAGCTTCCTTATCTTCAATGATAGTATGATGAGAAGTGGCGATACCAATCGCTGAAATTAGGTCCATGAGTTTTGTTTCTCAAAGAAACTCCCGAGTACCGAACTGTTCCGATTGAAGTAGTCATCTACAATTGAAAAGTTCAAATAATTAGTATTTTCGATAATTACATTCTTAAAGAATTAACTACCCAATTAATTACTAATAAGACTAAGATCCAACTTGCAACCCCATTAATTACCACAGGTCTGACCGGTGTATAAAAAATGGGACAAGAGGTACGCGATGAGCGTTAATTGCATAATGCAACTCTTAGATTTATGAGACTGTTTAAGGCATTAGTATCAAGTAATAATGTCAAAAGCATGTTTAGTTCTCATCGTATGCCTCGGGTCCGAGGTCCCACCGAGTTAACTCGATATAAGTCGACCAAGTATGAACGTGTAAAAATAACCGAGGTCCGACGGAGAAATAATTACCATGGGTTGAAAGGCCCTTAGGTCCGACTGCAGAAGTCAATCCAAGTGCACGTGTCCATAGTTGGGTGGCATAGACTTAATATTAATAAATAGGTATGCACACATAAATGTGGTGAAAGTCGTACAAAGAAGCATGCAAAACAACTTTGTAACACTAATTTTAAAACTTTTGGTAATGACATCAGTAGTGATCATCATGGTTCACTGTAGCTCAATCGAACGCACGGGGAGGCGGAGGACCGGTGGCGCAAGGCATAACCTTAGACATCCTTTCAAAGAGGCTGTGCTCACTTCTTTAAACCCCTTTCTAGTTTGTTCTAGTGGGTGAGCCTGTTGGAATCACTCCTAAACCATAATCAAGTGTTAGTAATTAATATGTAATAGTTAGCTTTATTATGGCCTTTATGTTTGTCATTAGCCTTAAGCTTATGTAGAAGGCCCATGAGCTTAGGCCCAAGCCCATTTAAGAAAGGATGGAAACTAGGAGTGTTGCCCTAGCTTTCCTCCTATAAATACCTTATGTAAACCTTCATTTGAAGGTTGGTTGTTCAAGTTTTTCTTTCATTCACATCCTACGCCTAAACCGTATTATTGCTTTGTGTGTGTGTGTGTTAGATCTTGTTCAATCGCCTCATCTCCTTTCTTATAAGCTTGTGTTTGTAAAGCGAGTGACCTAACAGTGGTATCAATCGCCTAATAGTTGAGTGAACGTATTGTTTGAAGTGAGTTTTGGTCTCACGCTTAACTTGCGTATCCATAACTTTGGCTTGATCAAAAACGTATTTTTTACACCTTTTAATCCAAGATTCTTGTACTTTCAATGTTTTGAGGTGTTAAAATAACTGCTTTTGGCAAAAGTTTCAACCTTTGGCGTGGATATACGCTTTTAAGCTTGGTTTTAACGAGGGTTTCATTCAACGCTTAACTGCTTTTAGAGGATTTGGTTCATCAAGTTTCACACTTTTGTGTATTTTGGTGTTATTAAGCTATTTTATTACACAAAACCGGTTTAGAAACACTTTTGATAGAATCACAATTTCGAGCATTTCTCGCTGCATTAAAACCCTAAAACTACGCTGTAAGTGCTTCCTTGGTTTGATCTTCATTTTCGTGGTTTATTCCGTGTTTTCTTACTTGGATAAGTCCGAAAATACGTCGACTTTGGATATCTCTTGCCGTGATAGTGTAAAAGATCATTTGGGCAAAACCCTAAAATTAAGCACAAGCATAAGCTTACGCGTGAAATCCTACGCCTAAGCCTAGTCTTACGCATAAGAAAATCCTACGCCTAACTTTAGAGCTTTTTCCTACTTACGCGTAAGCTAAATCCTACGCGTAACTACTTATTGTTACACGTAACTTTGGTGTTTTTACGCATAAGTGCTACTTGGTTCTTGTCTTTTCTACGCCTAAGGACACTTCATCAACAAAAGTTCATTTGACTACAAAGATCCATTTTTACCAACACAAGTTTTCAACATGTCTAAACCACCATACTCTAACTATTCCCCTTACACTTATCCTCAACGACAACAACAACTAAGTCCACAACATCAACAATGGAATCAACAACAAGCTATTTATCAACAACAATTTAATCAACAACATACTCCACAACTTGGTGCAATTCCCCACCACAAATGGTTCAACCACCGCCAAGTCTTCAAGTTCAACCCTACACAAATGATTACAATCAAAATCCATCAAGGAACACTATGAAGGAACCCACTTGGTTTGCAAAGATGTGTGAAGCTTTAGCGACCAACAATCAATTCATGAAGTGGATCACTTGATAGACCTCCAATGCTCACTCCAGAAACTACGATTAATGGGTGATAAGGTTCTTTAGGTTTTGTGATTTGAAGAATCCACATGGAAAGTTCTTAAAGAAGGTCATCTTGGAAGGTCTATTTGAGATGCCTCTTGTCATTGTGCCGGAGATCCTACGCTATTCCACCAAGAGATGAACAAACCAACATTGCTCTCATTACGGACTTGAATCCTCAAGAACTTCTCCACTATGAAGCGTATGAACTTGCAATAGAATATATCCTCTTAGGATTACCAAACCCAATTCTTCGATCTTGTTGATGCTCAAAAGACCGCATGTAAAATGTGGGATCATATTCGCTTCTTATGGAAGGATCGGTACTCAATCGGGAGGATTTGGAATCCAATATTTACTTGGCTTATGAACACTTCATGATTGAACATGGAGACACTAGAGTCCTATCATCATCGTTTTCGGACATCATCAATGATTTGGATAAACACAACATCATCATGCCAAGAATTGCGGTGAATACTAAGTTCTGAGTAGTCTTGGTCCCGAATGGAGAAGTATGTTATTTTCTCCGTCTGCGAAGAATATGCATCATTCTACCTATGGATTGTTGTACGATTACTTGAAGCCTCATGAAAAGGAAGTTGATCGGGAAAGGATTCTTCGTGCTTAAATTGCTCCACCCACACATCCGGACAATCAACAACTTGCCTTATATGCTCAACAAAGTTATCCTCCTCAACAAGCAACTCAACCCATCGCCTCAACACACCAAACGATCAATCACAACAACCTCAACAAAATCAATTGGTTCCTTACAACAACAACAATGATCAAGCACTTCATAGTCAAACTAATGAGGAATCCGATCCGCTCAAGCATTGCAACAAGGGTTTGTTATGATTGCTAATGCTTTTAGCCGTTATACAAACAAATCCAACAATCGTATTCGCTCCTCATCCAATACACGAAATCGATTGTTGTGAACAATGGACGAGTTGAAGTTCGTAATCGTGGTTATGGTCGTCAAATGGGAGGTGGTCAAGGGTGTAATGCTATGGGTAGGAATAACAACGAGCTCAAGTGGTAGAACAGGAAATGCTCGAAATGGGTTGAATGGTCTTCGATGCTACAACCGCAATGAGAAGGACACACGGCTAATGCATGCCCAAAGCCAAGGACTAGGGCGGTGCTTACTTCAAAGAGGCTCTTCTTTGGCTCTTAAGGATGAAGTCAGGATCTCTCACAAACAAAGAACGAGCTTTATGGCGTATGCGCACTCGATGATGATATGGAGGACTTGCAGCCAATGCAAATTGTTATGTTGATGGCTAATATGCAAGAGTTACACATGAGTGAAACAGCCCAGATGACATCGATGGCTTGTCTCGTGCCCGAACAAACCATCATCATATCTCGAACTAATATCTCGCCAATATCTCGAATTCGACACGGATCGATCGTTCAAAATGAGTCATCTACATCTCGATCGACGATTTTCAAGTTAACCTCGTAGTTACATTTGACGATCAAGATGACCTTATGGTTTCCTTTGATAATCAAATTGACTCGTGGTTGTACTTGAGGATCTAAAGAATGATCATGTTGTGACTCACGTTGAACAAGATGAATGTTGTCTCATCCAGATTTTGCTCGGTTAATCCAAGACCATCAAATCAAAATGGAGGAATGTTATGCATTAAATAAGGACTTAAAAAGCAAAATGCATGTTAACCAAGGATTTTGAATGCTTACAAATGCAACTCAACTTTTTCAAAACTCAAGAAAACCGTGAAAAGGTTTTGAAGCCGCTTTGCTAAATCATCAAACAAAAATATTTAGAGAGACAGATCGTGATCTAGTCGTCAAGAATGCTTTGTTATCCGAAATAGAACAACTAAAACATGAACATAAAAGGCAAATTACCGCTCTCACCTTGGAAAATCAACAATCTAAGGTCGAGTTGTTAAATTGTCAAAAGCAGTTCTCAAGATACAAAAAGCATTCAACCAATCGGGTAGATGACCTTCTTGCGTAAATCATTGGCTTGCAAAACAAAATTAAAAGTTTAAAACTTGTTTACAAACATGGTGAATCAAGAATAACTATTGAAAAGTTTACTTTAAAACCCAATCCGAAAGGATATGGATCAAATTTGGTGATTACAAACCAAAGCTTTCACTAAAACATTCAAACCAAATCTCAAGTTTCCAATGCATAATATAAAATTAATGATCTTGTATGAGTGTTGTTGAATATCATCGCCAAGAGGAATTAGATGCGAAGACGAGAGTCGATCAAAATTAAAAACAGTTGTTTACAACAAACCTTTAATTATTCAAAACCGGTCACTTTTGTCACACCAACGGATTCTACTAACACACCAGGGTTATCATCAAAACACACGAGTCTTCTAATGTTAATCCCCAACCGACTATGCACAAATTTATGGTCCTTTACCTTCAATCATCAAGTAAACTCAAAACTCGAAAATCGCAAAATCTTAGATATTTTGATATTTTCATGGTGACCTCAAAACTTTAGAACATGAGATAGAACATCATTCAAATCAAAGTTCAACACTTTCAATCGCCTTTAGCGAGAACAAAGAGACATTTTTCAAAAATCTTTACCAAATGTCAAAATTTGAAAAGTTGTGCATTAGCTTGGGAAAAGGATTTTCATAAGGAACTTGGAGTGATGAAGGTCGTGATGAAAACTCAGATTTGACAGCTTTTGACTTTTGAAAATGATTTGGAACTTTGACTTTGTTGAGTTTTGATTCCAACTTGTAAACCGATTATGATATTATAAGCTTAAACAAAGTTATAATAAGCAATTCCAATGATATAAGAACCTAAATCCAGCTTTTGATTATTCAAAATTCCAACAGATACTCAGATTTGAACTGATCAAAGGTGATTTGACTATATGAGTGTTTGGATGCAAAGTAAAGATTGATATGAATGCTCTAAACCTTATTAAACCTACAGCAACAAAGCTAATCCACTGAACTAACCTATATCTCAGATAACAGATCTGATCCAAACACTCTTAAATCAACAGCAATGCACTAAATTCTAGCTAAATCACAATTACAAGCTTAGGCTAACATCCAAATAGATTCAGTACACTAAAATGAAGCTATATAACAGTAATAACTACTACTTATAACAGATTTAAATGAAACAATTACTGCTACTAAATATGGAACTAAGTCTACACTTACAAGATGTCCAGCCACTATGGCTTGCTCATGAGACCAATAGAACAGTAACCTAACCCCAATATCAACTCATTTCAACCCAATCCAAGCTAGATCAGCAATTCAGAACCATAGAACCCATGAAACGGATTTGTTGACTTTTGTTGACCCATTGAGAAATTTAAGTTTGAAACAAGATTAAGCTCACAATAAGCTATCACAAGCTTACATGAACCTATTGAAACAGTAGCTGAATGTGACTCAATCCATAGAACAGATTTATATGTTTTTTTTTTTATTTTTCAATTATTTAATCTGATTTTTTTGTATTTTTGAGTAAGATGAGAAATGAGCTAAAAACATATTTGGATTATTAAAATAAGCATTAGATAAGAAGATTAAGCAGATTTAAAACATAAAAACTCAAACAAATACTTGAAAATTAAAAGCTAAATTTTATTAATATAAGAAATTTGATTACACCAATTAAACTACAAAAGCTTAACAAAATTAAAATGACATTTAAACTAAGAACTATGCTACTGAAAAATAAAGAGAGATACATCAAATGTGAATGAATGAGGGTCTTTTTATAACTAAGCTTGAGGTCTTGAGGCTCTTGGAAAGATCTAGAAGTCTAAAATTTGTGCTTCTTTGAGTCGTTTACAACCATTAGATCACCTTCCACATATCCCACTTGATATCCACCCTTGGATCATGAATGCCACGCTATTTCGACCAATAGGAGAGCAGAGAGTGGCATTGAGCACACGGATGGTCGACCGTCATTCCCATGTCGTTGTTGTCGATCTAAAGTACAAGTTTGCCCTTAATTGTAGTAATTTTGACCATTTGACCTTGAGGGTAATTAGCGTTCATGGGTTTTACCAGATCGGGGGTAAATATTGGGGGTGTATTTTTATATTAATTTGATAATTTGACCGTTTAAATGGCGTTGACTCAAGTTAAAAGGTGGATACGGGTTGGATTATAAAGGGCGGGTTTGTTTGGTTTTGGACTTGGACCCGGTATGGTTTTGTATAATTGGGCCGTGGGTTTGGATTGGATTTAAGATTATATTTGGATTAAAATTGTACCCATGTAAGCTTATAGGGACTAAACTTGTATAATCTGAAAATCCAGGGACCACACATGTAAATCTGAAAATGTTCATCAAGGGTTTTTTTGTCATTCTTCAATAAACCAAGGGTTGATTTTGACAATTTTGAAACTTGAAGGGTCAATTCTGCCAAAAGCTCAAAGATGAAGGACTAATCTTGACATTTCTTCAAACTTGATTGTAACTTCCAAAAATCATCTTCAGAGAATAAAATTTTCCAAAATGCACAATCCCGACCTTCCGGTTCAGCTCAAACTCTCTTAATCTCTCGTGCTCGGATTTACGTCTGATTTGGTTCCTTTTTGTGTGTTTTAACATATCCGTACCTGCAAATGCACAAACTCAAGAAAACCACAAATTTTAGCAATAAACGGCTCTTTCTTGGTTATTTTGGGTCATATTTGATAAAGAAAAGGTATGCGTTTTAGCACATACCAAAATACCCCAGACGAGACCATTGTCGTGTCCTCACGCAATGCAATCAACTCACGCTTCTAAAACCATGGATTTCAATCTCTTTCTACTAAACCTATGAAGAAGTAGCAAAGATTCCTCAAAAGAGATTAAGAAAGCCTTAATTCTAAAAACGCCCCGTTTACCTTTTAATTCACATGTATAGATATTACGATTAAGCACATACTGGTTATGAATGACGGTTTGTTAAACTTTCATGTCGATCAATAACTCTGACATTTTTCAAACGACACGTTAGGATCACGGAGTAAGAAACACAACACAGCGTGAAGTGACTATATGGATAGAATACATCGTCCCTGATTTTTCACAAGTCCCAAACTAAGCGTAAAATCGAAATCATTGTTAAATATGACTCTAGATGCTAACACTACCCATGGAAGTTACTTGTGTAATTACCTTTTGTTCACATTTTCCTATTTTCCTCTAGATTTTTTATTTTTGTGAGAAATGAATTTCTTCAAGTTTCTCGTTTCGATAACTTTTATTCTGATAAAGATATGAAGCTAAGTCGCTAATTAGTTATCCATCTTCTCTCAAGAACCATTGTCCCAAAAATGAGGTCCACATCAAGGAATTTTTATTCACTTATATTTTTGACGTTTCTCATTTTTTTCATTTTCATTTCATTTTTTTTTTTTACACTTCTACTTTTTATTTATATGAGCTATGAACTACGGAGCTTCACGGGGTAATTCCAAGACTATAGGCTTCATGAAATGAGGATCCCGGCTAGCTAGGCTAAGACCTCACTCAATCCCGGCTAAAGATCCAAGGGTCCGATCTCGACACCGCAGCTCATAACTTTACTTATTACATTTCACATATCACTTATTTTATTCATTACGGATCCTTGATGTGTACCTCATTTTTAAAACAAAGATTCTTTTAAGAAGATAAAGAACTAACTATCGCCAAAAACTCAACATCTCTAATTATTTATTAGATAGATATGGGGTGAGACAATTTTGTGGGAACAAAAAAGCCATAAGTACCTTCGATGGGCTCTAAAGAGAACCAACTACTCCACGCTTAGCATCTAAACTCATAAGTAACTCTATCATTTCTCGATCTCCGCAAATTTAAAATCCCAAATAATGAGATCCGCGGATGCTTAGCCGATAATTTTTAGATTACCTATGGTTAAGGGAACAAGCTAGGGCTCAACACGCCGGTCAAGTCGTAATTCTATTCCTACTCTCACCAAGAGAAGTCAACAAGGTGTCAAAACATATATTAACTTAGCAAATGCTTCGCCTAATGAAATAAAGTTATGCATATTTAAAGTCATCGTGGAAACTTGCAAAATCTTGGCCTTGTGAGCTAAAATTCGATTTTATAGCTTCTTATCTAAGAGACTAGCAAAACTTTTCAATCAAAAGACTTAACAAAAGCTTACAAAAATTTTTAAATTTTCTCATTTTGCACAATTTTTCATTTTCTAAGGAAAACGGGTCATGAGTACACGATAGAAATAAGCAAGTCGGTCAAATCAAATCAAGATTACCCTACCCCAGACTAGAACGAAACATTGTCCTCAATGTTTAAAGCAAGGGTATCACGAAAATCTAAAAGCCGCTTATTAAGTATGCTCAAAGATAAACGTTAGTTGATAAGATTAGGATATCGGATTTCATCAAGATCGATCATGAAACTCGAGTGGAGAAAAGACAAACTTGAGCACGAGAGTCTTCATATCGGAACATCCTAAACACAACATCACAAACAACCAAACACGAGAAATCAAGAGGCAAACCCTTCACTTCACTTATTAGAAAATAGAAAGAAGATAGAGATAAGCATGGGGTGCCTCCACTAAGCGCCATCGCTTTTTGGTTACCAAGTCGCTAGCTTGACTCGATCCCGAATTCGCTTGTCCTTAGGGAAAGTTTGAGATCCGGGACAACCATAGATGGAATGTCCTCCGAAATAATGTTTCACACGATGACCATTAACCTTGAAATTTGGGCCATCGGGCTGAGAAAGCTCCACCGTTCCATATGGGAAAACCTGAGCAACGGTGAATGGTCCGGACCAACGGGTTTTGAGTTTGCCCGAGAATATCTTCAAGCGAGAGTTAAAAAGGAGAACTTGATCACCAACGTTGAAAACGCGGTTTTTGATTTTTGCATCATGAATCCTCTTAGTCTTCTCTTTGAAAATCAAAGAATTCTCGTAGGCCTGATCCCTAAGCTCTTTTAATTCATTCAATTGAACTTTTCGGTGATTACCCGCATTCTTAAGATCAAAATTAGCATGTTTCAAGGCCCAAAATGCCTTATGCTCGAGCTCGATGGGCAAGTGACAAGCTTTTCCATACACCAACTTAATGGGTACACCACGGGTGTCTTGTATGCGGTACGGAAAGCCCATAATGCATCATCTAACTTATCGGCCCATGAAGCTCGATTTTCTCCTACGGTCCTTTCTAAAATACTTTTCAAACCATGATTCGAGACCTCAACTTGTCCGCTCGTTTGCGGGTGATACGCGGTAGAAAGACGATGGGTAACTCCATATTTAGCCATAACTTTAGCAAATTGTTCATTACGAAATGGGTACCGCGATCATCGATAATAGCACGAGGTGCTCGAATCGGAAAACAAATTCTTCAAAACTTAACAACCACTGGGCGTCATTGGTGGGGAGCGCCTTCGCTTCAACCCATTTAGACAAGTAGTCGACGCCACGAGGATATACTTATTACCTCTAGATGATGGAAATGGACCCATAAAATCGATGCCCCACACGCCAAAAATCTCACAAACTTGAATAGCATTTTGTGGCATTTCATTCTTTGTGAAATTTTCCTTGACGTTGGCAAGAATCACAAGATTTGACTAAATCATGAGCATCTCGATATATGGTAGGCCAATAAAATCCGGAATCAAAACCTTCTTAGCGGTGTAGCTTGCACCATGATGGCCACCAAGGTCCGTTATGGCAAGCATTGAGAATATCAAGAGCCTCTTGGCCATGAACACACCGGATTACTTGATCCGCACATATCTTAAACAAGTAGGATCGTCCCGAAATAATGCTTAACATCTTTGAAAAACTTTTTCTTTTGTCGACGACATCCTTTCACGATGAAATTGCTCGCATGGTAATTTGCAAAGTCGGCAAACCATGGGGTGTTCGGGTCTTTCTTAGAAATCATCCCAAGTGTCTCAAGAGGAAATGTTTCCATAATATCCTTTTTCTCGAGCACACTTTGATGAGGATTCTCAAGTCTAGAAAGGTGATCGTGAGAAGGTTCTCCGCTCCTTTTGTCAAGAATAGTAACATCAAACTCTTGAAGGAGGAGAACCCACAAGTAATCGTGGCTTAGCATCTTGCTTTGCCAAAAGATATTTTAGGCGTAATGGTCGATACACTATGGTCTTCGACAAGACAAGGTAGGGTCGAAATTTCTCAAAAGCATAAACAACGCCAATAATTCCTTTTCAAGAGTCGTGTAATTGTGTTGGGCCTCGACAATGTCTTACTCGCATAGTGTATGGGTTGAAAATGTTTCGACTTACGCTGCCCCAAGACCGCCCCAATTGCATAATCACTAGCATCACATAAGCTCAAAGGGCAAATCCCAATGGGGCAACTAAGATCGAGCCTCGCTTAATTTCTTTTGAGAAAATTAAATGCTTCAATGCATTCATTGGTGAAGATAAACGAGCATCCTTTTCAAGGAGATGGGTCGAGGCGGGCTATCTTAGAGAAATCTTGGATGAAACGGCGATAGAAACCCAGCATGACCCAAAACTCCGAATACCTTTGACGGTAGTGGGATGAGGAGTTTAGCTATAACGTCGACTTTAGCTTGGTCGACCTCAATCCCGATTTTGAAATCTTATGGCCGAGGACAATGCCCTCGAACCATGAAATGGCACTTCTCCCAATTCAAGACCAAATTGGTGTCTTCACACCGCTTAAGCATGTGGTCTAGATGAGAGAGGCAAGAAGTGAAAGAATCTCCATAAACCGAGAAATCATCCATAAAACTTCCATAGAATTTTCGATCATGTCATGAAAATAGCCATCATGCACCTTTGAACGCCACGAGCATTGCATAGACCAAATGGCATTCGTCGGTAAGCAAACGCTCCATAAGGGACGTGAAAGTCGTTTTCTCTTGATCCTGCGGATCAATTGGAATTTGAAAGTAACCAGAAAAACCATCGAGAAAGCAATAGAACTCATTCCCCGCTAAACGTTCGAGCATCTGATCCATAAAAGGTAACGGGAAATGATCCTTTCGTGTAGCATCATTTCGATAATCAATACACACCCTCCATCCGTAACGAGGCGTGGAAATCAATTCGTTATCTTCATTGGTAACGACGGTCATCCTCCCGCCTTAGGGACACAATGGATGTGGCTAACCCATGAGCTATCGGAGATTGGATAAATGATTCCGCATCTAGGAGTTTCGAACTTCCTTTTGATAACGCCATGAATTTTTGGATTAACCCTACGTTGTTATTGAATAACGGGTTTGCAATCATCTTCCATTAAGATCTTGTGAGTACAAAAACGAGGGTTTATTCCCTTAATGTCGGAAATTTGCCAAGCGATGGCACTCTTATGTTTTCAAAGAATATCCAAAAGTGCGGTTTTCTCCTCATCTTTTAAGTTTTTAGCAATGATGACGGGAAATTTGTTCGGTTCTTCAAGAAAATCATATTCAAGATGAGGAGGTAAATCCTTGAGCTCGGGCTCTGAAGGTTTTTCGTTAGACGTTTGTACTTCTTTAATTTCTTCAATCGTGATTTCTTTCGGATGGAGTGACGGTAATGGATCTTCGTTCAACAATTTCTCAAGATAAAGGATATCTCCCTCCGAATCATAAATTCCATCATCAATTCCCGGTGGAATCGATTCATCAATAGCAAGAAACTCATCGATCTCTTCCAAAAGAAAATCACCTCCCTCAAACGGAGTGAGAGAAGGGGAAGAATCGGCAATGATTGGTTCAGAAGGTGAATCAGAAGAAATAGAATTTTTAGCAAAACCAAGAACTTCTTGAGCGTACTTCTCACAAGAAACATCAATAACGTCGATTCGATTGATGGAAGCATCGTCGAAATTTGAGGAGTACCTCGTCGTTTGATTAATGTTGAATGTGACGGCTTCTTTTTCAACTCTTAAAGTGATCTCTCCTTCATAGACATCAATCAACGCATGGCCCGTCCTTAAGAAACTCCTTCCGAGAATTAAGGGTACTCGAGGATCGGCATCAAAATCGACTACAACAAAATCAGCGGGGAAATCGAACTCCACTACTTTAACAAAGACATCCTCAGCTATACCCTTTGGTTTCGTAGTAGTACGATCGGCTAGCTCGAGGGTCATACACGTTGGAGTAAGTGGGGGTAATGAAAGCTTTTCATAAATTGATTTAGGCATCAAATTAATACTCGCGCCAAGATCGGCCAAGGCGGAGCATTGAATAATTCCTTGAAAATCGCACGGAATGAGGAATTTGCCGGGGTCACCTAACTTTTCGGGAAGTTTCTTGAGGATAACCTCCGAACAATTCTCATTCAGAGATGTCGTAGCAAGCTCATAAAGTTTCTCCTTGTTCGTAAGCAATCCCTTAATCGTAGAAGCAATTTTGGGCATCAAGAGAGGGCATCTCAAAACCGATCTCCACATTCAAGTCTTTGAAGATTTGGAAAACGCTTCCATTTGATGATTCGACTTCTCATGAAGAGTTTGATCTTTAAGACGAGATGGATATGGTATAGACGGTTTCGGATTAGCTTTCTTCACATTAACGGAGCATCTTCGGCTCGAGAATCTTGACAACCGTGGGTTGGACATTCACAAGACTCCCCTTATCGAGGGAAGCACCGGTCCTTTGTCACCCCGGTCTCACGGTCACCACACGGAGGAAGAAGAAGAATTAGTGGTAGGAGCCGAGGTCCATCGTAAGCCACACCACTTCGGTAGTGATCGCTTTCATGTCACCTCTCGGGTTAGGAATCGTATTACTTGAAGAGAACCGAACCCGAGGGTTGAGAATAAGAAGTAGACGGTTGATTGGCTTGAAAGAAACTAGCCATCATATTCCTTATCTCGATCATCCGCTTGTTACTCGTAGCTTCAATCTCCTTTTTTAAATCCGTCCTCATGCCGTTAATTTGATTCTGCAAACTTTTAATGGTGTTGTCGGAGTTCTTCATATAAGATAGAAACTCGTTGTTCGGAGCAACTTGATGAGAAGGTTGTTGATATTGTTGTTGAGGAGGATGTGGTTGTTGGTAAACTTGAGGTGGAGGAGCTTGGTAGTGTTGATTTCATGATTAACTCCTCTGCTTTTGATTGTTGTTACCATTGAAACGGTTTTGATTATGGTTTTGTTGTTTTGGTTGGTTGAAACCGGAGGTCCGAGATAATTGTTTGAACGGTAGCTAAGAAGATTTCGATCTCCTTGCGGTTGATTGTAGTTCCTCAGAAAAGATAAACATTCTCATGTGCGTAGCCACCGATGGTCGGGCACTCGAATAAGAATGTGGACCTCCACAAGTCTCACAAGTCGGATGTACCGCTTTCACTTGTTGAAGTTGATTCGATTATTCATTTGATGTATCCTCAAGATATCGCTCATCTTTTGTTCGTAGTAGCTATTTCGAGAGAAGAAGACGATTTGATCGAGACGATTCACCTTGCGCGTAAGAATCCCAATAATTATGATGAGCGGTCATGTTCTCAATAAGATCGTAGCATTCCTCGGACGCCTTTTCATGAAAGTTCCACCGCCAGCAAAGATTGATTGTATCACGATGTCTCAACGTCAAACCATTATAGAACGTATCAATTTGAGTGACAAGCAACATATTATGATTTGGACATCGATCAATCGCAGTTTATATCGCTCCCAAGCTTCAAACAAAGATTCGCCGGGATATTGTCGAAATTATCG
This sequence comes from Chrysanthemum lavandulifolium, assembly GCA_022545495.1. Taxonomy (NCBI): domain Eukaryota; kingdom Viridiplantae; phylum Streptophyta; class Magnoliopsida; order Asterales; family Asteraceae; genus Chrysanthemum; species Chrysanthemum lavandulifolium. The sequence continues at coordinate 40,814,653 of CM040241.1, read as the reverse complement.
ATATCGCTTCTCAACTTCGCCACCATCGACGGTGGAAAGTACTTTGCCGAAACTTCAAACCATTTCCTCGAAGGTATGAATTGAATTCTTGAGTCGATCAAACCAAGAAGTGGCATGATGAGTCAAAGAGTATGGGAAAAGATAGAGACGGGCGCCATTGGAAACCCCATTTTGTTTCATACTACGAGTGACGGTTAAAAACTTATCAAGATGCTTGTTTGCATCATCATCGGGTAAACCATGAAATTGACAACTGCTTTTTACTTGTTCTATCATATGATGTTTCAAGCTAAAATCGGTAGCTTGAATATTAGTCTGCAATGGGTCCTCCTCTCGTACATGGTTGGTTGACATAACTCCTCCATCGCTCGGAGATCGGGAGCTACATTTTGATTAATGGGAGGAGGATTAGGACCGGGGTTTGGTGGTACGTTAGCGGCAGACCATATTACGTAACTCCTGCACGCTCGATTCGATTCAAGTCGTCTTGATCGAGAGCAAGTGCGCATGCACTTAAAACCAAGGCAATTAAAAGAGACCGATATTTGAAAACACAATGAACTTAACCAATAATCCCAAGTGAATAAATCACCTCTACAAGACAAACGCACAAGCGAGCGGAGAAGCTTTGTAGGTCGTGTGAAGCTTATTAAAACCCGCTTTTTTCACCGCAATTTAATGTCGCCGTCCTTATACCCACCACACGCTTTGTTTATCCGATAGAGATAAATCAATTCACAAGCGACACAAAGGCAAGTTTTTGATCTTTGGTTCGGGAACTTATTAATGATAACACCTCCGTTGAGAATGTTATATAATTGGTGTCTTTTATTTATTAGCAAAACACAAGAGAAAATCTTTTGTATTTTTAATCGATATATATATATACAAAGAAAAGGAAAATATTTTTTACTTTTTATTTTATAGAAAATAGTAACTTCACGAATGAAGGATCTCGAGTCACTAATCGTCAAACCTCAAACGATATTGTCGTGACACAACCTCCCGGCACGGCGCCAAAATTTGATTCAATGATGCCAAACCGTCAAGTTATCTCACACAAGCTAGCCACATGAATGACTAACCGTAAGAAACTTAAAACAGCTTCGCATAATCGATTCGGCGATAATGAAGGCTTAGGGGTTATGTGTATGGATAAAACCTCAATATCGATATCAAAAATAATCACGAAGATAGATTCAAATTCCTTTAGGAAAAAGAATAATAAATCAAATCCCGTGTGTGATCGTTGAAACGGATTAGTCAACCCGAATCGTTTCCCAACGAGGCGTGAATTGCCAACGTCGTTTTTGGTTTGGAATTTAATGCTCGATCTTTTGATTTGTTTGATTTGATTTATTAAACTACGGGAATAGGGAAAGTAATTAAGGAAATCTATTTTACGGGAAATTCTAAGTGCGAATTAACTAAAACGTAATTAATAAAACGTAAATAAAATGCAACTACGTCTAAATTATATCCTAAAAATGCCTAAAATTTCTTTTACTCTAAAAATGATATTTGAAAACTAAATATGAATTAAAACTATTTTTTAAGATTTTTCTGGATTTTATTCAAATTAAAAACTAATTTTAACTTTAAAAATACAACTAATTATCTAAAAATTATGAAAAAGAGAGGGAAAATTATGGAATTACTTTTCAAAAATCTAAAATAACACAAAAGACTTTTCAAAACTGTTTTTGTATTTTTCTGATTATTTTTCTATTTTATATGAATTTAAAACTATTTAAATCTAATTTAAATTGTGAAAAATACCAAATAAAAGGGAAAAAATAGGAAAATATTTTTATGCTTTTTATATTTTTCTTAAACTGGGAAAATTGAAAAATTATTTCTTGAACCTTTTCTTAATTATTTGCAATAAAAGCTATTTAAAATGAATAAAAAGCTTTTAAATAGAGAAAAATACCAAACAGTGACCAAAAATTATGAAAAACTCAGAAAAATTCTAAAATAATATTCTAAAGCTATGAAAAATATAAAAACATGGGCTTATGTGGATGAAAATGAAACTGATGTGTAAACTGCTTATTAATAAGCTATTTAAAATAAGCTACAAGCTACAAGAGAATATCAAATTGCTACAGAAGCTAAACTATGCTAAAATAAGCTTAAAGCAACTAATTATCTCTACTCCTAACTTCTAATGTGCAACCTACAAAGTTATTGATGCTAACTGCTACTTAGCAAAACAGAATTTTGACCTCCTACTTGAACTACTGCATCAGCTTATTAATAAGCTCAAAGGAAAATCCAACTCTTGGGAACTAAAGACTACCAGCCCAAGATCACTTGTACCAAGTTTCATGCACTACTAAGCTCAAGTGAAGCTTTGAGAGCCTCTGCAAAAGACCTGTGCACAACTCAGTATAAGCTGAGTGTGGACAGGACAAATTCAGTCAAGTTGAGAGCTTATTTTGATCTTGTACAGACTTGATAAGTTTTCACAAAAAGCAGTTTCCAATACTAGACCAGTTTAATATTGATTATCCAAAATTTGAAACACTTTTACTCAGAAATGAATCAGTGATTCATCATCAAAGTTTGATGAAAAACTGTATTTGACAGTTTTGACTTTTGAAAAACAGATTTGGAACTTTGACTTTGTTGAGTTTTGATTCCAACTTGTAAACTGATTATGATATTATAAGCTTAAACAAAGTTATAATAAGCAATTCCAATGATATAAGAACCTAAATCCAGCTTTTGATTATTCAAAATTCCAACAGATACTCAGATTTGAACTGATCAAAGGTGATTTGACTATATGAGTGTTTGGATGCAAAGTAAAGATTGATATGAATGCTCTAAACCTTATTAAACCTACAGCAACAAAGCTAATCCACTGAACTAACCTATATCTCAGATAACAGATCTGATCCAAACACTCTTAAATCAACAGCAATGCACTAAATTCTAGCTAAATCACAATTACAAGCTTAGGCTAACATCTAAATAGATTCAGTACACTAAAATGAAGCTATATAACAGTAATAACTACTACTTATAATAGATTTAAATGAAACAATTATCGCTACTAAATATGGAACTAAGTCTACACTTACAAGATGTCCGCCCACTATGGCTTGCTCATGAGACCAATAGAACAGTAACCTAACCCCAATATCAACTCATTTCAACCCAATCCAAGCTAGATCAGCAATTCAGAACCATAGAACCCATGAAACTGATTTGTTGACTTTTGTTGACCCATTGAGAAATTTAAGTTTGAAACAAGATTAAGCTCACAATAAGCTATCACAAGCTTACATGAACCTATTGAAACAGTAGCTGAATGTGACTCAATCCATAGAACAGATTTATATGTTTTTTTTTTATTTTTCAATTATTTAATCTGTTTTTTTTGTATTTTTGAGTAAGATGAGAAATGAGCTAAAAACAGATTTGGATTATTAAAATAAGCATTAGATAAGAAGATTAAGCAGATTTAAAACATAAAAACTCAAACAAATACTTGAAAATTAAAAGCTAAATTTTATTAATATAAGAAATTTGATTACACCAATTAAACTACAAAAGCTTAACAAAATTAAAATGAAATTTAAACTAAGAACTATGCTACTGAAAAATAAAGAGAGATACATCAAATGTGAATGAATGAGGGTCTTTTATAGCTAAGCTTGAGGTCTTGAGGCTCTTGGAAAGATCTAGAAGTCGAAATTTGTGCTTTTGAGTCGTTTACAACCATTAGATCACCTTCCACATATCCCACTTGATATCCACCCTTGGATCATGAATGCCACGCTATTTCGACCAATAGTAGAGCGTAGTGGCATTGAGCACCGGATGGTCGACTGTCATTCCCCATGTGTCAGTGTTGTCAGACGAAAGTACAAGTTTGCCCTTAATTGTAGTAATTTTGACCATTTGACCTTGAGGGTAATTAGGGTTCATGGGTTTTACCAGGATTGGGGGTAAATATTGGGCGGGGTGTATTTTTTATATTAATTTGATAATTTGACCGGTTTAAATGGCGTTGACTTGGGTTAAAAGGTGGATACGGGTTGGATTATAAAGGGTGGGGTTTGTTTGGTTTTGGACTTGGACCCGGTATGGTTTTGTATAATTGGGCGTGGGTTTGGATTGGATTTAAGATTATATTTGGATTAAAATGTACCCATGTAAGCTTATAGGGACTAAACTTGTATAATCGAAAATCCGGGGACCACACATGTAAATCTGAAAATGTTCATCAAGGGTTTTTTTGTCATTCTTCAATAAACCAAGGGTTGATTTTGACAATTCTGAAACTTGAAGGGTCAATTCTGCCAAAAGCTCAAAGATGAAGGATTAATCTTGACATTTCTTCAAACTTGATTGTAACTTCCAAAAATCATCTTCAGAGAATAAAATTTTCCAAAATGCACAATCCCGACCTTCCGGTTCAGCTCAAACTCTCTTAATCTCTCGTGCTCGGATTTACGTCTGATTTGGTTCCTTTTTGTGTGTTTTAACATATCCGTACCTGCAAATGCACAAAATCAAGAAAACTACAAATTTTAGCAATAAACGGCTCTTTCTTGGTTATTTTGGGTCATATTTGATAAAGAAAAGGTATGTGTTTTAGCACATACCCGGTCGTTTTTGAGAAAACTGAAACATCTATTTCTAATACTAAACGCAAAAAGAAAATGTTGAGAAAAGATGTTGATCGACTCTTGGAAGATGTTATCTCGTCTTGATATCCATAATGTTGTGTTATTCTATTCTTTGCCACATGCATCCGATTATATCTTTGCCGATAAAGTTGACTCTGTGGTAACTGCTGAGAATACCGATTATGTGCTTGGATCGAGTCTTTAAAAGTGAAAATAAACAATTACTTAACGAACTTTACAATGCAAAACGTCGTCTTCGTGGTGTGAAAAGATATTCACAATCATCAACTTAGTTTTCAAAGAAAATCGCTCAATTGAGTGCAAAATCTTCGATCCTAAAATTGAGCAACTGGATGATCAAAACGTGTCTTTGAAAAGTCAAATCTCAAAGTATGAACAAGAACTTGTAAAAGTTAAGCAGAATATTGTGTCATATTTGATTTACTCAATAAGACTCGACATGAAGCATCAAATGAACTTGATCAATATCTTGCTCACACTAGAGATGTCATGAATTTTCTTTGGTAATATTCGGTCCGAAAATCAAGATTTGATTCACACTATCTCTAAGCTAAGAGAAATGTTAGGAAAGTATGAACAACTTTCGCCAACTATCATTAAGAGATTAGCACCATCACACTTAGTAATCGTGCATCTAGAATCCCTACCGCCAAATCACAAGTTGCTAACGTGCTTCCTTCTACCGAAATAGAATAGTTGCATCTTTTCCAAACGTCCGCACTTCACGACCTAGAGCACTCAATCGAAGAATAGGAAGTTGCGACCTAAGAAAAGATCAATAAGGAATACCAAAGTAGAAGAACACCCTAGGACTACGAATAAGACTTACGTTGCTTCCACTATAGATGTTGCGTCGGCAAATGTAATAGCAATAGTGATGTAACGAATGCTAAACCTTTAAGCACCTTTGATATTCGATCATTGCACCTTGTGTTATTTGTCGTAAAAGTATGAATTCGATTGTCATGACAAATGTGTTGCTAAAGCTATAATCTCTCGGTTACGGAATCTAAGAATCGGAATACCTCTAGGCCCACTAATCATTCTAAGTCCGTGCTTGGTAGACCGCCTTCTTTAGATTCTAAGGCAACCATTCTTTGTCACACGTAGCTCTAGTTTCACCTCTTAAGAATGTAGTACCACCTAGTGCATTCACTAAGACAAAAGCAAAGAGTAGTTATAGATGGCGTAAATGGATATATAACACACTAGGATTTAAATGGATGCCTAAAGTCATTAATGTGTGCATGTCTCATATAAATGCTTCGAACCCTCTAACACTTTGGGTTCCACATCTACTTCTATTCCATCCGTGTCGCCCATGATGTAATGCGCGTGATCATGATCATTCTCTATTGTTGATAGCGGATGTTCCCGACACATGACGAGTGCAACCTTAAACTGTATCAAACTTTATTGCAAAGTTCATTGGCATCGGGTTCGGGAACGATCACTCGCAGATATCATGGGCTACGGAGATTATGTCAAGCGGAACATCGAAATCGTGAGGTTTACTATGTGGAAGGCCTCGGTCATAACTGCTTTCGATGAGGTCGATTTTGTGATGGAGATTTGGAAGTTGCTTTCGGGAGAAAACTTGTTTCATTCGTGATCTACAAGGAAATGACCTTATGTACTGCTCGCGTAATTCTAGTCTCTACACTATCTCTATGCAAGACATGGTTGCTTCATCTCCCATCCGCTACTTTTAAAGGCAACATCAACAAAATCCACGGCTATGGCACCGCCGTCTCACATCTAAACTTTCAAACCATCACCAACCTTGCTCGACACAAACTAGTTGAAGGTCTCCCACGATTCCGGATTCAAAAGATCACCTTTGCTCACCGTGAACAAGGGAAAAGCACTGTGCTCATTTTCCTTCAAAGGTGGAACACAACTCTCAAAGATGTGCTACATCTTGTTCACATTGATTTGTGTGGCCCGATGCGCGTGCAAGCGATCAATGGCAAACGCTACATCTTAGTAATTGTTGATGACTACTCACGATGGACTTGGGTCTACTTTCTTCGTAGCAAAGACCAAGCTCCACAAATGATCATCACCTTCTCACAAAAATACGTGTTCGACTCCAACACCATCGAGCTAATTCGAATGGACAAAGGAACCGAATTTGTTAACCAAACCTTCGTGAATTTTATGAGAAAGTAGGAATTCAAAGATCAAACATCTATTGCACGTACACCGAACAAAATGGAATTGTTGAAAGACGAAACCGAACGTTAGTGGAAGCTGCAAGAACAATGTTAATCAATGCTAAACTTCAGATTACTTGTGGGCGTGTCGATTCATCGCATGCTACACTCATGTTAGGAATTAGAAAATTCCATAGTGAAGTGTCGGTCACCCCAAATATTATCTAGCATAAGTTAGCTCGTAGACTTGTCGTTATTTACGTTATTATGTAGTTAATTAGTTAGTCGGTGGCGTAAAATAGTTTAGTGCAACACCGCGGAGGAAGGACTGTGACAATTCTACAATTATTTTCGGATCATTCTCAAAACATTACTCATGTTTCATTATTTATCATTTATCGTGAACTAGGTTTACGAGCATCAAATTCACGTAACCGTAATGGTTTAGCTGTGAATTCATGATCATATCATCGAGGTCATTTCATATAGACTAAGTTTAGTCTACATTTCATTATCATCATTTTCATCATATTAGTTCATGCATGGTTTTGCATTTTACATTAAACGTATAATTTTATATTAAATAAACGTTATCGCGTAATTAATTATTTTGACAATTGATCCATTACTTCCAAAAATTATTCCAATATATTTTATACTCATATTAAGTTTATAAAATAATATTATGAGTTTACCTAGTGTTTTAAATTTATTTTGTAACTAAATTGTTGTATTTATATAATTACGACGTTTTCTTAAATTCGACACGATTATTATTATATCACTCAAATTTTGCAAGGAATGTATTTTTATAATTTTATGACCTAAAATATTTTAACTTGACCCGTGAAAATTTATTTTTATTCAACGCTACCCTAAATATTTACAAATGCTACAACTTACCACTTAACTCATTTAAATTTTAAAAATCTTACAATATCTTACACTTATACAAATGTTAAAAAAAAAAAAAAAAAAAAAAAATAAACAAAATATGATTCACACCCTTGTCGACACAAGGGTGAATCATCAAGAGATTTTGCAAAATATCTCATACAAGTAGTATACAAACTTATTTTTTTTCATTTCATTCCTTTCATTTGCAAAAGCTAGACCAATTCCATCTTCTTTTTCTCTCAAAATATTCGCAGCCAAGGGATCAAAAGGAAGAAGCATTCCAAGTTTACAAGTCAAGTTTATTTAAACACTAGTATCATTTGTTGCAAGGTTTTGTAATACAAACCTCAAGTGATTAGGAAAACCTTTTGTCCATTAAACCTCATCATATCACTAGTAAGCATTCATAGTCATATTTTTATTTCATATTCATTTTCATGGTCATATCATTTTATTTGAGAAACATGCAAGTCTCATGATATTTATACCATTTTAAAGGTTTTAAGGTTTTATGTGCTAAATATATATAATCCATCCTATAATTACTCCTTGTTATATTTTAGTTTTGGTGATGTCTAGGAACCCATGACACCCTAAAAAGGTGTATGGTAGGATTAGAATAGCTTCGAAGTTGTTTTGAATGGGTTAGAATAGGTTTGGCGCGAGAAAAACTCATTTCGACACGTTTTGAAAAGGGTCTGTCCTTAAAATCAAATTCTGGAAAATCCGACAGTGAACAAAAATATTTGGCCTAGATATTTAGAAAATATACTTTAAAACGAAACCGTGGCCGCTTGAACGGATTAAAACGGAGCTATAACGAAGAAGTTATGAATTTTTCAATTTGGCGACGAAAAATACTAAATCTCGAAAATTTCAAAGAAACTATATTTGTTTTGTACGAGTCAAAAATGAAGCTTGGACGTTGTAAATTATGTCGATTTGTTAAAAATATGTTAGTATACTTGATATGAAGTTAAGGATCTTTAAAACGTGAAAACGGATTTGTAACGACTAAATTACACATGTTTACAAAAGTTGCCGTAACTATTATCATATAAGAAAAACTATAACTTGATTTCTAATAAACAAGTTTTGCGGCAAAAACTAGTACCAAGTAAAGGTCGTTTTAACATTGAATTAGAACTTTTTATGAAGAGAAGTCTTCTAGTAAAAGTGAAATCGCCAAGTATACTTTCCAAAATGTCCAATTGTTTGATTAGCGGAGTTGTAATGAATTAATTACGGTCGCTCAAACTTTGCCGAAAAACCATCCTTAAACTATATTTTGGACTAAAAGTACCATATTTAACCTCTATTATCTTTATGTTCGAGACCTCTAGGATGAAAACTCATGTACTAAAACTTTGAGATTATCATACGAGCTTCCCAAAACCGTTGAGTTCGTTTCCTAACGCCGACGTGCACCATTTTACAACTAGCTTTTAGAAGCCGTTTTGTCATTTTCATGGAAATTTCAATAACATTATTTTACTGACGAAAAGTAATATTTTCACAACAAGTCACTAAATGATTATCGTCGGATATCATTTCAATGTAAATACATGTGAAGTAATTTAAAATGGTCAAGACGTTAAAAGATTTCATTTTCGATGAAAAGTATTGTTTTCAAAAATTCATAAGTGGTATAAATATCATCCGAATCGCATGCATAACATTACATCATGACTTATTACATATCATATCATTCATAATAGGTCGGTTTGAGATTCACGCTACATTTCGTGTACTCACTTTTGTCATCACATCAATTCATCAAGTGAGTTTTCATAGCCCGTTGTATACATTTAATACTTGTTTTCAAACTTACGGGAGAATACATTGCACATCATTTTATTACGATACCAAGTATATCAAATTCATTACATTGCTTAAGTTACCTCATGCCAATTGAATGTCCCCATTATATTACATGAACCGTTAATTTCATAGAAGCGAGGGTGAGTGGATAGATCTATCGAGGTGACTCCTCCATCCGGGTTGGTGGATCCCAACTAGTCATACGGATGCATATCATTTAATAACATTATTTGAGTTGTTTGGCAAACACTCTGTTGGGCGAACATCATGGTCGATCTAGTTTCGGTGTCATGGACTTATAGCAATTGTAACATTATTTTATGGCGACATTGTCATACATTATCTATACTTGTGTAGTCGTATAATTCATTTTCATAAACCTATGATTTCTCACCAACATTATTGTTGACCGCTTTAGCAATGTATTTTCGTGTAACTAGACATACTCATCATGGCATGGTTAGGAACCCTTTTAGAGTCGCGGCGACGACTTATATCATTGGATATTATATTTCTTTCAAAACATCGTTTGACTTGTAATATACTTATTTTTTCCGCAAACTTTATCAACTTTGGGACCTATCTTGTAACTTTGGATGTTTTATATTAAATCAAGCGATGTATTTTTAAACGACACTTTAGGTCGTTCAATATAACTGTGATTGTGATGCTATGACAACAATCCCAAGGAATTCCATTCCGCTGCAAAACAGATAATTTGGGGGTGTGACAGATTGGTAATCAGAGCTTCAGTTATAGAGAACTAGGTTGCATCATTGACCCTAGACTATAACTACATCATCATAGCATCTCATCATTTCATCATAAGTGCATAGTCACTATACATGCGGTTTCATACGCACATTTTACGAGTTATTTACTGTCATTTCAAAATCGATTGTCACATAGATGCCTTCAAATACTTATCCCATCATACTCACATCACTTTGACATAGAGAATGCCCTGTCATTCCCTATCACAATTTTAACATCAGTTGACTCAACACCGATAACATCAGTTGATGAGACTGAACCCTTTTAGGAGGACGAAGTTGCACTTACACCATCGCGATCACTATTGATTCACCGTAGGATCAGGACAATTTTCATCATTCTGTTGAGACAGATCATACCATTTGGTAGGACTTACAAGCTTAGTCCTAGTGGACCTATTAGTCATACATTTGATTTGCCGCTAGGGAAGCGTTCATGATTTGACACACTACTACCATCTATCACTAAGACTACAGAAACTACACTATCTTATAGAATTGAGGACTGTGAGAGTTTCAAAGCTATTGTTATTAGACAGCCTACTGCTCCTACACTTGAGACATGATTAGACCATCAACAGGAACAGATAATAAGTACATTTCTATTTAGTGTAATCTTTATCATTTATTATCTCCACGATAATCACAACCTTAGTTTATTTCATTCCTTATTCCAATTGCCCAATTTTCAATCATTTTGCGACAATACCTCACTATCTTACTAGGGGTTAGGCCAACTTTATTTTTGACCAATTAGGAGACTATTACCACTCTACGAGGTTCTCCCATGTATCCTACAAACCATTCCTCAAATTATATTTCAAGTTATTTTGCTACCATTTCATAACATTATTTCACTTAAATTTATTTCGAGCTATTTTATCACCATCTTAGAAACGTTGTTTCATAAAGTTTTAAAGCAAGTTGTTTTATTACCAACTTATCAATTGGTTTCATCATTTTATCAACTATTTAATACCCTCATGCGAAACGATTTTCATGTTACTCGAAAAATCATTGAGCCATTATCTTACAAAACAAAACGTTGAATACCATCTAAAACTTGGAGGAACATAATACCATTTCAACAAAACCAAGCATCACATCATTTGTCCTTGATTATACATGGCACGATCACCTATGTATAATTCAGAAGAATTATGTCATGAAAGAAACAAGTATCATTTCAAATTTCTTAAGACAATCTTCATTCAAAAGCAAAACTTTGTAATCATATAAATTGTTCATAAACATATATTTTAATAACACTCTATCGATGCTCACGCCATTCATCCTCACTCAACCAATAAGTTAGAATTTGACGAGTGACCTTTTAGAAAAGGCTTTCTATACAATCTATGAGGAGGATTCCTCGACACAAGAAAACAATGAAAGCATTCTAGGACTAGAAGTAGGTAGCGAGATCTTTCAAAACTCAATAAAATCTTAAGACATGACAAGACATTCGAACCACTATTTTGGACTAGAAGTCAAATTATGTCATTTCAAAAGTACTAGCTAGACCGAGTTACAAGATTTAGTACGGCGAATACACACTAAGCAACATTATAGGAGAAACCAAATCTTCTAACGGGACTACGAACATTTCACTAAACATGGCCTCAACAATATTTGAACTTCCCTACAATGAGTTTCCTTTAAAGGAAATGATATAAACTTCCTCTAAGGCATTGTGTTCCCTAGAAATTCCAAGTAACCTCACTTCTATATCCAGAGATGCAACAGGTTTGAACATATTGGACAATAGATGACTTTCCATCTACAAGTGAGATTAGAACAAACATTCCTCGGTATAGTATCATCTGATATCTATGTTTTACGGACATGAGGACAATCTAGTGATGAACTATTTTAGAATCACTCAATATCGGGACGAGTCTTGAAAACCAATCACAATACTACATTACTTAAATATTTAAGGTTTTGTGACTTTACAACATAGAGCATGGAAACACTTCGATAATCAAACCATAAACATTTTAGTCATGGGGACTAAACGCCTTAGGCAAGTAAGATTCAAATCATGACATTCGCTGGAACGAGAAACGCGAGGAATCACAATTGTTACCCATAATCTATTCTTTTCAATAAGGTCCTTTTCGACAGATTTAACATTTTGAAATTTGGATTGAGACACGTGGTATCAAATCCAGTTGTACCTATTACAAGCTATTCGATTCACCTTAGACTTCTGACAACCATTTTAAGATTCCTTTGGAATTCACTAGTACATGATTACCGCTTATTATCCTCAGCTCAATGGTTAGAGCGAGAGAACAATTCCCACATTAGACACATTATACCACATTGAATTAGCTAATGGTAACTTAATTAGCACCGACACCATTGTCCGTGGTTGTACACTCAATTTTCTAAATCATCCCTTCAATATAGACCTTATGCCTGTAGAACTTGGTAGTTTCGACGTCATCATAGGAATGGATTGGTTATCCAAACATCGTGCGAGAATCATTTGTGATGAGAAAGTTGTTCATCTTCCTTATAATGGCGAAACTTTGATCATTCGTGGGGAAGTGGAACTAGACTCGATATTATATCATGCATCAAAACGGAGAAGTACATAAAGAAAGGTTGTTTTGCTTTCTTAGCTCATATAACGAGAAGAAGTCGGAGGAGAAGCGACTTGAGGATGTACCGATTGCTCGAGAATTTCACAAGTCTTTCTCGAAGACTTGCCAGACTACCACCGCACGTCAAGTAGAATTTCATATTGACTTAGTGCCCGGAGTCGCACCAATTCATGAGCACCTTATCGATTAGCACCATCGGAGATGCAAGAGTTGTCTAATCAGTTGCAAGAACTTTTAGACAAAGGATTCATTAGGCCAAGTTCCTCGCCTTGGGGAGCACCGGTCTTGTTTGTGAAGAAGAAAGATGGATCTTTCAGAATGTGTATAGATTATAGAGAGCTGAACAAGTTAACGGTGAAGAATCGTTACCCACTCCCCAGAATCGACGACTTGTTCGATCAGTTACAAGGCCCTGGTATCTACTCAAAGATTGACTTAAGATCGGTTACCATCAACTTAGAGTGCGGGAGGTGGATATTCCGAAAACAGCGTTTAGAAAATGTTATGGTCATTATGAGTTTCAAGTAATGCCATTCGGATTAACTAATGCACCTGCAGTATTCATGGATCTCATGAATAGAGTATGTAAACCGTATTTGGACAAATTTGTCATAGTGTTTATCGACGACATATTGATTTACTCAAAGAGCAAAGAAGAGCATGAAGGGCATTTAAGAACGATTTTAGGACTACTCAAGAATGAGAAGTTGTATGCCAAATTTTCAAAGTGTGATTTTTGGAACCGTAAAGTACAACTTCTTGGTCATGTCATTGATAGTCAAGGATTACAAGTAGACCCTGCAAAGATTGAAGCCGTAAAAGATTGGACTACTCCAACAAATCCTACAAATCCGACAATTTCTAGGACTTGCGGGTATTACCGAAGATTCATCGAAGGTTTTCAAAGATAGCTAAAGCTTTGACCAAGTTGACACGAGAAAAACAAGAGGTATGAATGGGGAAAGAAACAAGAAGCTACTTTTCGGTTGTTGAAGCAAAAGCTTTGCGGTCGCCAATTTTGGCACTACCCGAAGGAATTGAGAACTTCGTTGTATACTGCGATGCTTCACATAAAGAGCTTGGAGCTGTATTAATGCAAAACGAGAAGGTAATAGCGTATGCTTCTCGACAACTTAAGGTCTATGAGAAGAATTACACCACTCATTATCTTGAGTTAGGGGCCGTAGTTTTTGCACTTAAGATTTGGAGACACTACCTTTACGGTACAAAGTGCACAGTGTTTACGGACCACAAGAGTTTACAATATGTTCTTGATCAGAAGGAACTTAACATGAGGCAACGTCATTGGTTGGAATTACCCAGCAATTATGATTGTGAAATCAAGTATCACCCGGGAAAAGCCAATGTTGTGGCTGATGCTCTTAGCGGGAAAGAAAGACCCAAACCTTTAAGAGTAAGATCATTAGGAATGACGATCAGTTCACCTTTACCATCAAAAATACTGGAGGCACAGATCGAGGCACTTAAGGAAGAAAACCGACCAAGTGAAAAGCTTTATGGTATGCCCGAAAATGCAAATGGCTTTGTAAAGAGAGCATATGGAGTATTATGCTTCAAGGATAGAATGTGGGTACAATTTTATGGCAGGATACGAGAATTGATTATGCATGAGTCGCATAAGTCAAAGTATTCTATTCACCTAGGTTACGATAAGATGTATCGGGATCTCAAGAAACTTTATTGATGGCCGATCATGAAAGCAGAAATTGCCACGTACGTTAGCAGATGCCTTACTTGCTCTCAGGTAAAAGTCGAATATCAGAACCCTTCAGGATTACTCCAACAACCAAAAATTCCCAATGGAAGTTGGAACGCATTACGATGAACTTTGTCACGAAACTTCCTAAGACATCGGGAGGTTACGACGCTATATGGGTAATCGTTGATCGCCTTACCAAATCAGCCCATTTCATACCAATTAGAGAGACTTATTCCATGGAACAACTCACTAGACTTTATGTCAAGGAAATAGTCTCGAGGCATGGAGCACCAATTTCTATCATTTCCGATGAGATAGTCGATTCACTTCAAACTTCTGGAAATCATTACAAGATTCATTTGGAACAAAATTAGACATGAGCACAGCATATCATCCACAAACCGATGGCCAAAGTGAAAGGACAATTCAAACATTAGAAGATATGCTCAAGCATGTGTGACTTTCTAGAAGTGATTAGGCAAGTCATACTTCATCGAACCAGTTGTTTTACAACAATAGTAATTACATGAACATATTAACGACACCATTTGAGGCACTCTCTGATTTAGGTGTCAATCACTTATTCACGGAACAAAATCAGGAAAGTCCAACTCACTAGCCCATAAATCATTCATGAAACAACAAATAAATGGTATAGGTCAAGAATCGCCACAAGAAACAACATATAGCTTGATAGGCTACGTCGTTATCGATGAAAATATTGGAAGTATGTTCCATAAGTCGCAAACCACTAGAATTTCAAGTTGGTAACAAATTGATGTTCAAAATCTTGCCTTTGAAAGGCGTGGTGCGATTCGAGAAAAATATTGGACGAACCAATGCGACTCAAATATCCTCATCTTTTCACCGACAACACCGTAGGACCCAATAAGGACCGAATTCGTGGATGAATTCCTTTTTGGTTGGGCGAATGTGACAATTCAGATTTTGGATCATTCTCAAAACATTACTCATGTTTCATTATTTATCATTTATCGTGAACTAGGTTTACGAGCATCAAATTCACGTAACCGTAATGGTTTAGCTGTGAATTCATGATCATATCATCGAGGTCATTTCATATAGACTAAGTTTAGTCTACATTTCATTATCATCATTTTCATCATATTAGTTCATGCATGGTTTTGCATTTTACATTAAACGTATAATTTTTATATTAAATAAACGTTATCGCGTAATTAATTATTTTGACAATTGATCCATTACTTCCAAAAATTATTCCAATATATTTTTATACTCATATTAAGTTTATAAAATAATATTATGAGTTTACCTAGTGTTTTAAATTTATTTTGTAACTAAATTGTTGTATTTATATAATTACGACGTTTTTCTTAAATTCGACACGATTATTATTATATCACTCAAATTTTGCAAGGAATGTATTTTTATAATTTTTATGACCTAAAAATATTTTAACTTGACCCGTGAAAATTTATTTTTATTCAACGCTACCCTAAATATTTACAAATGCTACAACTTACCACTTAACTCATTTAAATTTTACAAAAATCTTACAATACTTACACTTATACAAATGAAAAAAAAAAAAAAAAAAAAAAACATAAACAAAATATGATTCACACCCCTTGTCGACACAAGGGGTGAATCATCAAGAGATTTGCAAAATATCTCATACAAGTAGTAAACAAATTATTTTTTTCATTTCATTCCTTTCATTTGCAAAAGCTAGACCAATTCCATTTCTTCTTCTCTCAAAATATACGGCAGCCAAGGGACCAAGGAAGAAGCATTTACAAGTTTACAAGTCATTTATTTAAACACTAGTATCATTTGTTGCAAGGTTTTGTAATATAAACCTCAAGTGATTAGGAAAACCTTTTGTCCATTAAACCTCATCATATCACTAGTAAGCATTCATAGTCATATTTTTATTTCATATTCATTTTCATGGTCATATCATTTTATTTGAGAAACATGCAAGTCTCATGATGTTTATACCATTTTTAAAGGTTTTTAAGGTTTTTATGTGCTAAATATATATAATCCATCCTATAATTACTCCTTGTTATATTTTAGTTTTGGTGATGTCTAGGAACCCATGACACCCTAAGAAGGTGTATGGTAGGATTAGAATAGCTTCGGAGTTGTTTTGAATGGGTTAGAATAGGTTTGGCGCGAGAAAAACTCATTTCGACACGTTTTGAAAAGGGTCTGTCCTTAAAATCAAATTCTGGAAAATCCGACAGTGAACAAAAATATTTGGCCTAGATATTTAGAAAATATACTTTAAAACGAAACCGTGGCCGCTTGAACGGATTAAAACGGAGCTATAACGAAGAAGTTATGAATTTTTCAATTTGGCGACGAAAAATACTAAATCCTGAAAATTTCAGCAAACTATATTTGTTTTGTACGAGTCAAAAATGAAGCTTGGACGTTGTAAATTATGTCGATTTGTTAAAAATATGTTAGTATACTTCGATATGAAGTTAAGGATCTTTAAAACGTAGAAAACGGATTTGTAACGACTAAATTACACATGTTTACAAAAGTTGCCGTAACTATTATCATATAAGAAAAACTATAACTTGATTTCTAATAAACAAGTTTTGCGGCAAAAACTAGTACCAAGTAAAAGGTCGTTTTAACATTGAATTAGAACTTTTATGAAGAGAAGTCTTCTAGTAAAAGTGAAATCGCCAAGTATACTTTCCAAATGTCCAATTGTTTGATTAGCGGAGTTGTAATGAATTAATTACGGTCGCTCAAACTTTGCCGAAAAACCATCCTTAAACTATATTTTGGACTAAAAGTACCATATTTAACCTCTATTATCTTTATGTTCGAGACCTCTAGGATGAAAACTCATGTACTAAAACTTTGAGATTATCATACGAGCTTCCCAAAACCGTTGAGTTCGTTTCCTAACGCTCGACGTGCACCATTTTACAACTAGCTTTTAGAAGCCGTTTTTGTCATTTTCATGGAAATTTCAATAACATTATTTTACGACGAAAAGTAATATTTTCACAACAAGTCACTAAATGATTATCGTCGGATATCATTTCAATGTAAATACATGTGAAGTAATTTAAAAATGGTCAAGACGTTAAAAGATTTCATTTTCGATGAAAAGTATTGTTTTCAAAAATTCATAAGTGGTATAAATATCATCCGAATCGCATGCATAACATTACATCATGACTTATTACATATCATATCATTCATAATAGGTCGGTTTAGAGATTCACGCTACATTTCGTGTACTCACTTTTGTCATCACTTCAATTCATCAAGTGAGTTTTCATAGCCCGTTGTATACATTTAATACTTGTTTTCAAACTTACGGGAGAATACATTGCACATCATTTTATTACGATACCAAGTATATCAAATTCATTACATTGCTTAAGTTACCTCATGCCAATTGAATGTCCCCATTATATTACATGAACCGTTAATTTCATAGAAGCGAGGGTGAGTGGATAGATCTATCGAGGTGACTCCTCCATCCGGGTTGGTGGATCCCAACTAGTCATACGGATGCATATCATTTAATAACATTATTTGAGTTGTTTGGCAAACACTCTGTTGGGCGAACATCATGGTCGGTCTAGTTTCGTGTCATGGACTTATAGCAATTGTAACATTATTTTATGGCGACATTGTCATACATTATCTATACTTGTGTAGTCGTATAATTCATTTTCATAAACCTATGATTTCTCACCAACATTATTGTTGACCGTTTTAGCAATGTATTTTCGGTAACTAGACATATTCATCATGGCATTCATAGGGACTTATTTTAGAGTCGCGGCGACGACTTATATCATTGTATATTATGGCATTTATATACTTTCAAAACATCGTTTGACTTGTAAAATACTTATGTTTTCCGCACTTTATCAACTTTTGGGACCTATCTTGTAACTTTGGATGTTTTATATAAATGTCAAGCGATGTGTTTTAAACGACACTTTAGGTCGCTCAATATAACTGTGATGATGATGCTATGACAATCAATCCCAAGGAATTCCAATCCACGCAAAGCAGATAATTTGGGGTGTGAGAATACCATCCACGTGGTACGTTTAAACCTCATACCATCCACTGTGGCAATATCTTTTGATGTGAAGCTGTTTTTTGAGGAAACGTCTGATAATTAAGGGGTGAGCAATGAATTGATAAAGGATTAGGGTTAGGATTATTAAGGTGTGTTTGATTATATTATTAATGATGGTGAGAGATTTAGGATTAGATGGAGAAGAGATTTGAAGCGATGATATGATGAGATCAAAAAATTTTTGGAGCGTCTTTGGTGAGTAATGATGTAGGCGGATGAGATATGATTAGGTTTAGTGATATTGTGAGATAAATTAGGGTGTGACAATGTCTTATAACCGGATGTGTAAAATTGTGTTGGATCGGGTTCTTGTGTTTCTGTATCGGGTTTGTTTCTTCTTAGTTGGACTTGGGCTTCTCTAGTTTGAGATGAAATGAATAAACACTCATGGGCCGTATGGACTGGTTGATTAACATTGGAGTGGTCTGCGATGGAATGAACATATACGTCTTTTTCACTATCTTGAGATAAATAGATGTAAAAACAAAAACATTTGCTATCCAACTTTTGTGTCATCCGGATGGTATTGTTGGTATTATTAATATTCTCACGGAGGGATACTAGATTCACGGCCTGAGCTAATTTTCACGGATGGTTGGATTACTCTTTCTCGGGGACACACGTTCGATTGATCTTGAATATTATCGAAAATGTTGAACCTTCTTTATAAATCCGAAATATTAATGATGAGCCGGAGTTGAATTGGATTGGATTGGAATGGGCTTAATGGATTATTGGATCAAATGCTTATTTTTGATAATGAGATTTGAAACATGAGATTTGATGTTTTGAGTTGTTGTTGAGATTTGTTGTGTTGTGCAGGCAATACTTTGGTTTATGCATTTTCACGAAAGGTATTTTGTCACGGTTTGAATTGATTGGAACTAGATTGACTATGGGGTAGTTTATGCGATATTTTTATTTGAAATTGAAGTGAGGTTTTCCGAGCGAGGTTGCTTATTTTCGTCCCTTTCTTTCTACCCTTCCGAAGATGACTTGTTTGGGCATTTATAGAGTGATAAAGACTTGGCTATTTAATTATGTTTGTGATTCTTTCTCGTTTAACCCAGCGTAATAATCACTTAGGTGTCTCACGCATTGAGGATATGTCAAGAGGTTTTGTACATTGGGTACACCGTTTCTTTTTCACGAGGATTGTACAAGTTTAAGTAACAAATCTAGAGAATTTTACTTCATGATCAAGTTTGGTATATCGGGTTTACTTCTCAATGTGGTCATTACAATAGCCGACGAGAGCGTGAATGATGTGTTTACCAAAGTGTTGATTGGATGGTTGATGATGTTGTTGATGTTGGATAATGAATCGTTGATGAACCTGCGCATGTTCCTCTAAAGCAGATATTCACGAAACCAATGTTGTCATAACACATTCAAACTAAAATTGTTTACGGTTTTGTCTTGATTTTGTAAAATCCGAAAGAACCTATTTCTCGGTTTAAATCATAGACTTGTAAAATCCGTGACAATGGAAACATTCGGGTAATAGTAAAGTGCATTTCGGATCTATCTTACGGTTTATTCTTGGTTTTGTAAAATCCATGAAAGAAACTATTTTTGGTTTAAACCATAGAGTTGTAAAATCCGTAATGATGGAACCATCACGGAGAAAAGGAAAGTGTATTTGGGATCTTTTCGATCTTGGTGTTCGGTTTACATTTGAAGAAGGGATAAAGGGTGTACTTCATGAATTGGATGTGTGTTTGGATTATTGTCATGGCAATTTGGTTATTATATGGTTTCTGGGGTTATGTGCATTTAAACATGGTCGGGATTGAAACCATTATCAAAGTTCACTTTTAAGGTCAAATGAGGCTAGATTTGAGCAGTTCAGAAGATGTGACAACGGCGTTAATTCAGTATTATTTATTTGAGGTTGAAGTGAAATATCACGGGCGAGTGTACTTAGTATCTGAAGGTATCGGGGATGGTTGGATGAAGATTCTTCATGATCCTTGTTCGAGCTTATTATCAAAAACAAAGACTTGGAAATCTAGTTATTGTTGGGTGTCTTTTACCTTTTCTTTTACCACTTGGGGGAATTGGGCTCATACCACTACAAAATAACTATCACTTTAAGGAGTTACATTGTAGTGCTAAGTGTCACATTCAATTGTGGATTTTCAAGAGGTAATGTCGTCTATTACTTGATGGTTGGTTGGTTGAAGAGTATAGAGTACTTAAGAGATTCAATGGAGCATGAATTCTGCCGCTCTTTGTTACATATGTGCAAGTTTAAGTCACGAGTTCGGGTTAGTTTACTTGAGGTCAAATTCATCATATTGGGTTTTCTCCATCAGTTTGTCACGACAAAGAGCCTCTTGAATGATAATTTTGGGAGAGATTGATACATACATGTTCGGGCCTCGTACTCGAAGAAAAGAAATGTATGCGTTTGGTGCGCATTATCTTAGAAAGAGAGAAATCTTCTTATGACGTATGAACACTTGATTCATGCCTCGTACTCTAAAGAAAAGAAAAGTATACGTTTGATGCGCTTTATCTTTGAAAGAAGAAATCTTCTTATGACGTATGAACACATCGGTTCAAGCCTCGTTCTCAAGAAAAGAAAAGTATGCGCTTTATCTTATCTTCAAGAAGAAATCTTCTTATTATGACCATTCTCATCAACATGCTTCATACTTTTTCCATGCGCTTGGTCATCAAGTGAACCGGGCTACCACCGATTGTTTTCTCATTCCACTTGCTCGATTATAATGAAGATGGCGACATCATGTGCTTATTTTGCGGGAGAAGTGTGAATAGAACATTCGGATGATTTTCACTTATTTAATCAAGAATGGCATCTCCGTATGCAATTCTTGAGGGAGAAGAAGTGTGAATTTTTGCATGGTTGATTGATATTTGAGAATAAATGGTCAAACGGCTCCAAACTCATGTAAGAACCGAGCTTCTTATTATCGGATCATCTTCACATGGGTTTCTTCTAAGAGCGGTTGGTTGACATCTTCACTCGGATTGATGAGTTTATCGACAAAGTGCTTCCGGTTAATGCTTCACGTATACATCAACATGATGATTCGAACAATCTCTCATTTCTTGTTTGATGTGATTGATTGTTTGGTGTTACCATCTTGTGTGTTCGTTGATTGTTGATTTCCTTGATGAACATCTTTTGTTCTTGTTTGATTGGGAGGATTTTAGTTAAGGGATTTGCAAGATGTAAGTTAATTGGGATGCTTTTTGGTGATGTTCTTGTTTTGGTGAGTTAAAGATGTTAACTATCTATTCCCAACCGGACAATCTTGAAGAAGGTCGAGTCTTGATTCGGTTCTACATTCTTAACGATCTAAAGCTAAATGTTAGAAGACTAAAGATGAGTTGCATTTGATTATCTAAAGACTTCTTCTTAAATCATTTATCACTTATTTGGGCATTTATCAAGTTACCGTTGTCGGGTTTGAGGGAGAGCACTAATTTAGGGGAGTTTGGAATGCCAAATTTAATCCTAATTAGACTTGCTCATTCTTCTTCACAAGTTGATTCAAATGTGGGAAGAGTTCAAGTGTTCTTCTCAACAAATTTCTAGTATCTTGACATGCTTACAAAGTGTTCTTGATTACGAAGTATCAAAACCGCAAGGGGAAGGAGACCCGTAACTAAACGCGCGAGTAAACTTGATGAACTTAATACTTCTAAGTGATTGAAGATATCCGGGAAGACAAATGTTATTACCGTAGAAACTCAAGGTTTGACTCATGGCGAGTAAACTTGATGAGCTTAATTTTCTAAGTGATTGAAGATATCCGGGAAGACAATTGTCATGACCAGAGATGTTCAAGAGACTCATCAAGTTTTGTGTTTGTATTTCAACGACGTGGGGAAGTGATGTTATTTACGAAGATAAAGAGGTACACTGGTGTGATGATCTTGATGTTATCGCAATCATCGGGAGAGAAATTGTGTACATTGGGGATGCTCAATTTGTTTCACTTGAGGGCTTAATCGGTGATTCGAGATATAATCACTTATTCCGGTGTTGACATCCATGAGATTGTCACCCAGAGATAATCGGTGACTTGGCACCTTCTTCAATGTTATCGATTATTCTCTTCCTTGGGAATTGTATACTTGGATACTTGAGCTTCATACGATCATCGGGGAAGAAAGCCATGTGAACATTGGGAGGTGTTTTCATTCCCTCATGATGTGTATTCGGAGAGTTCTTGGATATTGGTGTACTTGGGTTCTTGAGCTTCATACACATTCATCGGGGAAGAAAAATGTGAACATGGGAAGGTGTTCTTCATTCCCTCATGATGTGTATTCGGGAGAGTTCTTGAGCATTATACAAAGAGGTGTTGCATCAATTCAACTACTTGGGGAATTGTTCTCTTGACACCTTTTGGAATGGATCGCTTGAGACTTGATTGGTTATGGAAATTTGAGAAGATTATTTATGTGTGGGATGATACGTTCTGTTCTTCTTGTTGATGATATAACCTCGAACGAAGAATCACGGTGATTATTCTTAAAAGGAGCGGTGAGTTTATGATAATGGTGTGCTTCTTTGTGCACTGGCTAAAGCAAGCTTGAAATAGAGCTTGAATCACTCAACATAAGGATTTTCGGTTTGGGGGAGCTGCCAAAGTCTCACTTTCGGATGGTTCAATTTCTCTCTTCAATCAAGAGCCTCGGAAGCTTTGGTGGTGAAAGTTTTAGGGATGATGACTTCTATCTTCTACAACGGGCATTCGATATCCTTATCTCGGTACTCGTATCATCATCTTCTTTAACTATATCATCTTCTATCTTTGTATATATTTATCAAAAACCAAATACAAAAATATAAAACCATCAAAAGAAAATAGAAAATTATAAAACCAACAAAAATCCATAAAAATCGAAAATTTCAAAATACCAAAAATATGTTTTCTCAAGACATGTCTTCGATATCGATAACATCTACGGTCTTAGAAATGTCATTCAATAATGGCACGGGACCATAGATGAAGTTCGACAGGAGGTGTAAATATTTCTTTATAAACATGTCTCAAAATATGGCTTCTGATTATTTGATTGTAACTTGGACTTCAAAAAATGGCTTGCGTTATTTGATGTAACCCATGCTTAAAACTATGGTTTGCTATTATTTGAGATAGCAACCCATTTTAAAGAAAGGAAAGTGTTGCGCTAAACAATTTTTCAAATATTTCGTGCACTTATCCTAAAAACAATTTGAGGAAAGTATGTCGAAGGATCATTTGTTCCTACACAAATGTTTTCCGTCTAAAATTCTTGAGAAAAATATTTGTTGTTTTTCAAAATGGTGGAAAATGAGTTGCTTAAAAACAATCGATTCGAGTTTTATAAAATTTGAAAACTCAATCAATGACTTGAAGCTTTTAAAATCTTTTATAAAATGAGTCATTGATTGAGGGGAGAATGTTTTCAAATCTATATCATCTAACGGGCTTTCTTAATTATCCTCGTGCTTAATTAAAAATGATAATTGCCTATGTTGAAGGACTAGGTTTCTAGGATATGATTGTTAGGTTTAGATGATTAGAGTTTGATGAACACATAATTCCCATACCTTATATGAATTGATTGATATGTTGAATTGACTTTTATTAGTCGATTCTTTGTTTGGGTGTTGTCGACCACCATATATTTGTATGTGTGTTCACTAACGTATGCGGTATATTGGTATATAAGAATGTTCCCGATCCGGATCCCACAATTGAAGATGATTGGATGCGAAAAGGAAAGGGTAACTGTATCTTGGGTTGACAAATGAAGAAACGGAGCTTAATTGGACTTCAATGGAGTTGGCATAAATGCAACGTAAGAGGTCTCATTGCATCGTTGATGGTTTTCTTCTAGTGATTGAAGAAACGGAGCTTAATTGGACCTCGGTTGGCATTGGCATAAATGCAACGTAAGAGGTCTCATTGCATCGCGAGATGGTTTTCTTCTAAGTGATTGAAGAAACGGAGCTTAATTGGACCTCGTTGGCAAGCCATAAGAAGAAGTCTCACTGATATGCAACATAAGCTTCTCTCAACCACCTAACGAATCTTTGTGCGGGATAATAGTGATGATACCATTTTTCTAAAACTTTGAATAAAATTGTTTTGAAAATGGAAAATATTGTTTTGAAAATAAATTGGACTAAAATTTGAAAATC
The DNA here is from genome assembly GCA_022545495.1 of Chrysanthemum lavandulifolium. Classification (NCBI taxonomy): domain Eukaryota; kingdom Viridiplantae; phylum Streptophyta; class Magnoliopsida; order Asterales; family Asteraceae; genus Chrysanthemum; species Chrysanthemum lavandulifolium. The sequence continues at coordinate 40,789,730 of CM040241.1, read as the reverse complement.
ACCGGACTTCTTTTTATCAAAACCTAAGTCACTCAATTATTGACTTACATCATGGATTGAGGGAGAGTGATTTAAAATAAAATATTTTCAAGCGATATTTCTTCATAAAAGTTTTATTGTTAAAATAAGTGGTGATCTAAAGATTTAATGTTATGTCATGGTATGATTTTTCTTTAGAATCAAGGTCTTTCAAAATGAAATTTTTACATTCTTGTTTGATTGTGAAATTTTTTATTTTACTTAAAAGATCTCTTAAAACTATCATACGACACTAACAATCTTTAATGTCTTAAAATGGTCCTTATCATCATCTTTCAAAATTGAATCTTGCCACGTCTTTCCCAAATTTTTCTAAATGATTTAAATCGGTTGGGATCACAAATCTCAAATGGTTTGAAATTTTGATCGGGGTAGAGATCGTGATTTAAATCTCAAATCTGTTTTAATGGAATTGGTTTTAGTCCTTCAAAGGCACTCCACCCTCCATGTGCCAAACAATTTCAAATACACAATGCACATGTTGAGGAGGAGCATTTATCCTAAAACAAGATGAGTATTTAAACAAGGCACATATTCTCCATGTTTTCTAAACCTAATTAAATCACTTGGGATCCAAAATCTCAAAGGGTTTGATATTTTTGATCGGGGAGAATTTGTGATTTAATAATGAAATTTGATAAAGTTGATCATTTTGATTCAATTGTGTGTTGCTCTCTCATATGTGCTAAACGCTTTCGAATCTCGAAGCACATATTGAGGGGAACAAAACCATCAGTACAAAAGTTTTTTAAAAGAGACTTATTAAGTACATTGATTGAGTTTTCAAATGGTTTCTTAATGGCTCTTGTGATTGTGGATGTGCTTCAAAGAACTCTTGCCTCTATGTGATAAAATGATTTCAAATATCCTATGCACATATTGAGGGGAGAATTTTACCAAGAAAATCAAATGGCTTTTCATATGAAAATTGTGATCAAAGAAAATATTTCAAAGTCCTCTTGCCTCCATGTGCTAAACAATTTCTAAATCATACGCACATGTTGAGGGAGGTTTTCTAAATGATCAAAACTATTAAGGTACAAAATGCTTTGATCTCGTATCACAAGTACCTTGATTGGTTTTCAAATGATTTTCAATTGGTTTCAAGAAAGAATGAACAATACCAAAAGACCGACCATTTTACTTTATGCATGGAGTTATAAGGATGGTGAGGTTAGGTATTTGTTCCCACGATCCGCGAAACCGGAGGGATCTACCGAGGACAATCCACTAGATAGTGTAGAGTCCTTAGGTATGATGAAAAAGGAGAAAATGAGAATATGGGAAGAGTGCAGATGAGACAGGCTAGTCTTGGAATAAACCCAACAAGGTTCTAGTAATGAAGTCTCGGTAAGCTTGAAGGGGTTGAAGAATGAAAAAGAAATGAATGTGAAAAGGGTGAAAAGAAATAGCCCTCCATCAATTCAACCTTAGGCGCGATGCGGGTTCAATACATATACTCTTGGTTGTTACCAAGGTAACATCGGTATTGAAGACAAGGCGTCATGGACCCGGTGGCGCGCACTAAACTTCCCAAGCTACTCAAGTTCCTCTTAAAGGGCTTGTTTCATTCTCACGGGAACCGACATAATCTATCGACTTTCTCTTAGAGATTGTTGATATTGAAGAAGAGACCCTCTCCTAGTCTCCGACACGAGAACCAAATGTGCACTATTGAGTCTAGAGCCAAGAGATCATCCACAATATCTCGTTAGGACACTAAATTCATGAAGACTTGCTGTTTCACACAATGTGGAAAGTAAGTATATATTAAGAGTCCTCGCATTATCCTTGTGGTATTGCCAAACATCCGAGTGATATGTAAAAGTATTCACAATGAAGATGGAAATCCTTCTAGAGCCAACATCAAACAAGCTCTTGGTGGGTGACATGTGAGATCTTCTCAAAAGATCAAACTTGTGACAAGCTGGATAGAACGATGGGAGATTCAATCTTGAATCAACCTTGGTCGAGATTGAAATTGTGAATACTTTTGGAAAAACCGTTCGATGTGCAAATCTTCTTTTCTAGCATATCGAATGTGTACTTATGTTTTCAAAAATTCAAAAGTATCTACGATTGAAAAATACTTTTAGAAAAACCATTCGATGTGCGAATCTCTTCTTTTAGCTAGCACGTCGAATGTGTACTCATTCTCTAATACAAAAGTATTTTGATTGAAAATTGATCTTTCTCATAAAACCTTCGTCGTATTGCAAAACTCTTTCTTCAAGCGATACGCGATTGTTTTCAAATCATTTTCATCAATCGGTGAATCTCAATTTTGGTTCACTCACTCCGTGTTGTCTTCTTTGAGATGTTCGGTTTGAGAGCGGCTAGAGCATTGCGAAACCACATCAAGGAGATTCTTAGGAATCCTACGATCACGGGCGGTATTTGTCTTGATCAGCGGGGAACCGTGGGCGTGTACCTCAATTCAGCGAAAGTGATCAAAGACACTTTAAATGCTTTATTGCTAAGCTGTCATATGCGGTACACCCGACGATTGCGGTGATCGAATTGAGGAGTCAATCAAAGCCGCATGCTCACGGCATCCACACTTAATTTGAAGAAATCATGACAAGTGCATATCTACATAACACGGCTCGATATTTTATACTATGCTTACGCTACTGTGCTACAAATATCATGAACCGATAAAAGCTTTCGCTACTCGATGGAAAGATGTCATGATTCAAAAGTGTGAGCATGTCGGTCCGAAAGTCACAACATCACATGATGGCAACACAACTAAAGGGTGATCCGAGAGATTTGTTGTGGTGATGATCTCAATGAAAGCTCGAAGATCATCAAAGATGTGGATCGATTAAAGGCCTCCACTTAAAGTACAAATCACTCGGACTTTGAAGTTGCACTACTTAAGCACAAAGATTGCGGAATTGAAGAATTGAAGTCTCTGAGCTCAAGAACAAAGTCAAGAATAGAATGCTAGGATTTGAAATGTAAAACATGGGGTGACCTCCTTGGGGAGATTGTTAGGAATTAGAAAATTCCATAGTAAAGTGTCGGTCACCCCAAATATTATCTAGCATAAGTTAGCTCGTAGACTTGTCGTTAGTTTGTACGTTATTTTATGTAGTTTTATTAGTTAGTCGATAGGAGCGTTAAAATAGTTTAGTGCAACACCGTGGAGGAAGGACGGGTCTTTACCTCTATGGTTAACATATCCACGATCCACAGGCCGATAGGAGGTCGTGGTATTTGTAGTATAAATACCCTTCTCATCCAAAGGTGGAAGGGTGGTGCTTCTTCTCATTTAATCTACATCTTTCATTTGTGTAAACCTCTAGCAAGAACACCCTCTCTCTTTCTAACTCTCTAACTATGGCAAACATGTATTTTGATCATCCAAGACCACCCGAATCATCAACACAATAAATATTGGATCCTAACAACTCAAACCGATCTATGATCACAAAACGCCACAACAAAACACCTTTCGAGCTTGTCCACAACCATAAACCGAATCTCAAACACTTTCATGTATTTGGATCCCTTTGCTATCCGAATAATGATCGTGATGATTTTGGAAAGCTCAAAGCCAAAGCAGACATTGGAGTCTTTATTGGATATTGTGAGAATTCTAAAGGTTACGAATCGGAATCGTCGTACAAAGCAGGTGATGGAAATGATTCATGCTCATTTGATGAACTCACGGATATGGCCACAGTATAACGACTTAGAACCGGTCACAACCGTTTAAACTTTCCTCAACCCCATCATCGGTGAACAAAGCCCCACTCACTCGTCAACAAATGGAAAGGTTATTTGCTCCTACATTCGGTGGCGATATTGATGAGCGTGCTCGGTGTATCCGTTGTTTCATTGCACAACACGATAATACTCTTATACGATACACTGCTACAACAACTACTATTGAAGATGCACCTACACTAGTTGACTCCACACAACAGTTGAACACACCGCTTCCAACAATGATGAACCGGTGATGATATTCTTAATGAAGTACCCCCACTGCGATTTTGATCCAAATCGTTCTTGAACCCGTTTGCTAATGAGATCGCTGCACGGATGTCGCGGAATCTTCAACAAACCATTTGAATCCTCAAAATCGCACAATGTATACCAACATCAACCCTCTACACATCGATGGACAAAAGACCATCCTCGGCTAATATTATTGGCAACCCGAATCAACGGTCGTTCACGAGACAACGTCTACACATAGATGGTGAACATTGCATTTATGCACTCACTATCTGCTAATCGAGCCTAAAACATTAAAGGCGCAATGACAAAAGACAATGGATTGAATCCATGCGGAAGAACTCAACCAATTCAAACGTCTTGAAGTATGGGAGCGGTTGAAAGACCAACGGTCTCGTCATTGGTCTAAAATGGATTTGGAAAAACAAATTGGATCTTTGAAGGAAGCGTTATCGAAAACAAGTCACGTCTAGTTGCTAAGGGTTATCGTCGGGAAGAGGAATAGACTTTGAAGAATCTTTTGCTCGGTTGCTCGTCTTGAGGTATTCGGATATTTCTCACGTTCGCGGCTCATATGAATATGATGGTCTTTCAAATGGATGTCAAAGCTGCGTTTCTCAGCGGACAACTCAAAGAAACGGTTTATGTCGACCAACCGAAGGATTCATTAATCGAGTGCCCGAACCATGTCTACAAACCGAACAAAGCTCTTTATGGTCTCAAACAAGCCCTGGGCATGGTACGATAAACTATCATCTTTCCTCATTGCAAATAATTTCACCAAAGGCTCGGTTAACCCAACTCTTTTTATACAATATCACGGGCACATATCTTAATTGTTCAAATTTACGTGGATGACATCATTTTGGGTCTACACATAAAAGTTTTCAACCGCTTTTGCAAAACTAATGAAGAAAAATTTTGAAATGTCCATGATGGGTGAACTTACATTCTTTCTAGGATTACAAGTTCATCAATCACCCGTGGTATTTTCTTGAGTCGGTCAAATATGCCCTTGAATTGTTAAACAAATTTGGAATGAAAACACCGTGACACTTATGCCACACCAATGGCTCATACCAAGAAGCTAGATCTTTGATTTACATGGGAAATTAGTTGACCTACCAAATACCACAAGTATTATTGGGTCTCTCATGTATCTAACAGACTAGCAGACGATATTGTCTTTGCCATTTATCTATGCTCCCGTTATCGATCGCGACCAAGCTGAAACCCACCTCTACGAGGCTAAAAGAATCCTCCGATACATCAGGGAACCATTAACTTGGGGATCGGTATCAGAAGGATTACGGTTTTGAACTAATCGCTTTTGGGACGATCACGTAGGATGCTTAGACTCGAGGAAAAGTACTTGAGAGCTCTACAATTTCTTGGTGATAAGCGGTGTCTTGGCAATCAAAGAAGAGGATTGTACATCATTGTCATCACCAAAGCGAAATATGTAGCCATGTCCGCGTGTTGTGCTCAAGTCATCTGGATGAGAACACAACTCAAAGACTATGGTTACGTATTTGTGAATCCCGATGTCTTTGCGACAATCGGTGCCATTGCGATCTCGTGCAACTCGATTCGACACTTTCGAAATCAAAGCACATCGATCTTCGCTATCATTTCATCAAGGACCATGTGAGAGCAGTGCAGTTGAATTATACTTTGGGAGTGCGAATACCAATTGGCGGATCTTCTCACCAAAGCCTTGCCTCCCGCTAGGTTTAATGAGTTGGTCCACGGATTGGTATGAGGTGTTTGACTCAAGAGGAATTGGATGACCTCTTAAAAGCAGTCTTAAAAACATGTCAAACACCAAAACTCTTTTGTAAATAAATTTTTCAAAAACAAAATACAAAATATAAAACTTATAAAACAACAAAAATATTCTTCTAATCTATTTTTCTTTCAACATGGCAAGTACATTTCTTCCGTCAACACTATAATCTTTCAAAATTCGGTATCTTTTTGATCAAGTGTTGAGGGAGAAAATCAAAACTTTAGCTTGTTTCAAAACATCGTGTACTTGCATGTTATCATATCTCGGTTGTTTCTTTTAACAAATGGTGGTAAATTTTACGGTTAAATGACACTCCTCGGACTAAAATTTATAACCTTTCATTATTTCTTAAGTCGGGGGAGTGTCGTCAAAGTTTCTTTCCTAAAACCTTTGTTTGGTAACCAAAATGGAAGTTAAATGGCTTTGTTTGAAAAAGGAAAAGGTGGAGGGACTAAAGCTGTCAAAATGTTAAAGTTACTTTTAATAAAAACACCTCCACCTACATATTTCTTCACATTTATTACTCACAACCAAACACATCTCGCCTAAATTCACTAGAGTAATCCGTTTTTTGATCATCATTGTGTAAGTGTTTTAACGATCTAAACATGTTTTTGAGATAAGGTTTTTAATTTTATTCAAATCCAACGGTTAAAATGTATTTACAGCGTGATTATGTGTTCTACGCATAAGCGTATGAACACATAATCATTGTGTGTGTGTTTTTGGTTAATGGATTGTGTCAAAATGTTTCTTATACATCAAGGATATCATTTTAACCATCAAAACCCACCCGTAAACACGTATTGATGATTTTTGAAAATTAGGGTTTATGTGTCGAATTGGGTATTTTCGAATGTGAAGTGTTTTGGTCAAAAGATTGTTGGGTTATGTTCTTGTGATGTTGAATTGATGATATCCTGGTCAAATAACCACCCGAAACTCTAAATTATTAACAATTTGGAATTAGGGTTTAAAGTTCTATAGTTTGGGTATTTTGATTCTCATGAACTAGATGTTAATACTTGGTCATAGACTCTCTCAACACTCATAGAACTACCAAAAAGTTTGGTGCAAATCCTATGGCTAGAAATGATACGCGTAAATCTTAACCCTTAGGGTTTTGACCTCACGCGTATGACTTTCGCGTAACCTGCTTAACAAGTGTTCATGCCATGATTTGTTGATATAATGAATGTTTGTATTAATTTTGATGATTTGATGAATTTATTTGAGGCTTTGCTACGCTTAAATATTGAGAATCAAGGTCATTTGTAACTCTCGCATAAGGATTACCTTACGGCGTAGTCAAGTTATCGTAATCTCTACGCGTAACTACTACGCATAAGGTTCTACAATGGGACTACGGCGTATCACAGCGAAGGATATGCGTGGCGATGACCTCTCGCATAAGGTCTACTCTTACGAGTAAGCCTTACGCGTAAGGTTATTATATCGCCTGGCGTAAGCTCTGCGCATAAGGTCCCTTTTTCCTCTGCGTAACATTTCTTACGCGTGAGTTAGGATCCTGCGTAAGCTTTAGTCTCTGGCGTATATCATTTCTGTTTACACGCAAACTTTGCCAAAACTATGCTTAACCTTGGATTGACCTTCATTATGAATTGTTCGTGTACAAACTTGTAAATAAACTAATCATAACGTCACGAATCCAATAATGTCACTAATAAACTTAATCGTTTGATATGTTGTGAACAATAAGTGATAACATAAACTTTAAAACTTAAAGTTAACTAACTTACGAAACATTTCACGACGTCATTAGACTATTGGACAAACAAGTGACTTAGGACTCGTAACAATCATTGACACTGTACATTCAATAACTAGACAATAAAACCTTCTGTTGACTAACATTATGTCTTTCGATATGTTGGTTCTTTTGGCTAATGTTATTTCGAGATCACGACATGGGTGAACAAATGAATGTGGATGCATCGAAGTTCTTACAATTGTTGATATCTTTCCAAATGGCTATCCAGAAAGCTTGGAAAGAACAACCTTAGGGTTGACTTTGACACCCTCACATGCTCGAATCTTCTTGTCTCATTGCGGTGGATATTCTCAGAATCATCCCTACCGAACATGCTCTCACACTCTGCCAGCTTCGGTCTACATTCAACAATTCGGGATTCAATGCGAGGATCATTTGGTCAAAATCTTTGTGAATGTGACTCTTAATCACAAACAAGTCACTATCACTCCACGATGACTTACGGGCTTGTTCTCATCATTCCGACATCGCTCCAACCGACTTCTTTGCTACCCCACTTGAAGAGGCATCACGCAATTCTTGATAGATATTGGTTATGATAAATCTAAAGGAATCATTTCTAAGCACTCTCACGTGGAGTGAAGAATATTCCTCAACCATGGAGGACACTCTATATGATCATCACCAAATCAATCTACAGTCGTGACGGTGGCTATGAGCATCCCAAGCTCATGGGCGCAAATTTTCAGTGGTTGATCAACAAGAAGGACATCATAATTGAAGCCTTGCTATGGGAAGATATGATCTTTGTCTCATAAAAGCTTGGCTCAAAATTCCCTATGTCGATACACCAAACTATTGATCCAGAGAGCTCTTGGACTTCATCCCGATATCCCCATGAGACTCAATGACCCGAGATAATCATGACATCTTGGTGAGCCCATACTATCTGTCGAATCAAAGAATCATCTCTGAAGAAGCAGAGGTGCTTTGTGTTGCCCGATCACCTTCTTACAAAGGAAATCAAAAACTAGAAGCATTACAAAAGGTATCGGGTGGCGTAAAGAAGGAAAAGTTGGCCATCTTGATGAAAAGGCTTCGGGACACCTACTCGGAGAACCGAAGAGGCGGTCTTTGGAAGTGCATTAAGCATAGAGAGTCATAGGAAGTTCCCCAGAGGAACCCTCCTTCAAAGAGGATTGTTCCATCTAAGGAAGCTACTCCCATCCCAATCCCAAGCCGAACCACAAAGAAAGCTTTTGAATGGCTCAAGATACTGAATCGAGATGAAGAGATTACCTACTCAAACCGCAAGGATGACAATCCTTCGTGCCAAAACCTCCAAGTCCTCAAGTCGATAATGGAAAAGGAAGACTCTGCATTGGTGCCCTATGATGAAAGCTCGAAGAAGAAGAGCTATTAGATCAATCCTAGGGAAGAAGTTTACATTCGTTAGACACATTCAAAAAGTCAAGAATTTGCAAAAGAACAAATGGGTGGCCCGGAGGATCAAGTGGTCTTGCTCCTCACCAGATCCCGATGCGGTTAAACAACCCGATAAGGGATCTTGTGCCACCACTCTTGTGCAACAACAAAAAGCTTGTGGAGGATACTTATAACATTGAGGAACCGAAAAGACTTTGAAAGAGAAAACGGCGAAGAAGCTAAGGCGAGAAAGATAAAGATCAATCTGGACAAGATATGAGAATTATGATGATTATCTTCTCAAAGTCCAACTCGTTCCAAGGAGGATACTTGAACCTCCTAAGGACCCCGAGTCTCCTCATGTCTCCTCCTCATCAGATTCTTCATCTCACTCATCACCACCACCATCAAAGAAATCAACAAAATCAACATCCAAATCATGAAGAAACCACCTCGATCTTGGATTTCTCAAACACATGAAAGAATTGTGAAAGTCATCAAACAATTTAGAAAGAAAGACATGCTATCTGACGAAAAGTCGGACTTTCTCAATCGACAAATACAATATCTACATGATGAGAATGACAAGATGCAAGAGGAAAGGAAGTTTGTTCGAATTCATGAAACAACATCGTCGAGGAACTGAGCGAAATGATCGAAGGTTACACTAAAAAGTACCTTGAGTTTCGTTCCTAAGGTCACAAAGGAGATGTTCACCGAACAACTTTATCCGAATCTTGTAGATAGCCAAGCAAACTATTGATCAACACCTTTAACCGTCACAATCAATCCGACCGATCCTATAGTGTTCTCGGATAATGAATTGGTAGCCAAGCTTGTCACATAAATGTCTAAACGATGCAGGCGATGTTCAACTCGAAGAAGCAAAATTGTATCAAGCATTGTTGACTACCAACTTCAAGAAGCTTGTAGATTTGAAGCGGAAAAGTCTAAGCGTCCTAGAGACAATGAAGATAAGGATCGGGATAAGACTGATGACCTAAGCGTCGAAGCGTCGGTGAATCATCTTCTATGCCACCTCCTCCTCAAAGGACTCTGTTCAACAAAGGTCCCTCCTCGTTCTTCAACCGAAAAACCTTAGGATGATTCCGAGTTACCACCCCGACTCGAAAACCGGTGATCACTTTGAGTATCTGGTGGTGACGATGAAGAGGTCCTTGAGCCCCAAAACAACCCACCTCTCCCAAACAAGTTTAGAAACCGTAATCATCATCTAGGCCTTGAAAAGAAGAAGAAGAAGGCGCCTACGGTGGCGTCGTATCATGGCTAGATGATGATAAAACCAAGACTTTGCATGGTTCTCTACACTTGTCAATCAAAATCCCTACCGATGAAGGTCAAGATCGGTGAAGGTTAATACATTGGAGCATGCAAAACTTTTGCAAGAAAAGTTCCATGTGAAGAAAATGAAATCGAGTTGAAGCGAATCAAGAATGAAGCGTTTCAACTTCTAAAAGACAACTCCAAAAGTGCCATCGAGGTTGAATATCACCTTGAGAACATTGCTCGAGCCATGTCTAACAACATGGATTGGCTCAACCAAGCAAACATTGACTTCACAAAGGGACAACCCTCCATACTACACCGATTGGACCAAACCTTTACCGACCATTAGCCAACCGGATGAACCACGGATTCCTTCCGATATTTCTTCAACAGACACGGAATTTCTTCTCCATGGTGGCGATGGTTCAAGGAAATATGCTACATCCTTGACACTTCCATTCCTGCGACTATATACTCAGCGCATTGCCATTGAGGCGTGCCAAACACTTGTTCTCGACAAAGTGGAAGCATGTCGACCGGGATGCAATGTCTGGGATTCATCATTGGCGAGCAGCCGTCGAATCTACTACTGAACTGTCGAGTTGAAGTCACAACATGCGATGTTTAGTACTAAAGACATCGTTGCCATCCACATGTTGGTCTTTCAACCAAATGGGACTACACCTTTCTCAAGAAGATTGTGGTCAAAAGACATGATGAAAGGATTATGCATTCGTGAAGGCGACTTTGAGAATTTGTCTCAACGATATTGAAGACATGTACCTTGCAAAAGTGCGGTCGCATGAGACAATTTTCAACCGAAATACAACGAGAATTCATCAAGTCATTGCTCATCTTCATCGGGCGCATAGTCATAAAAGAACGTGTTGAAGATCTCCGACTGCCGTTGAATCATATCGGACACGTGTCAACTTCACTCCACCACGACAGATCTTCCCGATATCAACCACTATCACAATTAACGCTCATCGACAAACCGTTTGGTGTCGTTTATCGCGATGAACTTCATCACAATTGCTAGATGGCGTGTAATGAGCTTCACAAATTTGGAGATCATACTCACGAAGATGGTTAGGGATGGATTAGCTTATCGATTGAAGGATATACGTGAAAACATTGGGAACCCTAGCGATGGAATTCTCGGGATCGGAGGGATGTGAGAGGATCATCACCATGATTGATGAACGGTTGTTCGAAGGGATCGATTCGAGCGATTGGAGAGCTTTGTTGGTGGTCGACCGGGATTAACATCACCGCTATCAACGCCATTCGCACTCTCGGGAACATCACGCACTTCCTGGTACCCTTGAATTGTTTCTTTCATATAATTTTGGATGTGTGATTATATATGTCTATGGCTTGTGCACACATAACGATGTACAACCCGTAATTGTCAAGAAAGGACCACGTGGTGCGCTTCGGTGCCACAATCCTTATAAAAGGAGCGAAAGCTTCTTACTTTTGAGTAAAACCTATCAAACCTTTCACTTTTCAAGGTTTTGCTCAAAAGGACAAGTACTTCCCATATGATTTTCAAAACCTCAACCGTTTATATCACTTGTTGAGGGGAGTATTTGAATTAAAACTTTGTTCACAAATTGTTCATAGTGGTCATCTTCCCATGACACTCGAAATGGTCATATTTATTGTCAACTTTTCAAAAATAACATTTAATATGCCATTTTGAGGGAGAAAATATATTGTGATCTATGTACTTAGGACTTAATATGTTGTCGACCAAATATGTCAAATGAATCACGGCTTTGTTTTGTGGCCTCATTTGAAGACTTAACCAAGCCGATTACTTCTCACACGAGCAACGCTTAAGCGCCAGTTACCACCAGCGATGAAAAGACTTGTCATTGGGCGAATGTATCTTATGAATTCTCAAGCTAGTTCACTAGTAATCGTGGGTACTAAGCTGTGTAACTCGAAAAGACTGTCTGGACGGGTAATAATTTCAAGCTAGTTCGCTACTTGTCCAAGTAGAAAGTACCATTCGAGACACTCTTGGTAGACATGAACTCGGCGGGTATGACAACCTTTTGAGGTTTGTCTACACCTTCAAGGTAGTTATTAGAGCTAGTTGTCACCTAAAAGGCGACAATGTAACTCTTTAACTATGCAACGTAACCGTGTCTCGCGGGGATTGTCTATCTCTAGTGGATCAATTCAAAATGTCGCGCTCTTTCCTCACTGTGCATTTAAACCATTAAAACTCTTAAGCACATGTGGAGGGAGTATTTATGCAAATCCTATCTCTCACGATGGTTCAAACATGTTTTCATTTACAAACCCTTTGAGAGATTTTCATGAACGATGGTTTTAATGGCAACATAGGTTAGTCATGGGTTATAAGGTGACTAAGGTTAGGAATAACTGTCCTATGATCCGCCAGAGTTGAGGGATCTACCCAAGGACATTACAAATAGTTAGTACTTAGAAGTCCTTAGGTATGATTATAAAAGGAGAAAATGAGAATCGGAGAAAGAAGGAGTTGAAGAATCAAAAGAAATGCAAAGAAAAGGGTGAAAAGAAATAGCCCTCAGTTATTCAACTTAGGGCGGACACGGGTTCAATTCATATACTCTTGGTTGTCACTTAGTGACACGGTATTGAAGATTAAAAGTCGTCATGGACCCGATGACGCATGCACTAAACCTTCTTACCACTCAAGTTTCTCTCAGCGAAACTTGTTTCATTCTCACGGGGAACCCTACGTAAACTATTGGCTTTCTCTTAGAGATCGCTTGGTATTGAAGAGGAGACCCTCCTAGTCTCCGCTCGGGAAAACCAAAAGCACTATTGAGTCTAGAGCCACGAGATTCATCAAAGATCTCTTAGGTACACTTGACATTTCATCACTTGATCAACAAATAAGATTATCGGTGGTTAATATCGAGTCCTTCACGGATCTTAGCAATGCATCGAGAACATTTATGAGAGGTTCACATCGTGATCCTCAATGATTGAATGGAAACTCCGCCATGGTCAACATCAAACATCCCACAAAGGTCGCTTCTAACTCCCGTGGATTACGCGGTGTGTCTCAAACGGTCTGATCGTGAGGTGATGCTTGATGTACCTCGTCGACTCATCTGAACTGTAGATGTACTTGGTACATCGCGTTATCTCACTTGTGGGACTCGGTTCGATGCGGCCTTTGTAAAATTAGAGTTGTGTTTTTCACACTATCTTGTTAACACTCTCGAAGTTCAAACTTGTAAGTGCGGAATCCGCTTATTACTAACCGTTTGAAATGTTTTCTTCTTATGGAAGCTCGGAGCGGGATGATCGTCTTGATTCTTCTCATGCTCATACCAACATCATCACTAATGGAAGTTCTATCCAAAAGCAACACAAATCGTCGAATGATTCTTCGTCAAACCAAAGAATCTACAAAGTTAAAGACTTAAAGAACTTCATCGATGTTGAATTCCAACGTCAAAGGCGTGTGAGCATGTTGAAGAATGACGTGGAACCTTTGGAGCGTGAAGCGAGACACGAAGCGGACTTGATGCGGACAACAACATACTATCACTTTCACCACAAAGAACAAATAATCAAAGAACAAAGTTAATGATGGCGTCAAAGCATAACTGTTCAAGGAAAACTATCTCTACTACCTTTGGGAGATTGTTCAAATCAAGGCAATTCTTCTCACAAGAAAGAAGAATGTCGAATAGGCGTCAAGAGCTACTATTACATCAACGCCTTCACCGTTCATCACCAACACTTGAGGGAGATTGTTGGAATCACTCCTAAACCATAATCAAGTGTTAGTAATTAATATGTAATAGTTAGCTTTATTATGGCCTTTATGTTTGTTATTAGCCATAAGCTTATGTAGAAGGCCCATGAGCTTAGGCCCAAGCCCATTTAAGAAAGGATGGAAACTAGGAGTGTTGCCTAGCTTTCCTCCTATAAATACTCTTATGTAAACCTTCATTTGAAGGTTGGTTGTTCAAGTTTTTTTTCTTTCACATCCTACGCCTAAACCGTATCATATTATTTGTGTGTGTGTTTGTTTTATCTTGTTCAATCGCCTCATCTCCTTTCTTATAAGCTTGTGTTTGTAAAACTAGTGACCTATGAGGCCATTACATCCCAAGTGTCCATAGCGCCTAGTTTTTTAAATTCTTGAAAACGTGTTTCATATATTAGGTCACTTTATTTTACAAAAACAATTTTCCATGAATCAAATAGCAGGTCACAATGAACATGGTACTGTAGCCACCTGTAAAATTCCACTATCATCAACCTTCATATTAATAAACTAGATTGTTTATCAAAACTTATTTGAGCTAAGTTGAGCATTTTAGCATGTACGTTTCATTTTATTGCAAAATTTATGCAACTCAGTAGTCTTATTTAATCATGCCCGATATTCTTGATAATGAAATCGGTCTCACAAGAAATTTTCTGTCTTACGAGCAGCAGCGTCGACACTAAATTAATTATGGCTAAAGTCAAATAAATATTTCTCGAGTTAGAATTAATATTTTGTTTTTTTTTAGTTACCTTTATAAAAACATGCTAAAATTATATATTACGTTGTGCAAAAGCATCAAACGGGACACCGTGACCCACATTTAAGCTCAAACGGGACACGATCCTTTCTTTCTTTTTTTCTTGTAACCGAATATGCTCACAAGGTACACCCATCCCTTCCAAAACTTGCTAATACATTGACTTTGAAACACATCTTGAGAAATAAACTAAAAACCCAACATGTAACTAAGCAATTGTGACTTTTGTGACATAATTAAGCATGTTTCCCATGCAAAGAGACATATTCACTTCTTCCTTGTCCTTGTGGCTGCCGTATACCACCCTAAAACCACAAACCATTTGCTTGGTTTCTTAAATACTTCCTTGGTGCAAGTAAAATCAAGGTATCATGTATCCAAGCTCAACATAAACCCTTGGTCTTTAACCACAAGCTCTCCTCCTTTTTCTTCTTAAAAACCCATGAGCCACAAGCTCATCACATATCCCACTTACAAAAACTCACCAAAAACCTCTAAGTGTAAGCAAAGTTTAGCCTTGGAAGCTTGGTTTTCTCTTGGTTTGCTCTAGCTCACTTCGACACATACTCTTCCACAACCCTCTTCAAGCTCATTAAATTTTCAAACACTCAAAGGAAAACTAAGGTTAATTGAAAACAAACATAAGGGTTTTAGAAGCAAGTGCAACCGGGTTACTTTATAAGCTTGGGTTATAGTTATCATTGGGTTTCTTTTCTTTGGTCTCATCATTCACTCGACATCACAGTACCCACATTCACTGTAAGAATCTAAAATTGTCTATCACTTTGCTTTTAAACCTCATGCATGCTTAAACAATATGTATCATGCGTAAATGTGAAATGAGTTTAAATACATGGTAAAGTTTTTGGCTCATTTGTGGAATATGCTTACTTCAATTCGTAGTTGGTTTCATTGTCTTGTTCGACTCTATACATGCTCATCAAGCTTCATTTTGAACTCAGTTATCTCGACTCATCCAGTCTCTTTGGCATATTTAGTTTATATTCATATTATTCTTGACTCATTCAAGTGCTTATCGAACTTTGAAACCTTTTTCCACTTATGTTCTCCATATTTAAGCAGTTTGTAAAACTTGAAACTCATTTATGTTTGTGTCAAAAAGTAAACAAAAACTCGAGCCCTTATCAAGCCAAACACCAAATGCTTGTTTGAGAGCTTATTATTAAGCTATTGTCATAAGCTCAAGTGTTTAACAAATCTTAAGCCAACTGTTCCTTTGTTAAGTCGAAAAAGAAAACGAGAATCAAAAAGAGTCACGCTCAGTAGATACTGAGTAAACTTGTAAGCAAAATGAAACACAGTAGCGTACCCTTTAAATACGTGAAACTGCGAAATGAAACACAAGAGAGCCCTTGGCTCGAGATAGTTGCGTCTTGGTTTGTGACCGAGGGTCATGAGTTCAAATCTTGGCGTTGGCGGTTTGCCCATTTTGTTATTTTAAAACTTTCACCCTTTTGGCGGTTTGGCCCTCAAATTCAAATGGTATACTACTTATCTTAAAACTTTTATAAGTTTTATAACTTATATTAAAGACTTACATTTTCAACTTTAACCAATTTGACATTTCCTTAAATATTTTTATAAGTTTATAACTTATCTTAATCTTTACAACTTTTTATATGTTTGATAAAACTTATATTTTTACCACTTTTGTCTTGAAAAATATGTTTAACATATATTTCTATTCGACGACCATCGCCCGCGTAAACTTAAAATAATATAATTGTCCAAATATATTATTTACTCATGACTCAAATAAACATATATTGTATATATACTTCCACCACTCAAAGATCAAACAAATTTAATAAATACAATACAACTTGTATTTATTTTCTCCTCAATAGTACTTAAATCAATATTCAGCCCACTCTTATACGAAAGTTTCATATACAAAATTTCCACATTATTCCAAGAGCCAAAACTTACAAGTATTTTCACAACTACATTTTTACGTACATCGATGATCTAATTATCTTGTGAAACATCCACATAAGCTACAATAACTCAAATATTTGAAAACAATTAGATTTATTTAAGAACTTCGAATCGTGAGTTCACAAAACTGCAAACTGAGACTTGCCATATAATATCTAGGTTTCGTGTTGAAGCCATTACCATTGCGTACTTGATATTATCATACTTTGCCTGCTGAATCATCAAGGTGAGTTCATAGCCCCACTTTTACTCTTTAAAGTTTTATAAACTCCTTGGGGAGAATACATACTACTACGCTTTTATGATCACAATTGCTTGAAAACTGTTTTGTACTCTTGATATTATGACTTCTGCCTAAGTTGTTTGCCAAAGTCCCTACATCATGAACCATTAATCACTTGCGAGTGAGCATAAATATCGTGGATAGTACTATGGGAACCAGACGACCCGACTCGGTTATCGGAAATAACAGGGACGCACTATATTGGTATCTCTATGTAATTGGCTATTACATCTCGAGGGGCAATTTATTTACTTACACGGTAATTTAGGTGTATGCGATTAGTTTGGTGTCATGAGCTTAGGGCAATAATATCAACTACCTTTATGGGCGTATAACAACGTAGCCATGGCTTATCTTAAACTTGAAAATCTTGTGATCAGCGCTTATTTACTAAACCTATGAATTCACTCAACCATTGTGTTGACTTTTAGCATGTATTTTCGGGATGAAAAGCGATAGCTAACTCTGAGGCACTTGGGCATTGGCATGGCATGGTCATAGATGACTACGATTTCTGAATGAGGACCACATTTTATTAATGGGCCATTTTCGCAACAATTCAACTTTTGTAAACTTTGTTTTACTACAATAAATGAGATATTTCTGAAAAAGCTATTATTTTTCACTTGTGTTATGATCCAATGAGTAGCATCCAAAAACTCTTTCTTCCGCTGCAAATCATTTTTGGGGGTGTTACAGGTATTTTGGCGTGTAAATAAAGACCAATATTAATGTTATGGTTACGATATGTATTATTCCATATTGCATACAATTAGGTATCAAAACAAGTAATAATGCACATATAGGAATCACAAACATACAAGCATAAACATCAATATAAATAACCACATATTGTTCAGGGTCCTCTTGCGAGTCTTCCCCAAACGGAGAACCACAAGACCGTCACTAGGATGCGGTTACCTAGATCGCCCATACATCACTTAGAAAAGCAATTGAGTGGGTCTTGTGGCGGAAAAACACATAAAGCATGGCAATCCCAATTAACAAGTAATTCGCAATATATGTATTTAAATTATCACAATAATTCTAATTAACAATTTAATAAATACAAATTAACTTTTAATTCTAATTAGCAAGTAATTTTAAATTTTACATGTAATTCTAAATTAACAATTTAATTTTAATTAACATGGTAATTATAATTGACATGTAAATTAAATTTCAATTAACAAATTAATTTTAATTATCAATATAATTTTAATTTGTGTTTGTCTAGTTATTATTTATTAAAAATTTGACAAGTATTGCATGTAATTGTCAAAATTAAAATAAAACAAAATAATTATACTATGTTTCATGCAGCCCTTTTAAAACATGTTTATTAATATCGAAGCGTGTAACCCATAATCGCAAAAGCGAGTTGACTCGTGATGCCATTGGGATTTTAGATCTAGTTAACGATAACCCTCTGCAGTGCAGCGATGGATAATGGATCTAGTTAATACAATTATGTTAACACGTAATTAATAAATACATAATTTAATACAATATTAAATAATTAAAAGGGAATAAAGAAGGCTAACCTTGTTTGGCAATTGAACACTAATGTGGAACAAGAAACCTTACGAAACCTTTAAGTGTCTAAAGTAAACACCTCGAAGGTATCACACAAACCCGATTCACGTATACGTTCGATGTAGCTAGTCGAGAACGTAACAATAAAAAAACAAAACAACTCCTTTGTTGCTTGAATACCCCACGTACAGAATAACCACAAGGAAAACAGCTTCACAATTCTGTCGTGATATACCAAGCTGGAAAACAGCTTATATGAGTCACCCGATATAGGACACGCCTTGTCCGATATTTATACCTTTTCTGTCCGAGAAGTAGCTCAACCAGAAAACCCAAAACCCTTCTTCTTTGCTACTGATTTAGTCGACCAGGAAACAGTGTCAAAGAAACTTCTAAACTCTTGAATAGATAAGCTATGCAAGTTTAGATTATTAACAAACCAAACAACCCTAAACGACTAGATAGTATGTGTTATGCGTGAGATAATGTGTAGGCTATGTTTGCTTATATAGTCAAGCACCTCAAACCCTAGAAGGGGTGTATACTTGGTCAACAAGTCACAAAGCAAACCAAAACCCATTCATAAACTTGTACCCGATCAGTGTGAATTACAAGGCCCAAGGCTCCACACTTCAACGACCCAAATATGAACCTCAACAGCCCACGGGTCAGTTTTATTGATCGGGTCAACATCATGCATAACGGGTAACATATATTTCAAGTATTCGTTACGTTCAACACGTATACTCGTGTTTATCGCGTGTGCCCCCATCGGCTCACACACATCTAGTTGCTTTGTCGTGTTTAAGAACTCCCACAAACCAACAAATTATTACAATTTTTTCCTTTTTACTTTATACATCTTCATATCCAAATATCACCGCAAACCACCATCTCTTTCCATTAATCTTAAAAAATCACAAACAACCGCAAATATCACAAACCACCAACTTTCTCTTTTGGACAGCTAGCTGCTAAAAGATTGGGCAAATTTTATTGTTGGTCCAAATTGGGTTGAACCACAAACATAATTAGTTTAAATTCTCGAGTTATTTATATATATAGTTTACCTATGTAATATGATTACGGAAACTGTATAACTATAATTTATGTTTGATTAAGTGCTACAAGTGGTTATAAACATGTAACACTTGGGGTCACTTTTGATCCATTCGCCACATTCTAATTTGATTTGTTGCATATAACCTGATGCATAGTTGTCTTTGGGAGACATGGTGGCACTGAGACCTCCGCTGTTGATCCGCCAAGACTGGTGCTGCACAGGCGGCTTGTAGTTGTCGTCCGGTTTGTTGCAGCCTAAAGCGTTTCTGAGTCTTAGCTGCTCGATGTAGAGGACTTGAACAATTGTTTGAATAGGAAGACGTTCGTTTTGTGCAGCGTGTGCAACGGCTTCAGGTGAGAGTTTATGGGAATCAATCAGTTTGCAAGCTTCTTTTTGTCGAATTCCGATAGACCCTCATAAGCCTGCATGCAGGTTTTAGCTTTGTGCAGAGTGCATAAGCTTTGACTTTTGATGTCAAAGAGCTAAATTTTGGCCTAAAAGTTCATGTTTGGATATTCTTTATGTCGCAACTGATAACCACTAGTGACAGCTGCAAGTTTTAGATGTTTATACGAACAAATCCAGGCCTGATGATATGATATCTGGCTATGTATGCATGAGTCGTGTATTATTAATATTATAGTTTTAGTCTAAAAACATTACAAAAATCGATCTCATGCTTTCAATCAACCAGATTTTTTAAGATACTTCCACCTTGATTATCTCACGAGTCGTTTTATGATTTAGCTAGTATGACTAAGAATTTCAAAAACTTACTATAAGAGTATAAGAACACTCAGTATTGATCACTATATATTTCGGTCTATAATGTCTTTTCTGCTCGCAAAATCAAATGATACGCTAGTCCTTACATTCTAACAACTTGAAGAAATAAAGTTGATATGATACATGTGATGTTAATTACTGTATAAGAAGTTGTCCGAGCTAGGTCTCTAGACGTCTCTATAATATAAAATACTAGAAGGGTACCCGCGCCCGATGACTATTTTGTAGCGAACAAATGTTTTTCATTTTTACGTCTAATTCAAGTAAATTTCTCTCTTTTCAACTCCGCTTTTTCCCGACTACTAAAGAAAACTCATAAAAATATATCAAAATGGATGTTGAATTAAAGAGCACAAAATTTTAAAAATATGGTGAAATTAGATCATAAAAAAATTAAGCGGATTAAAAGATATTTAAATTTAAAAATAAAGGTGATTAATTAGTTAATAAGTGACGTGTGTCCCCATTATTAAAACTTTTATTTTAGTTTGTTAGAAATCCTCCTTTTGTTATTTTTAGTTAGAAAGTGACCACGTATCAACTCGATGATTAGACTCCTTATCTTATTTTTTAATTCTTTCCATAATAAGCAAGTAAAAAGTCGAATTTTAAGTCTTCTAATTTTAGAAGGCTAAATCGTTATAAAGTAGTATAGATATAGATAAGATGCATTTTATTCAAACTAAACAAGGCTTACATCACAAAAAAAATAAAAAAAAATAAAAAAAAAATTGGATGAGTTTCACTTAAGATAAATTGGTACTTTTGACATAATTTTTAATACACATGAAAAGTCATGAACGATAACTGAGAAGCGGTCCAAACAGAATCGAAATTTAAACTTCGGTTGCATATCCACGGTTCCGTAAAGTAAAAAAAAAAAAAAAAAAACTACTTGTTGCTTATCCAATAAGCAAAAAGCAGATTATACTTGATTAAATACCACGAAGCAAGGATCTCTTGTAATTTTCATAATTTGATCGTTAAAGGATTATTTTCATTTAATTATTAAAATTCAAATCTCTCCTAAAAGAAAATAACTAGAAACAAATAAACACGCTCCAACAAGAAAATCCATTGAGGAAGCAAATGTTAAAAAAGAACAGTAAAAGGGTTCCAAGCTTAAACCATCGCATCAAATTCAAGACATTTCTTCACAAACACATTACATTAATCTCCACAACATTTGTAATGCATTGCGACCTTGCAATTCTGACACTTAAGGATTATATAATGTTCCACGTCACCATGACAGATTGGGCATTTACCATCTGCCTTAGACCCTAGAGCAAGTGATACAGAGTGCACGTGACCTTTGATATTATAAATTCCCCCAAACTTAATATTCAAAAACTCATAAAGGCTTCTGCCATTGTTAAAGGCTGCTTCGAAGTTAAGTATTACCGGAGCACATCGAGTATGTAAAGAGTAGGCACACACATGGCAATGATAGAACCATTTGGTCGGATCGAGCTCTTCCTCACAGACTTCACAAAAGTATTCACTTTTATGGTTCTCTACCGGACCGTAAGTCAACTTCATGGGGTGCTTGTCCAACTTGTGATTTATAATACGAGGCAAGAATAAAGCACAATCTGAATGTAGGTAAAAATCACAAGATTCACAACTAAAACAATTGTTACGTCCCCAATAATCCCTGCCTTCTGCAACGCATTCCTTTCTCATGCTCCTCCGATCACATCGAGAAAGAATGTGATCCAGGTGAGCTTCATGTGTGATTTCATCAGGGATGAATCCACAGTTAACATCAATGTAGTATTCACATTCGGTGCACCCGTAAGCGAACCCGTTGCAAGGTAATTTGCAAATTTTACAGTTGAAAATACCGAATATGTTTTCCAAAACTTTTGGAAGGAAACTGAGAGAGTGTGTGTGACCTGGGTAGTTCGGCAATTCAGCAGGTAAACTAGTGCACCATTCATGAAGTACAAAGTCGCAACGTTGGTCTTCGTTGGAGCATTTGAAAAAGGGCACATCCATGATTGGTCTCACACACCCGTTGCATAAAAGCTCAATCCTTTTCATTGGGTTATGACAAGATACTGAACTAACACTTGAAGAGCTTGCACCTTTACTGTCATTGGATTGTGTGCCTACCAGATTTAGTACATGCTGATGGCCGATGTGCTTCAGGTTCCTTTCACTTGTTTCAACAGTTTTGATCGATTGTTTGGAAACCCAGTGTTGTAGTATGCTGTAAGTATGATCTGGGAATGGGAGATTGAGAAGATGTGGATGATCCGCATCTTTATAATTTTTGATAGTTTTGCCTGTACCTGCAAATAAATTGAAAATGGGTTATTTAAGATGTTCGTACATATCGAACAAAATTCCAATCAATCATTTGAAGAATGAGATATTTAGTAAATTTATTTGAAAAGAAACGCCTCGTACGGAGAATCCTAGCTGCTCATTGCTATAAACGATTATAATGTACAAATGGGATTCGTGTAATAATAAAAGAGATTAATATGTATTTTAGTTACCTGCAGATAAGAAGATAGACATGAAGGGCTCATTTCTAGATGTTGCACAATCTAGATGCACAAAGTACCTACAACTTTCACACTTATAAACCCAAAGATATTCAAGACGGAAAGGGAAACGCGCACGGCATATTCTGCAGGTAAAACCGTATTCACGTATACTTAGATCCATATATTGGGAGGAATAAGAAATGTTGAGTGGGTGAGTATGTTGGGTTTGTAACTTTCTAGGAGGAATGCACAATCAGTATGGATGGTGTGGTCAAAACATGTGGTACAATGATAGAAGATACCCCTATGTTCTTTCCCACAAGCATCACATTTACACAGAATTGTTTGAGATATAAGATTACATAGTGGGTGTGGGTGACTGGGATGATAGATGATATGATTTTCTCTTCCAATCATGGCACATTTTACATGTATGCTTCTTTCAACCTTCCAATAACAGATTGAACAATCATAACACCATTCATCATGTATATCTGTCCGACAAGCAAAACAATGACGACGTTTATTATCTCGCTGACTAAGGGTTAACTTATGAGTTAGACTATGGGATTTTACCATTAACGTTGTTGGAAGTGCCCGTGCACATGATTTGTGAAGCACGTAACCACACGAAACGGTACACTTATAGTAATACCTATGATACACGTTAATATCTTTGCCACACTGATTACATGGACTATTAAAATCCCATTTTATAACCCTGTCCTCCTCCTCGTCATCACTATATTCTCTATAGTCTGGATAACAAGGCTGCAAATCCACGAGCCGAAGCGGATGCTCATGTTGGTTGAGTGTAATAATGTTTTCAGGATTTTGAAGTTTGAGATGGGACTCCATGTATCACTTAAGGTGGATTGAAAACAACGACAATTGAAGACAAATAAAGATGGCGAGAAACAAAGTAATATGAAAGTGATGGAAGACGAAGTAGATGGGTTGAAATGAGTAAAATGTAGGTTAGATTATATATTGGTTATATGATGCTTTGCGTGTAACTGTTATAATGCTTTAAATTAAATTGCCCTTTAAAAAAGAAAAAGTAGAACATGCTTTTGTATTCTTCTCAGAATCTATATAACATACTTTTGTATTCTTCATAATAATCTAACTATATATGTTGTTTCTCATATGAAAAAAGTGTATAAAGATAAAATGGTTAATATGGTAGCTGTTACAATACCAAATTACACACATTCCAGCAATAAGTAGTTGCAAAACTAGCAATCTTACAAAGAAAAAAAAAATTCATGTACAATGAATATGTCATTTCTTTAAAATAAATTGTCCTTTAAAAAGAAAAAGTTTATGCGAATAAAATAAATTGCTCTTTAAAAAAGAAAAAGTTAAAGTGAAACATCTCCCTAAAAAGAGATATATGCTAATCGTGTTGAGTTCACAAAATCTATATAACATACTTTTGTATTCATCACAGTTTACATAATCTATATAACATACCTTTTGTATTTTTCACAATAACTATTTATGTTGTTTCTCAATATGAAAAAGGTGTATAAAGATAAAATGGTTAATATGGCTGCAATTACAATACATGAGTAATAAATAGTTTCAAAACTAGGAATTTTAAAAAAGAAAATAATTTTCTATGCATAATGAATATGTCAATTCTTTTGTTTTTTTTAGAAAACGGGTTAATAAAGAAAGAGTATGTTTGATGGTAAGATTAAGACGCATAGCAAAATTAACGTTAAATATTAGAATAAAAAATAAACAGATAGTATATATGTGAAATGATGAGTTGATTATGCACTCTTTGTACATGTATTTTAGTCATTACGTATGTAATGTATTCGAATTAAAATTACCTATTTTTATCTTTACTACGTATGAAAAATATACAATTGTGCTTAAAATCTTAAAATGAGAAAAATATTATTACTAATATGGGTTGTGATCTTTTACAAAATGAACAAAATCTAAAAGTCATCACATAGTGACAAGCGCCCCCCTTTTACTTTTGTTAGCTTATTTTTTGCTATTTTCACTCTTAACAAATAAACACTATGATCTAACTGATAAATATTATGATTTTTTAGGAAAAATGATGAACAACGTGATTTCTTTTCTTAGAAAACTTATAAACAACATGATTTTTTTTAAGAAAATTGATGAACCGATGAATAACATGATTTTCTTAAAAAAACTGATGAACAACGTAATTTTTTTTTAGAAAACTGTTGAAGTGATGAACAACGTGATTTTTTTTTAAAAAAAAACTAATGAATGACACCTTTTTTTTTTTTTTTTTTTTTTTTTTTTTTTGCAACTGTTAAGCGATGAACCGCTTGATATTTTTCAAAAGCGGTGAACAACACGTTTTTAAAAGCGATAAACAACGTGGTTTTTTAAGCGATGGTGATGAAAATGTGATTTTTTTTAAAAGCGGCGAACTAATGAGCAGTAGCGATTTTTTTAGAAAACTGATGAACAACAGAATTTGTTTTTATAAAAAGATGAACTGATGAACAATATAATTTTCTTTATAAAACTGATAAACAACGTGATTTATTTATCAACTAACGTATTACTCCCTCCGTCCCGAAATTATTGTCATGAGAGAGAAAACACAAAGTTTAATAAAAGTGGGGTCATATTAGTTTCCAACCACTTAAATAAAATATTCACCTATTATATTCTCTAGTTTTTACTTAAAAAGAAAAATGGACAATTAATTTAGGACAACCCAAATAGGAAATGTGGACTATAAATATTGGACGGAGGGAGTAATATTTATCAACTAGTCTATATGTTTCAACTAACGTATTAATATATATCAACTAACAAGATAAACGCAATCGCCGTCCTAACAAACTAAAAATTCATGCACCTGTTTTAACTAATTTACAAAAAAATCCTAAGAATCTAAAAAACATGCACGGTTAAACATATAGTCAATATACAAAAAAACTCTATTTGCTTTTGGCAGCTTTGCTACATTTCTCAAGCATAATGGAAACTTAAAACAATGGGACCCGGTACTTTCTTTCTCTTTTTCTCCTTTTTTTACATTTCTAACTTTCTACAATAATGTATATCGACTCAAATAATTAACTAGTTAAAAGACCTTTTAAAAACTGAAGTTTAACTACCATGCTCTACTTTTTCAGAAGATAAATCCAGATGACAAAAACAGTTCTTATCTAAAGAACAAGCCATGCAATCTCGGCTATTACATTAACTTATGACCGACACTTTAATAATGATTATACGTAATCCCAACAACTGTAATATTTATCAACTAGTCTATATGTTTTAACTAACGTATTAATATTTATCAACTAATGAGATAAACGCAATTTGCGTCCTAACAAACTAAAAATCACGCACCTGTTACAACTAATATACAAAAAAATCCTAATAATCTAGAAAAAAGACACGGTTAAACATATAGTCAATATACAAAAAGAACCATGTTTGCTTGTGACAGCTTTGCTACATTTCCCAGCGTAGTGGAAATTTAAAACAATGGGACCAGTACTTCCTTTCTTTTTTGTCCTTTTTACATTTCTAACTTTCTACCATAATGTATATCGATGAAATAATATAACTAAATAATTAATTAGTTAAAAACCTTTTAAAAAGCGACTGTAACTCTTGTGCTCTTCATTTTCGAAGATAAATCCATATGACAAAATTTCTATCGAACAGTTTTTATCTAAAGAACGAACTTATTAATCTCGACTATTCATTTTTCATCAAAAAAAAAAAAAAAAAAAAAAAAAAAAAAAAAAACTTATCTTTGTTTATAAAATAAATATCTCGCAAAACATTAATCATTATGTGAAGTTAATTATACCATCGCGACGAGAATTAAATTATCTTTCTATAAATATGCATTTCTATATACTTTCGACAATTATTTTTTTAAAATTTCCTCTCAGAAAAATCGCATGCGAGTGTGAAAAATAATAAATCAAAAGTGATTTTACAAATAGAAAAATAAAAAATAACAAATGATTGTCTGAGCGAAAGATTTACAAATTAATAAAAAAAAAAAGAAATCATAAGTGATTTTACAAATCACATGTGATTTTTCTGGGTTGAAATTTAGAAAAAAAGGTTCGTCGAATGTATTTAGAAATGCATATCTATAGAAAGAAAACTTAATTCTCGCCACGATGGTGTATTTTTCGTAACTTGAAGATTTACCGTTTGCAATATATGTTATTTTTTTAATGGAAAATGGTGGCTAAAATTTACATTTTTCTTTAGAAAAAAAAGTGTTCTTTATTGACCTCACTAATTAATCTCAGCATCAGCAGAAGACAAATGTGAAGACGTTTGAGGATTATGTTGCCGTTGTGAGGGCGGAGGGCCGGAGAAAAGATATCAAATGTCGTGCGGTCGATTAAGAGCGATTAGGTAAGCGAGACGAGGTGGCGGCATCACGTGAGAGGCACAAAGGGGGATTTTGTGTTTGGCGAAAAAGGCGGAGGTGAAGAGGCGAAGGAGGAGTTGTATTAGGGTTTCGGTGAGTGAAGTTAGGGTTAAGGCTAGGTTATGTGTGAGATTGTAGGTGTATAGATGGTGGTATTATGTATGCGAAAATGAGAGTGAAAGTGAAGTTGGGTAAGATTGTATTGATGGGATGGTAGGTGGTGTAATTAATCTGACAAATGTTGATATATCTGATGAGGTTAATGCACGGCTAAGATCTCTTTTAAAGTTTTAATTTTTGGGGCAATTTCATATTTCCCCTCCTTTTAGTTGGAAATTTCATATATACCCAAACATGCATTAAAAACATTGTACATTATGCATTCAATACTTGCACTTTGGGTATATATGAAATTAATCATGAAAGTAGGGTGATATATGAAATTAATCCTTAATTTTTTGTATCTTGTTTATTTGATCACATTCTTTTAATATACCTTTTATTAAAAATGAAAATACACCCACCATTAAGTTAATAGTTTATATATTTTTTAATTCTCAAACTTTAATTATTTTTCATTTATAACCCATAAATATTTTTTTTGCAATAACTACAAATTGAGCCTTTAAAGGGCACATCGGAACCACAAATTCATAAATATTCGTCTAATACTAGTATATGACTACATGTCAATGAAAATTTGTGATGCTACCTGGTACATGTGCATAAGAACCGAGATGCGAATCAAATACTTCCAAAACTATAATGTCAAAATAACCCATTTATAGATAATATGCTACACTCACATCTTTTTGAGTTCTAACACATTTAAAAGTAATTTTCAAGAATTTTTTGTAAATCGTATACACTGTATCCATTTCAATTATTCTTCTTCTAGCTGACTCTTCATAAACGATATGTCAAATTTAATTTTACAATGCAGGCTAAGCTACAAATACTCAGCTATTTTTTCAAGGTAAAAATACATATGTTTGTTTTCTTTTTCCTTCTTATTCTACATGTATCACCATTTATATTTTATTAGCTTTAACTTGATATTTTACTTTAAAATAGTTACTATAGTGAGAAATATTGTTGATGTTAATGTGTTTGTTTTATGTTGTCTTATTCTCTTTTTTAAATTGTTAGTCATTTTAGCAACTTTAAATGCTTAAACGATTGACATACTCATAAATAAAAGTGGCAAAAATTTCATCTCAAATTTAATTATAATAATTTGATTATATATTGTTCTAACATAGAGCTATAAAATCCTAGTTATCTCTGCAAGGTAAAAATTTATATGTTTATTTTCTTTTTCTCCTTTATTCGACATGTTCAGTAATTTATTTATTTTTTCATTAACTTTATTCTTATGTGGACCCGTTAGTCATTTTACTCATTTCAAATTGTCATATATGTTTGTCGACTATGTTAATTAAGCTAGCATAAAGCTAAAAATTCATAGTTGTGTCTCAAGGTAAGAATATGTATTCTTTCTCTTTTGTCATTTGTTCCACATATATTAACATTCAGGGTCCGTTTGGTTTGTGGATGGGTTTAGGTTTAGGTTTAGGTTTAGGATTAGGATTTGGAATTGGATTTGAATTTGATGTAGAAAAGAGAAAAAATAGTATAAAACAAATAAATTATTATTATATATAAATAAAAGAAAAAGTTTAGACATATGTGAGATAATAAAAGAAAAATAAAAAATAAAAAAATAGTGGTGTGTCAGACAATCCTGCCATCAAAGAATGGATTTGCTTATCCCCATAAATGTGGGTTGAATCCAAAATTTTCTCATACGAATTTCAACAAAACATGTTGTCAACATTATTGACTTTTACTTTTGCTTTATTTTACTTTTCCTTTCAAAAAAGAAAAGAATCAGTAAGATATACAAAAAGAACAAAATTAACTTTTTGTTTTGGATTAATGTTCGAAACTAGTCAATTAGATAACTAAATATTCTGAACCAAAAACTAGTTTACATGCACTAATAACTTAAAATTTGTGATTTGGAGCGCAAAAATATCGAGAGATTCCAAACCAAAATTAAAGATGAGAAAATCACGAGCATATTATTAATGAACCCATTCAAGTTTATGCATGTGTCGACAAAAATATTATTCATATTCTTATTTTTAAATTTTTTATATATAGTTCAATTAAATTAAATTGTTTATATTGATGTAAAACAAATGATGCATGTGACCATAGGCGGACATAGCTAAGGCACAACCTAAGGTGTTAACGATCCGAGCCGAGTCGAGTTTTGGCTTAAACGAGCTAGGCTCGTTTATTAACTTCTCGGTTCGAGCTCGAATAAAATTTTGTAAACTGGCTCGAGCTCTTACTTGAATATTTTTTTGTTTTTAGAGCTCGAGCTCGAAGCTCATTTAAGATTTATAACTTTCAAGCTTAATATGTATGTATAAAAGATCGAAATTGATAAGTTCATTTATTAACTCAAGCTCGAGCTCGAAAGCTCGTTTACAATTATAAAAGTTGTTCTAATGCTCAAACTAAAGTTTATGTAACTTATAAGCTCAAAAAAGTTTGTTTATGAACACACAATTAATGTTTTATAACATCAATCTAAAGCTTAACTAAGTTTCAAAATAAGGTGGGGGCTTTGCTTATATAGAGTTTTTTCTCTTGAAAGTTTTCCTCTTCAAGCAATGTGGGATAAGTTTACTAGTCATGACACTTCTATATTTATTTCTATCTTGTTCTTTTGACATTTTCAAAGTTTATTTATTTATTTATTTTAAATATCTATATTTGTTCAATAAAACCTGGTACAAATCTTAGTCAATAAAACCTTTTATTTGAATATTCTCTTTTAGTCACAGTGCATTGGTCCAACTTCTGGAAGTTGAAGTTTGGGTTGGGTGTTACTATTATGTTGCTTTAAATAAATTGCCCTTTAAAAAAGATAAAGTTTATGTAACATACTTTTGTATTATTCACAATAACTATTTATGCTGTTTTTTAATATATGAAAAAAGTGTATAAAGATAAAGAGAAGAGTTCAAGTAAAACACTTTGTTAAAAGTAGGAGAAGATAAGAATTGCACATTCAAAATGCTTCAATTATGGCAACTTAATGCTAAAAAAAATATTTATTTTTCCCATTTAATTTAGTCTCTATATATTTGTTTAATCTTCACAAATCATCCCTTCATTTTTTTTATTTTTTTAGATTTGTTCTTCCCCATTTCTTTTGATATATGAAACAAAGATGCTAAAATATGGGCAAGCTGAGTGAATATGCATAGAGTGTTGGTTAGTATTTTAGTTAATGATCATTGATAATTTTCAATGATGTCAAAATTGTTGCAAGTTGTTGATTATCGATGTGGATGGTGTTGTTGTATGTTGATCTAGGATGCAAGATGACGATGGTTTTTAAAGATGATAAGATTTGTTCTTCAATGCGTAAGTGGAATATCGATCATGTTTTGATGCAATCCGATTAAATAACATTCTAATCAATAATTAAAAAAACATAAAAAAGTTGAGGTGATAAACAGGTGACTTTGTAAGATCAACATAACACTAAATAAAAATTCAAAGATTTTAAGTTTAAACTATGGAAATCTACCTACTAAACCCTTACTCTCAGTGTCATACTCACGATCCTTCCAAAGTTTTCTACTTTAACAAGCTATTGTACAAGAACTAATCACGATGCGTCCAAAGTTTTCTACTTTAACAAGTTTTCTACTTTAACATGACATCAATTACAATACACAATTACAAATTACAATAATAAATAGTTGCAAAACTAGCAATTTTAAAAAGAAAAATAATTTTCATGTATAAGAAAGAGTATATTTAATGGTAAGATTAAGATGCATAGCAAAATCAATGTTAAAGATTATCATAAAAAAATAAGGGGTTGATGTATACACCACTCCTTTTGATGCGCACACCACATTTTGTGCATTACAGTGTTATACGGTATGCAATATAGCTTATATTGCATTTATCTAAGTAACCAAGCACCCCTTAATTCCAGCCTGCAAACAGTTTTGGCTGAAATAGAGAATCCAATCATCACTTTTTATACCACTGTTCCATCCATTTCATCATCCCTTATAGACCAAATTTAGTGCTCACAACCCCACAATAAGTCCATAAAGAATGTCAAGGTATCTGATAAGCAAGCCGCAAGATAATAACCAACTGCTCCTAGATAGTTGCCTTGTGCCAAACATCCCTTTATACACAAATAGACAATTTTTACTGCTGATTACTTCTACACAATGTCTTGTCAACCAACCAATTATTTGCCACTTTGTCAACTTTTACTGACTTTTTAACTTTTAGACCAAGAAGTTGCAGTCTAATGTTATCAACAATGATCTTCAAAAGCAGTCTCGATTATCATGAATAATGTAAGATATTAACTTTTCACTTACACATCAAACCATAACACAAAGTAGCATATAGATGGAATTCTAGAGAGAAAGTTAGAGGTTTAGGGAACTTAGTGAGAGAAAGTGAAATTATTATTATGAGCTCCAACTCTCTACCTTGGGAGGTAGAGTATTTATAGTCTTACATAAATCGCCACACTTTGGGCATGGATCGGGCATCTGATGGGTAAAGACCCGTCCGTCCTCCACGGTGTTACTTAACTAAATAACTACTTAACTTAAAGAACTACGACTACGAGCTTTCTAACGATTACATATACTTGAGGTGACCGACTCTTTAATCTTGGAATTTCTAATTCCTAACAATCTCCCCAAGGAGGTCACCTCAATCATGTACCAAAATTACATTGAATACAAATAGATATATACATTAAACATAGATCTTGCATTCTTGATGTAGTCCTTTGTACTTGAGCTCGTAGTCATTGATTCTTCACAATGCATGTTTGGTTATTCCAAGTGGAGGTCTTTTCTTGATCCACGTGATGATAATTTTGAGCCATCATTTGAGATCATCGACAATCAACAATCTCGAGACATCCTTTGTGGTGTTGTGACTTTGGGACCGACATGCTCACATTACGGATCATGATATCTTCTCATCGAGTAGCGGAAGCTTTTGTTGAATCATGATATTGGCGGCGTAGTAGCGAAGCATGGAGTGAAAATATCGAGTCATTGATGCACTAATCATGATTTCTTTTGAGATGAATGTGTTAAGTGAGCATGCGGCTATGGATTGACCGCTTCATTACGATCATTTGCAAACGTCGGGCGTACACGCATACAACGATTAGAAACAAATCGCACGAAAGTGTCTTTGATCACTTCGTTGAATTGAGGTACACGGCCCACGGTTCCCGTTGATCGATACAAATCTTGCTGTGATCGGTATAATTCCTAAGAATCTCCTTGACGGGGTTTCGCGGTTGTTCTAGCTTGTTCTCAAACCGGAACATCTCAAAGAAGACAACACGGAGTGAGTGAACCGGAATTTTAAGTCCAGCGATTGATGAAAAGAGATTTGAAAAACAATCGTGTATTGCTCAATAGAAATTGTTTTGCAATACAACGAAGGTTTTATTGAAAATCAATTATCAATCATAAAACACCTTTGGTTTGAAAAATGAGTACACGGTCGATGTGCTAAAGAAAAGTTTGTTAAGCACAA